>JADRCH010000063.1:5349369-5401454 GCA_019843965.1 Rhynchomys soricoides | reverse complement strand
GAGGACTGAAGAGAACTCTGGGGAGGACTGAAGAGAACTCTGGGGAGAACTGAAAAGGTTCTACAACTATTATGTTTATACAACTAACAACAGATCATTTACTTATACAAGATATATTTTGTGATATGCATATTATAGAATGTATCAAAGACTTTTTTAAAGGATTAGTGAATTTGAATGTATGTTTTTAAAATGTTTGTACAAAATGAAGCATATAATTAACAATCAAGCTAACTGAAAACATATTTGTAACCTTTATGGTAAAACTAGAATAATCTTAGTAAGAAACCATTATGAATTTTGATATCTATGTGTAATACACATGCACAGATAATAACAATTAAAGAAAAGAGGCCAGAGGTAGGAGGTACATCAGAGTTTGGGGGGAGATAAAAGGGGAAAATGGTGTAATATAATCTTAAAACTTTTTTAATTGGAAAGTAAAATATTCAGTGCTAACAAGCGCTTACTATTTTTAATTTTTTTTTTTTTTTTTTGAAAAAAAAAAGTAAGTACAGAAAAAGAGACTCAAGAAAAATGTGGTCAAAAGTTGTAAGTGCTGCTACCCTCTGGGCATGTACTTCATATATTTTAATTTTCTTTCTTTGATTTTCATGATTTTCTAAAAAGAGATGGAAACTACTTTGAATCAGAAAAAAAAATCAATGAAAAGACTATTTTAATCTACTTTTTTCATGGCAATTCTTACATTTGCCAGGAAATGATTCTTGATGATATGATAAGATAATTCAGAATCATCAACCATCTTCAGAATGCCTGCCTTTGTGTGAATCTGATGTACTTCACCAAGATGAGAACAATGAATGCTAGAGGGCTCATTCTGCTCCAGTCTCAAAGAAGATGAATGGGAGAAAATGCCTACTCGACACATCCTGGTTAAACTGGGACCTGATGCATACAACAGCTACGGACATTAGTTAAGGATTGCCTTTAGAGAGAACAGTGAGGAACTTTGGAGAAGAGATGAACATTAAATAATCTGAGTTCATCCTGTCAGCCGAGAGAGTTCACGTTCCATTTAGACAGGTACATGAGGAACATCAGATAGCACACAGTAATTTGGAACAGCTGTTGGCAGATTTTCAAATATGTTAGTGTAATTTTTTTGATTAATCCTGTTAAAGTTTTTCCAGGGAGTACACAGTCGTGAAATTACACTATCACTGGTTTGGTTGCACACTATATTTCTTGAGGTCTATGAACACTTCTAAGGCATAAAAGATGATGCTTAGTTTAGTATTTGGAAAGGTATGTTAGCCATAATGAGCCAAAATGCTGGCTCTATTCAATGGTTTGGAAGATCTGCAACGCTGGCTCTCCAGAGAGGAGGCTTCATCTTGCCCATCCTGATGCACTACGTATAAATTCTATCTTTCCTTCCTACCAAGGGATGGTCTGAAGGACATTCATCATTGTGAGAAGACAGGCATGGTGCTGGGTGAGTAAGCCACTTGTTTACAGGAGGTGAGATCAAGTGAGGCACAGTAGAACCCTATCTTCAACTGAGAGAACACAATTTACTACCTGTAAGTAGCCTGAGAAAGTCCTCCTGACAGTGTCCATGGCCAGGTCCAATAAGAGTCCATCTGTAACCTACTTTCGCATGCACTGCTGCTAACACTTCATGCATTCTGGAGCAGCATGCACACTGTCCCTCATAATATTTTCTACATAATTTTTATTGAAAATACTTGCAACTTGGCAACCATCCCAAGGCTACACACTTGGCTGAGCCTCCAGCTGCATGATGCCAAGCTGAGCCCAGAGGAAGCACAGCTCTGAAGACCCATGGTGGATCTGCGATGGCTGTTACTACCAGGTTGGTGAAAGCAAACCTGATACTCTGCTAGGGGCACAGTGTTGGTTCATGCAGTCATTCACTCAACAACCTGTGCAATTTTGTGTGTATTTCACATCCAACTACTACTTGTTATGCACCAGACACTGGATAATGTCCACAAATATGCTGATAAAAGCAGGCTAGGTCCTACAGATAATATCTCGTATTTGAACTACACAGACAGGATGGCAAGTGAAGGAGTCTCACTGCAGAACAGTTACAGGACGAGAGGAAAGTTGGAGAAGAAAACCTGGAAAAATCCTCACATGGGGGCTTAAAGACTTGTCAAGCGCATACCTTCTGCAAAGTACTAAGTCTCAGGAATAGGAACGAATAAGACACCCCACACTCTCTGTTAGCCTGTATCCTGGAAGGAGAGCCAGATATAAATGAGTAGGATACAGCTTATTACGGTGGCAATAAGTGCTCTAGAGGACTATAAAGTTGAGAGCATGGGGCTGGGCTGCCGTGGTAAGCATGGCTAGCTCACATCTCACTAGCCTGATGGTGTGAGGACAGAATAAAGGAGCGAGGACTTCAGCCCTGCAGAGACCAGGGGAGAAACCCCAGAGGAAGGGAGCACTGTATAAAAGTCTTGGGGAGGAGTGTGCTTGGCTCACTGCAGTAAGTAAGATGCCACAGCATGAAGAGTTGTTGATGGGATGAGAAAGCGAGAATTCAGGAGAGGGAAACAGGGAGGAGCCGGGGTCCACCATGCTTTACAGTACCAGGCTCTAGACCTCTACTCAAAATAAGCCGGAAAGCCCTCAAAGAACTCTCGGTGAGAAAGCAGAAGGAGCAGATTAAAATAAAGCTAGCGTGGGGGGGGGGGGGGTCAGTGGGTGAAGGCCCTTGCCACCTATCCTGATGTCCCACATGTGAGGAGAGAACTGATGCCCACAAGTTGCCCTCTGACCTCCCTCTGTGCACCGTGGCACCACACATGTGCACACACAGGCAAAACAAAAGAATAGAAACCATTTTAAGATTTCTCCAGATGTTATGTTGAGGCAGAGGAAGAGCAGAGAAACTGGAGGCAACTGCAGCAGGAAGGATGGCAGCTTTGGCCCCAGGGCTATCGGCAGAGGCAGGGAGCAGTCACATGACGCTTTACCAGTGGGATTTCCGGGGACATTAACAGAATGTGCAGTATTTAAGTTAAGGGCCTTTTTCGTAGGGTGAATAGGTGGCGGCCAGACAGTGGAGGGGAGGAGGGGAGTGGCAGGCACACAGTAGGAAGAAGGGTAGCCAAGGTAGCAAGGTGCTCTCAGACACTGGTGTCTGTCAGCCATAGCAGGTGAAGGATAAGAGGCTAGGCACAGGATGGGTCTACCTGTCAATACCTTTGTGACTGGCAAGTGGTCATGCTAAGTTTGAATTTTACCTTAGAAACAAGGGGCACTCAGCAAAGTAAGCAAAGCAAGGAGGGACATACGGACACATCTCTAAGGGCACAGTTCTGGTGGCACCAGAGGGCACCTACCTGGACAAGACCGAAAGGCTACAGATGGGAGATAAACATGGGCTTTAAGGACACTGGCAATGGCAGGAATCTGAGACATTCTGGAGAAGTAAATTTGCCAGGACTTAACGACAGAAGCAATGGGTAGCAGTAGAAGATAGTAAGATTCTTAACCTGAAGAACAGGATAAGGGGACCCCACTACAGACAAAAATTGAGCCAGTGCTAAAGAGCATAGATTCCTAATAAAATGTAAGCCATGGCCTGTGACAGGCAAGCACTAAGCGTTCTTGTCTTCTCTTCCCATTCCTGGGCAAGTTCCTCCTAACTGTGCCAACATCTGACCTCTGAGCCTCTGCCTCACCCCACCTTACTCCAGATTTGTCACTTCAGGGAGCTCCCCTTTCAAGCACATCTCAGAGCCTTTGGCCTTCCTTAGACCCAGGGTTACCCACCTGAACTAGTCACATGGCTAGTGAAGGACCTCCCACACGACCTCCCCACAAGGAAGGTCAAAAAACGCAGGGCCCTTTAATTCCTACAGCACTGCAGGGCCTCAATGGGGAGGCTACAGAGCACACAATTAACTAATAGGGATCATGTTGAGGTGGGTGTTCCTGGAAGACTTTCAGGTCAAACCTTCTAGTACACAGTCAGGACTGGGGGCTTAAGGGCATCACAGATAAGCAAGAATGGGAAGAGTTAGGGGCCACGGGAAAAAGGCAAGCTGTCTCAGAAGGACTAAGAGATACAGGAAAAGACAGAAGCAGCAGAGTTTAACCAGAGCTCTCCACAGAGCCAGGGATGAGGCCTGGTCCTCACAGAGCCAGGGATGAGGCCTGGTCCCTAGATTTCCTGCTTATAATGCTCAAAAAGGAGTTAACCCTCTGCGCCTCAGTGTCCTCTGCTCCAAAGTGAGCTGTACAGCAGCTGCCTCTGAGGCTTGGTGGTGTTTAAATGAGATAATGCATGCGATGCTCTGACTCGGCTCTGGTCCTGCTGGCCTAGGAGGAAAGGGCACAGAGGAGAACCCAGGACCCGCACTACTTCAGGGAGTGCTCTGGGATGGGGGACAGCCTATTCTCACACTATTCACTTCCTGTTCTCTGTGTCCTGAGGCAAGCTACCAGAAGCTCCCTCTGCTGTCCTACTTCCAACTGTTGACACTGCTGTTTCCAGGTCATTTCTCCAGGTGTTTTGAGCTGGAACCTGGCACAGAGAGAAGTAGAAAGGGCTCAGCCTCCAAGCCACCTCAGCTGGAGGCTGGCCTTCAGTTCTGATGCTCAGTCATGAACTCACTCTCTCCTGATGTTTCAAACAGTAGAAAGACCTGCCTTGGTTACTTCAAACTTGAGGGAAACAGTTGCTGACTTGTGGGAGAAATCAGTAAGGCTGGTGTGGCAACTAAATTTGAGAGCATTCACAAAACAGCACAGTGCCTGGCCCAGGCTGAGACAGCTAACACGCCCATATGCTAGCTGCATGACATCGGAAATTTACCTGAAGCTGGTCTCACATTCCTATAAAAAGGCTGTGTAAGAGACTCAATGTCGGACCTGAACCATCCATTCCTGTCATTTATAAAATAGGGGGGAAAAGAAAAACCCCAAAACATTGACAGTGTGTGTGTGTATGTGTGTGTGTGTGTGTGTGTGTGTGTGTATACATACATACATGCATATATATGTATACACATATATATGAACACACACACACACTTATATATACAAAGGGATGTTACATAACGAGAAAAGAGGAAATCCTATCATATGCAGCAACATGGATGGAACTGGAGAATCTTAACTTGAATGAAACTAGTCAAACACAGTAAGACAGACAACACGAGATTTCACTGAATGCTGCAGAACAGAGCACAAGTCTCTACAGATGGGGAAAGAGAGCACAAAGCAGGGACAGAAAGAAGAGACACATGAAGGAGACTGGGAAGGATGCTGGGGAGCAGCCTCAACAACAGAAGGACCACCACGGGCACATGTACAGGACACCATACCACAGTGGACCCACTGACGTATACAGTCAATATGTGCTATTAATTTTAGTTTATCCTTTAAGAGAGTAAGTTTCCTTCGACTGTTCATTTTTGACCCTGTTTTGCTTCTAGTTTTCTTCTGTTTTGGTTGATGAAGGTCAGCTCTGAACTCCTGGGCTCATTCTATCCTTTTGGCTCGACCACCAAAGTAGCAGGATCTGTATATGCCATACATACTTACAGCATACATACATACATACATACATACAAGCACAGCCTAGAAACCCAAGTTTTCCAGAAGCTCAAAGGTTTATTAGCAAATATCTATATTTAACATGATTATATACTGATAACTGATTTTTAGTTCGGGTCTTAGGAAACTAAGGAGCCTGGAGGGGTTGTCTGTTTGCATCTGGGTGGGCTCACTTGTTTGTATGTTTGTTTCCTGTCCCTGGTGCGTGGCTGGTCAGAGCACAGTAAGCTATAACCTTTCCCATTTAGTTCTTCAGGTTCTTCTTAAGCAACACAAAATCGGAAGTGGCTGTAAGCTACATTGAGACAACTGAGTACCAGAAGGTCAATGAGACTGTCTCCAAGACAAAAAAAAAGAAAGCTTACTGCTTTTGCTTGCTTCAAACTATCTTTTTAAATTTCTTTTTGTTCACTGTAAAACAAATACATATATGTTTATTGCAGATAATCTGGCTGACTAGATAAGCTATGAGAGCGCTCTCTCTCACTACTGGATATGATATTTCTGTAATCATTCCTCTCCTTCAAGATGCTACCTCCTGAGAAGTGTGTGTGTGGGTACAAAATGCTCCCCTTGCTTCCTTGATTGTGAGAGTTACTACGGACAAGCAGGTGCTACCAAGGGTGACAGCAGAAGAGGACAAGATTGTATTCTATGCAGGACAAAAGCAAAACAAACAAAAAGCCTGCATGAGCAGAGATGTGCAAAGGCAGGAAGACTCATGGGTGCTGGGAAGAAATGGTGCACTTTGTCTAGACAGAGTTTGGAAAGAAAGCAGACAGGGAGGGAAGGCATGTGCTCTGGGGGGCGATGCATGGCCTGGGACCAGGCCTTGGAGTACAATTTGTATCCCAGCAATTCCACTGACCAAATATGTAGGCAAAAATTGTTAAAATAACAAACAGACAAATAGATCCAACGTCTCTTACCTGCTGATAGAACTCATCATCTTTGGGGGTCAGGTAAGGAAGCCAAGTGTCCTCAAGCTCCTCCAGGAGCCTCAGTTTCTGGTTAGAAATAAGAATTACATATTACTGAATAGAAAGTGACCTCAAATATAGGATAATTCATTATCTTCCAACAAAACACACACACAAATCTTAATAAACTTGGATGTAGATGCTTTTAAGCATCTTTAATTATAAGATGTACAAACGACCCTGTCACTGTCAGAAACGACCCTGCCACTGTCACATTTTCTGAGGCAATTTCACTCATTCTTCTTGCCATCAGGTCTTCTCATGACCCAGGTGCCCCGGGACCAGTTAATACAGTCTTCCAGTGTAAACCTTCCTGTCCGCACAACCTGAGACAGTTAAGCTTTCTGTGACTGCACCCCTGCAAATACCAAGTAAAGCACAGCCGTCTACTCTTGGAACACTGGGGTGTCTGGGATGCTTACTCCTGCTGTAAATATTTATTTAAATGTGTCCACATATAGTAGTGCTCCCGTTTTCAAGCTATCTCATTTTATGTGTGAGTGTTTTGCCTGCATGTTTGTATGTGCATCACACGCTCGGCCAGTGCGTGTAAAGGTCAGAATTGGATCTGACCTCCAGGAACTGGAGTTGCTGATGGTTATAAGTTACCATGAGGGTGTTGGGAATGGAACCTGAGTCGTCTGGAAGAATGAGAAGTGCTCGTAACTGCTGAACCATCTCTCCAGCCCCAACAGTGTCTTTTTAAAAGTAATCTTTCATCTCTAAAACATCAGCAACTTTATGTTAAGCTTCTTGGCTTTCTTTTCCAACTTTATGAGGCACCATTTTGTATGTATCCACCTAGCATTGCTTTCTTCTTCAAACAGCTTCGACTATTTGGACAGGGAATTGCAACAAGCAGATTTTACAGTGCTTGGCCTTATAGTCAGGCATCTATAGAGCCTGTGTTTGCATGTAGCATATACACAGCATATATGAGTATCACACACACACACACACACACACACACACACACACACACCTGGTTCATACTAGTTATCTGGAAGAAAAACCAGCAGAAAGTAGTTTTCAAATCATATTGGAAGTTTTAAAGTAGATCATCAGGGCCACTGTTAGGATGCAATGACTCACTAAGAACAGGAAGGTATATGGCTCTGGACCAGTGTGGCTGCCAGAGAGGTAAAGGTCAGCACAACCAAACTGCGCTTTGTTCCCCACCAACTCTAGAAGTCACTGATCTTATACAGTGCACCACCTACCCAAACAGACAAGATAGCCCAGAGTATTAACCTCTTCACCCCAGGAAAGCAGCCTTTACTCACAACCTATCATGATGAGAGCAGTTCAAGGCAAGCATCTCTTTTTAACTCAAAAATACTAGACCTTTTACATTATAATACAAAATAAGTAACCAAAGGGGAATAGAAATTTAACAACTAGTACACCCAAAAAACCCAAAAATGTATGTTGTATTTTGCACATGATTCTATTTATCTAATCAGTCTTCCATTTTGATGGTATTTTCTTACCCATAATGCTGATGACTTGTTAATTAAGGTGTGATCATTGACCTTTAGGAAGGACCTATAATAGTAACATAGCACAAGTCATTTGATTCATTAATTGGCTAATGTTTTATCTTCTTTCAGCAGCGGCCACTATCACAGTTATAAAAGGAACTAATGATATTTCCATAAATATACATCCTCGAATTTATTTGCACTAACACTACCTTAACCAAAACCTACACTTCAATTTTCATTTGAAGCTCAGGAAAGCCTGCCATTCTCTGTGATCTTATAACTAGTTCTTAGGACATTTTATAAACACAAAGCACTATAATATTTATAAATGCCACCAAAAAAATTAAACACTGAATAATTCAGAAGTTCCACCTTACAAATACCACCTTAAAAATGTCTTCACAAGAGCCTACCATTAAACCTAAGCCATGTATAAGGTATTTATTTCCAAGAGAAATTCCATACTTCATCTAATATAGACTAAAGATGAAGAAATCTACCTCACAGGCCCACAGGCATCAGTGGAGGATGGGTCTGTTTGTAATTAATGCTTCTATTAAATTATTATGTAAACAAACATTTTTAGCTCAGCTGGGGTGCAGACCATCAGACAGGTATAAGGCATTACACTTGAAAGGCTGTGCCAATGATAACAATCCTCAAGAATGCTCTACTATGGAGAAAGAAGAATAACATTGTCTTACTCTGCAGGAATGCTGTTTCCATTGTATTCAACACTGTAAACCACCTATTGATCATAACTATCTACCACCTATTTAAATGTGTTACCTATTGATTCTTAACACGGGATCCAATACAAAACCACAAACTTGTGCTTCAAGGCTTGTTTTAGGAAAGACAACCACCTGTCCATGTGCAATGAAGCATTTGTTGGGGAAAGCTCACAGCCAAACACACCAGGGTGAGGGGAAACCAGCTCTGGGGTTCCTTTGTGCCAAATGCCAGCGGGTCACCACAGCACACAAGAACACACAGGCTGGAGGCAGAGGGGCTCACGCTGGGTCGGAACCTTGGGCTAGCAACAGTGCCTTGGTGAATCCACACAACTGGGACCTACCTACCAGCTAGTGGCTGTCATACTTGTGACAAACATAACAAGCTACTCACAAATACCACATAGCCAGAAAGAGCTCAGAGCCTGTCTCTCCCACCTGACAGGAGAGTCACAGAAAAGTCCTCCCTGGCCCTCCTGTGCTGGTATCAGCCTACTACCACAGCTTTCCAAGGAAAGGGGCACACAACACCTCACATTTTAAAAAGCTGCAACTCAAAACCACAAAATGTTGCATGTCGGAAAATGTAGGCCTTTGCTTTTCTTCTCAGGGAGAGCTGAGCTGTCAGAGCTCACGAATCTTGCCAAAGACATGGTTTGAGATTCATATGGAAATCACCTAAAAAGATTAACTGGTTTTTAAGTCAAGACACACGGGTGTGTCTTATATACAAATAGAGTATGTTTCTTGATCCACTTCTCTCTTCAGCCCATTAGATGCAGCTGCTGACAACTCTTTGCACCATTTTCCAGGAACTAGGGTTTTTTTTATGGTGTGTGTGTCATTTGTTGTTTGTTTGTTTGTTTTGACAGTAAGCAAGGCTATCCTGGAACTTGCTATGTATCCAGGCTGGCCTCAAAACCAAGGTCTCCTTCTGCCTCAGCCTCTAGAGTGCTGGAATTAGAGGTATACTCCAGCACACCCTGCATTCCCTACTAATAATTTTTAAACTATGAATATTTTGAGCCGGACAACAGAAATTTAATTCTATTAAAATTAACAAACATCCACTATAAGAAATACAATGTGTCTTAACAAGGATTTAAAGCAAATAGGAAACTGGCCTGGTCCTTAAGCAAGGTTCGAATAAGTAGGAAGATGACTCTCAAAAACTAGGAAACAGCTGAGCCAAAGAAAGTAAAAGCATACACTGTTTAATAGACCATATTCCTAAAGGCAAAGAACAACTCATTATTTTAAAAGTTGGTATTGCCATCCCTATACTCAATGAAGATGCAGCCCTGTGAAAAACAAACAGGGCAAGTAGATTTCGGGGCACAGATATTAACTTCCGAAGCCTATAGCTTCCTCAATCTTTCTCAACCTCAGTGTTGTGAATAGCTCTGGGGCTGTTTGTATTTTGATGCTAATTCCACCCTCCTAGGAGAGGCTTCAGACAAGGAGTGAGTTACATACTCAGGTGACTTCTTGTGAACCAATCCCCTAATGAATAAAGGAGCCAATCACATGGTGAGTAGGAGGGACTTCTGGGTTGGAAGGAGGAAAAGAGGAAGGAGAGAGAGAGAGTCTTTTGGAACAGGGACAGCATAAGGGGTAAGATATAGCTGCTAGAGTTTCCTGGTATCATGGCAGAGCCATCAGGATTCATCTCCAGAGGATTTAGATTTAAGGCTTACAAGTTTAGGTTTTAGTTGATACGCCCAGAGACTGAGTTACCGTTGTTTCTGAACTAAGTTTGTGTTGCATTTTCCTTCACACAGTGGCTCATCTGGGTTCCAGAGAGAAAGGTACAGCTGCAAAGTATGGGTTTGCCTAATGTGCCCCACTAAGGTCACAGGGGATTTGAAGCATGGGGCTGGCATGGTAGTGACCCGCCAATGGGAACCTAGCAAGCTGGGTAGAGAGATCATAGAGCTCTGAGTCAGAGCTACACAAGATAAAAGCAGGTTGGCCACTGCTCACCAAGGCCAACGGGGCTGAGTGAACCAGGGCACAGAGCGGGAACTTGCTGTAAGTTTTTTAAATATTTCCTGCAATAACTCAGTTCTCTTATTGTAATGCAGCTATGAAGTAAAATCAAGCATGCACATTTGTAAATACTGCAATTTGTAAACTACACAGATTGCAGGCAAATGGGAAGCAGGTGAGGTGGGATGTGTTCTAGACAACAGAGCACGAGTCAAACCCTAGTTCCTGGAGATATGACCTGGAACTGCTTTCTCAGGAAGCAACACATGCAAGCAGGTAAGAGCACTGCTCAGCGAGTAACAAGCCCACAGCACACCTGGCAACCACACACTCTGACTTATTAGTGTCTGGGAGAGTCATGCTTAATAGTTATAAAGACCAACAATGGAATCTATATGAACCCACCTAATTATACTTTAGAACATAAATCAATCCTACTTGAGAACTCCAGATACTAATTTGCCTGGATAAAATTCAGGAGAAATTCATACACACTTTCCACAAAAGTTCATTTACCTGTGTGCATATGTATGTGTTACAGCTTAACAAGCTGTTCTGTAATGGTCACCTAAGGTTTATATATGTGTTTGTGTGTGTATGCATGTGTGTAAGGGGGGTGGGGGTTGAGAGAGAGAGAGGGTTTAACTAGCTGTAATGATTGCCTAAGTTTATACATATGTGTGTCTGTGCACGCGCGTGCACACGCACGCACACATGTATGTGTGTGTCACGGCTTAACTGGCTGTGCTGCAATGATCACCTGGCTTAGAACAGAGGAAGGAGGCACAGTCTGTGCAAAGCTGTCAAGGACCAGGCGCAGAACACATATTTAGACTATTCTCATCCCCAAGAACTACACACAGTCAGTCTCACCACACCCCACTCTTTCCCAATGCCAGAAAAACTGTCTTGCAAATCCTTTTTTGATTTTTAATATGAGGGGATCATATATAATACTTTTAATTTTTGTTTAAATTAAGCCTACTTTTCAACTTTTAAAACCAAAGCTGTTTCCATACCCGTGAGACCTTTTGATTCATAAAACCAGGAAGAACACTCAAAAGGATTTCACCACAGGATAATTAACCCTCAAAAACATGCTTCCTGATGAGGCTTCCAAGGACCAAACCGATTCCAAGAATCCTTCAACGAGTCACTTAATGAAGATCAGAAATACTTCAAATAACAGCAAGAACAAGATCCAGGAATCAAGTGGTTAAATTCAGCTTATCGGCCAGTCAAAAGCGACGAGGTGCTGCACAGAGAGATGGCTAAAAGAAGGGCAAAGACTGTTCTCCCAGAACAGCATGGGAGGCAGAGTGAGGAGATACATATTAAAAGAGTAATGTAGCTGAGCAATCAGGGCAGATTTGGAAGAGAAGGAGGAGCCTGAAGACCAGGAGGAGAAACTACACTTGTGACATACAGACAGGAAGAAAGGCACCTGAGATGACTTCAGTAAGGCACACACTTCAAATGGCAACAGGAGGAGAAAGAGATGGGGAAAGAATAGTGGCCAAATAGTTTCCAAATTTGGTAACAACTGAAAGTGCACAGATTCAACTTGTTTTGAGAACCTCAGGAAAAAAGAAAAAACAATCAAACTACACACACACACGAACACACAAACAGAGCCTTTTAAAAGGACTTTATAACTACATTACTTAAAGGCAGTGAAATAGAGAAAAATTTGAAAGCGGGAAGAGAAAAAGACATTTACCTAGGGAAAAAATCCATAAGAATAACACTAACTTTGAAAATCATAACAGAAGCGGGTAGAAAAATGTACTATACTTCAAAAATGGCAAAATTACACCTTCACAGGTGTATAAAACTACAGCTCAACACCAGCAGATGCTCACAATAGATAAAGAAAGTAGACCACAAAATACAAACCAGAATCTACATGAAGAACTGAAAATCATCAGACATGGCAACAGCACGGGCCACATCAGACTTTGCTCCTTACCATTTAAATCTTCATAGAAGATATTTGACTAATGTAAAACGAATGGTTTGTGGGATTTATAACATACACAGAATTAAATTATGTGACAGGAATACAAAGGCCCACAAGAGACACATGAATATTCCTGTAAGGTTCTCATATGTGTGAAGTGCAAAACTGCTACTCCAAGAGACCGTACCAGGATCCGACCCAGATGAACAGATGGATGAATAGCAAAATAGAAGTAAACCTAAGCAGATAATCACATCAGGAGGCTGGAAAGATGGCTCAGAGGTTAAGAACTCTGGTGGCTCTTCCAGAGAACCCAGGTTCAGTCCCTAGTGCCCACAGGGTAGCTCACAACCATCTGTAAGCCCAGTTGCATGGTATCTAATGCTCTCTTTTGGCCTCCACGGGTACCAGGGATATATATGCTGCACAGATATCCATGCAGACAAAACACCCATACACAAAAAAACACATTTAAATTTTAAAAACCACATTAGGCTAGTGAGATGTATCAGTCAGTGAAGTTTTTGCCCTGCAAGCAAGAGGACCTGAGTGTACACACACACACACACACACACACACACACACACACACACACACGGAAGCCATCCTTGGCAGTGAACACCTATAATTCTAAAAGGCTGGGAAAGCAAAGACAGGAGGCTATTGGAGCTCGCTGGTCAGCCTGTCAAGACAAATTAACAGGCCAGGTTCAGTGAGAGACCCTGTCTCAAAATACAAGCTGAAGAACAATCACGGAAGGCAGATGCTGACCTCTGACCTTCACGTGCACATACATGCATACAAACAGACATACAAAGATGTATGCCACACTCACGTGTTCCAAAAAAATTAAACAGATTTTAAAGTTTAAGCCTGATTTCTCATAGGCACTTTCGAGACACCGCCCCTATCTGCTGGTGTCTACAGACCCACAGAGTGTACCTCTTCTTTGTTTCCTTTAATCTTGTAATTCAGGGTAGGTTACACTGTCATCCTTTCTATTCTACAGTTCCAACATAAATTGAGACCTCTCCTTCTAGCTTTCAAATCTCCTGCCCTTTCTCTTTTGAACCTTCCGTCTCTTCAAGCTAAATTCTGTGTGATTTATCAGTATTCTCTCAACTCATCAATTCGTAAGTGTGCCGAGTCCAATGTTCATCCCATCTGTGAATTGATTCTCTCAGGTAAATATGATGGTTGTGCCTGTTCTTCCAGCACCAGAACTGAGGCAGGAATGTCGTAAACTCTAAGTGAGACTCAACTACAGCAAGATCCTCTCTCAAAGTCAACAATTTAATTTCTATAACAGTGTTTTTCATTTCCAAAACTTGCAACTGGCTTTTTTCTCATGTAGCTGAAATTTCCAAGCACTTACAAATATTTTAGATGTCTTTTATTTTATTTTATTTGAAGAAGCTTAGCTTATTGGGCTGCTCTTTTCAACACCACAGTACTGCTTCCTTGGGTTCTAGCTCTTTATGGAATTATTTGCCTATGCCATAGTCCTGTTGACTGTAATTCAATCCTTTTCCTCTTCTCTGAGTTAACTGAACACAGCTGATGAAGTCACTTTCCTCATTGTCTGGCAGTTCTTCCAGATCACTGTCACGGGTGACCATTCCTATGGGATACAGTGCTTTGTAGGTGAGGTGTGTTGACTTGGGTTTCCTGGTGTCTCTGTTTCTGTGCTGGAATTTTGCTTCATGTCCATCTGCAGTGGTAAGCCTGTATTCCCTATTTCCCTAAATTCAACTTTCTGTCTCAACATCCAGAGGCTCTGCGGAATGGAGGCTTTAATCCAGCTGATTACCCTTTCCGTTCAGCTCCTTCCAGTGTGTAATGCCATCCTGTCTACAAACTCAGCTATGACTTGTCTTCTTGTGTTCCTTTAATGTCTCCTTCCTGCCATCTCTGTGGGTTTTGGAGCAGAGGGCAGGCACAGACTGTGATACAGGAAGGTGCAGAATTCTTTAGGATAAAGATTCTTAGCAGGAGGTTACTCAGGTTACAGTGACTCACAGGACTTTTAAGGGTTCTGACTCATACAGTGAAACTGCCATCCCAGTATCAATTCACATGTCCATCAGAGTACAACTCCCATTTCATCATTGACTCAAACACCAGTTATTAGCAAACTTGAACATTTTTAGCAAATTGACTAATGAAAAACAAGTTCTCCTGCTCCAATTTACGTTCTTTCTGAGTCAGGTTAAATAACTCTTCATGTATCTAATTAGCATTTGTAGTATCCCTTTGTGAAGTGCATGATGGGACCTTTTATCTGCTTCCCTCCCCGACCTCCCACAGGTGCTTATACTTTTCCTCCTTCTAGAGCTACAAATCTATTCTGTTACTATGGAAAGACAATGAACTCAGAGGCGATGTAATTCAATCACAGAGACTTCTGTCATCTCTCCTTTTGCTGAGCAGCTGTCTAGGGAAGGACCAGTCTCCAACAGAACCGCCTTCATGCATCCTGGATAACATGCCACTTTCCATGTTCTCCTTAATTAAGATGGCAATACTTGGCTTCCATTCAACCAAGTTAGTGCAGTATTTCTTGGTCTCAAAAAGCTCTCTTTTAAGGGAAAAAATTTAAACTCAATAAAAACCACAGATTCAAAATAATATACATGAGCTCTTCAGATAATTTGAAAACTAATTTTCTTGTCCCACTAACTTAACTTTTTAAAGTTCTCAGCTCTGATCACCATTTTGGGGGATGTACAGTCCAAGTTTCAAATGGGAAAAGGTCTCCTGAAGAAAATTGTCAAGTGAATGCAAAAGCAACTGAAGTGAAGCCAAAGGAAGGTGTGGTTAAGGAGTGACAGGAGGGCTAGACCTTGGGGGACGCTTCCTTACCTGAAAAAGATGTGCATGTAACAGGGTAGTATGTAAGAGCCTGTCCTAAGGACCAGTGACTCCAAACAGTTCTGCAGTGTTTGGGCCCTGACCACTGCACTGCAGGCCGACACTAAGTTCTTTAGGCCAGTGCCAGATTCTTCTGCTGAAACCAGAGATGCTACTTACTGAGACTCTGCCCCACACTGCCACACAGGTCTTGATTTTGTAAGTGAATCCAACCACCAAGGCTAACGAGAGCAACTGCAGAGCTCAGAAATCCCTTGCTGCCCTTTCTATTGACATCCTAGCTCTGAGGACCTAATAGCAAACTCTTTGACATTTCCAAGAGGCAAAATCCCTTCTGTTCAGTAGAAAAAGCCAAGTTCTCTCAGCTGTGTTCAGGGCACTTAGCATCCTGAAATCATACACCTTGGTAGTCCATCAAAAGGTCAGAGGTCAGAGCTCTAAGAGACTTCGCCATGTGTCTAGCCAGGCACAATCAAACTTAGCACTTCCCTGCTAGCAGTCCAACTGCAAACAGGCACACTTGAGATCAGTAGGAAGTTGGATTTCTTTGTAATTATACAAAGCTTTAGCCATTAAACCAAGATCAAACAACCTGCCATGGGAAAGCAGATGCACATGCTGCTGCTGTAAAGTCATCAGAAGCAATTCAGTGACTGTCACTTAATAAGCCATTGCTCTCCAGTCCTGCAGGGCCCTCTGCTGCTTCCAGAGCAGGTGCTGCATAATAAGGCAATAGATGCCCCCTTGAGTAACAGCAACTGACTTCTAGGAGACCCAATGTTACCCAACAACAACGAAAATTCCTTAGTTCCTTACAGTTACACTAACCAGTTGTTTTGCCCGGTAGTGATGAAAAGTTAGAGAGAAATACCCACAGAAATGACTTATTTAATAACTATCCCAGAAGTTTCAGGTATAAAACAGGATTCCAGAAAGTCAATATGCTCTCTTTATTTTTACCATTTCATGACGGAAGCATAGGATAGAACCCCATGACTTCATTAGTGTACATTTAATTTTATTTCCATATGTGCATCTGATGCTTTGAAGTTTTTGTTTCCAACTATACCATGAAGAATAGTCCTAATACATTAGTTACTTCGCTCACTGTTGGGCCAAAATACCTAAGTAAAACAACCCAAGAAGACAGAGGTGGTTTGGGCTCACTGTCTGTCATGGTAGAGAAGTCCTTCAAGCAGAAGTTGGGCAGTAAAGGGTAACTCTCAAAGCCGTCCCATCTGACCCAAACCTGCACTTAAAACTGTCTCCACATATTCTACCTTGAAAATCCTCACCAATACCAGGGATTCAACAAGACCAAAATCAAAGCCAACCTTCTCCTTTCTGGACTTTTATGCACCCATTTCTCCTGTTTCTAATCCTGTGTCAACAGCACCATCAGCCTAACCATGAAATCTGGGATTCTATCTCCTGCTCCTCCTCCTCCATTTCACTCATATTTATTAACTTTGCAAACTATTTAATCTACCCTCTTTTAAGTAAAGATAAGGACCCAAAACCTCCATGTTCACAACAGCCTATGACAGAAGTCATCCAAGTGTCCGTAATGCATGAGTCCTAAGCAAACTGTAGTTTACACACACTAAGCAACACTATTCAGCCTTAAATGGGGATAAATTTATACATTCTACAGCATAGATGCATCTTGAAGAGATTATGTTAAATGAAAGTAAAACCAGTCACAAAGGGCCAAATATTGTACAATTCCAATGGTACTGGGCACCTAGAATGGTCCAATTTAAAAAGGTAGAAAAAATTGGGACTGGAGAGATGTCTCTGTAGTTAAAAGCACTGACTGCTCTTCCAGAGGACCTAGGATCAATTCCAGCACACACATGATGTCTCAGAGCTGCCTGTAACTCCAATTACAAGGAATCCAGCACTCTTTTCCAGCTTCCATGTGGACATGGTGCACAGACATACATACATACCAGCAAAACATCAATGCACAATGAAATAAATATTTTAAAATGAGAGATGTAAACTTATATTCATAGTTAGTAGGAAGTGAGGGAAAGTAGAAGTGGAAGTTATTCAGTGCACGTGCAGCTTCCACATGTGACGAAAAGAGGGAGGGTGGGGAGGGAGGGGGAGGGAGGGGGTGGGGAGGGATGGGGGGGTGGGATAGGGGGGAGGGACGGTGGAGATGAGTGCACCATAATGTCAGTGGGTTTAGGACCACTGAGCTGCATCATTAAAATGGCCAGTTTTATGTGCATTTTACCACAATTTTTGAGTATTAAAATACTATTAAGAGTATGTGTGACTGGGGTGGGGTGGGAGGAGTTAGCTTAACTTAAAAGCTCAGAAAGCTTGGAGCATAGCGCTCTAGAGTGAGCAGCTGATGTGCTTTCTAAGATAGGATCTTGTGGCTCTGAGGCCTTCTGCTGTTCCCCAAATATGGAACCATGTATGATTTTTCTGGCATCGTGAAATGAGAGCAAAAACATTCACAACTGCCTAATCTGAAATGAGAGCCTCCTCTAACTTCAAAGTAAGGAAACTTTTATCAAATTCCAAGAGAACTGTGAAGTGTTCCTAGGCTGAGGGTGCAGAGGAATCTTAAGAATAAACCACAGGTTTTACAGCTCCCTGACAGCTTGCCCAAAAGACAAGTAGTACTTGTTGCTTTTGGATAACAACCTAGTTCCAGAGTGGGAAAGATTTTGCTTGTGTTCTCTGAATAGTCTGCAGGTCGCGGCTCACGTTGCAGTTCATCATGGCTCTGCCTGCAAGTTACATTACACACACCATGATGCCAACAGCTCCATTTACAGGGTATCTCTCCCATGCATAAAATTCAATCTAGGCTGAAATTTGGTCCATAGAATCTCTGCTACGGAGGCTTGCATCTGTCTGAAGGCATGTCAATGAGCACATTCAGATAGGTAACTATGCAGCAAGCATGGGCATTTTAAGGCATACTGTTATAACAAATCCAGAGCCACTACAAAGCTCTCTCTTTGTAGTGTGTTTCAGCTTTACAAACATACTACAGTCTTACACTAACATATTTCATTTCCAAAGTGAAATGTGGTGTGTGGTTAACTGGTTCTCGTCTCTTACATAACATACACGAAGGAGAAGACGACAGTGTGTTTGTACACATAGCCAAGACTGCACAGTACAAGCAAGTAAAGGACACAAGCCTTGTGTCCTCCTATTCTGAAGGGAAGAGACCCCGAGACCACAGAAGCACAGTACAGGGAGAGGGAAAAAGGAGAAAATACCAGCACCAATTGTCCTCCAAGAATTTAGGATAGTGAAGACAGAGACTGGCCATGAATGAAGTCCATTTTCTATCAGGAGCACATAGCCAGTGATGAGAGAAGGAAGTTAAAAGTAGAGAAAACAAAAATAAAAGAGAGAAAAATGAAAAATAAGAAATGCTCACCACATTTTAAATTACGGAACTTAGGAATCTGCACTTCGTCCCTATGGGCTACATAATCTATAAATGTAGAATGAACACTTTATGGAAATAAATATGGCCTATTTTGTCTCCTTTATTATCTTCACCCAGTCACTAAACAAACTTCATTCACTCAGCAAAAGCATGGCTTTTCTGAATTACCCACCATGATGTTTAAGAGAAGGCAGAAAGACGAGCGGCCATTCTACAGAATCAGTGGACCATCTGTCTGAACTTGATCTGCAAAGCCTCATGGTGAATGAGTGTGGCGTCCCTGCCCTGAACCTGCATCGCTCCAACGGAGCCTAGACTCCCGTGCCCTCTCTCTCATGCACTGGTGTAATTTAACTGTGATTTCATTTGACTTGTCTATTTTGCTAGGGACACATCCTGCAGTCTAAGATGGCATAAGTTTAGATTATTAGTTAAATACACTAGACTTACAAGGAGATAAAACAGAGTGAAAATTTGAAAGTTTGGGGGATTACCTTACCAACATAGCATGAAGCCCAGCCATTTTACCAATGTCAGCCCTCACTCTGTTTAACATGAAGTCTCAAACTTAATCTGTTGCAACTATTTATGAGTCCACTTAAATTGCAATTGATGGCAATTCTTCTAAAAGCTATTCTTTTATTTATTTTTACATTCAAGTTGGCCGCTTAAATTTCAGCCAAGTTGTACATTTACAATTAGTGGTTAAAAATGGGTAAATCCCCAGGCTCCTTCCTTACCCATAAAATAAGGGTGGGAGCCAAGCTCCACCCACAGACCCTTCCAGGCTGATTTGAAGACTACCAGCAGCAGAGTAGATTAGTACATGTTGGTTGCCTTTCCCAAAAAAAGGAACTGGCAGTCACTTCTTACTGACACCAACATTACAGCCATTTTCACCAGGCTGTTCCTTTGTCCCATAAGGTGACAGTGTGGACAGCAAGGTTCCCCCAAGACCCACATGTTGGAAGCAAAGGCTGCTGCCCAAGGAACTAGAGGTTGGGATTTTGACAAGAATGCTGATTCTGAAGGACACTGCTCACTTTGGTCAGCATCCTCCGTTGCCTTGCTAGCCTTGGCTCCCACAGCAGGGGAGCCTAACAGACTTAAAGCTAATATCTTCACAGGACCAGCTCCTGGCAATGCAGTTTGCTCTCATGTTCTTACACTCTGCTTCTGACTGTTACCTATTAAAACTTCAGAGTTACAGAGACTAGCCAAATGGATCACTGAGCTCACAGCAGTCAAAAGGTATCTAGAATTATTCAGTCACCTGAGATGTGTAACTGACGCTTGTGTTTGTAAGAAAGCATACTATCACAGAAGCTAGAATTGAGATCATCTCTTCTGAAACGCGTTTCATTAAAGAGCCTGAATGATTTATTTTATTCTATTTCCCTTCTGCTCTGATCTGCCAAAGGATGAAGTGAGTACACCGCTGTCCTGTCCTGTCCTGAATGTGTGCTGTCAGAAATGCCTGCAACACAGACGGTAGCAGTACTAGTCCCCAACAGCCCATGGCGTGCCTTCCCCACAACCACTGTCACCTGTACTTCAAAGAACAGTTTTCTCTCATAGGACCAATAACCTCCTAATCAAAAATAGTATGGGCCCCCTTTCCTCCTACAGGAGGCCTCATCCGGCCTTGATATGAGGGTTTGTGCCTAGTCATATGGTAATTTCTTATGCCGTGTTCCGCTGATATCCCTGGGAGGCCTGGTTTTTTGAAGGGAAAAGTTAGAGTGGATCTGGGGGTGGGCGGTGGGGGAGGCTGAGAGTAGAGGGGGAAGAAACCTCCGTTAGGACGTAATATGTGAAAAAAGAATAAAACATACTATGTGTGTATCAACTTCCTTCTGAATTCCTCGGATGCCATCTCCATGCCATGACACACTCCCAACCCATGCACCTCACCCACAACAGTGGGACTTTCCCTCCTGGGTTTGTTCTCATCATCTGTTTAGGGTCCATTCTCCACAGCAACCACAGCAACCTTGGTAAAAGGCCCACTGAAGCACAGCACTTCCTGCTTGGTACTACTGTTTGCTTTCTAGCGGGCTTCACAGACAGAAAGTCCAAGTACTGGGACTATCTTCCTTAGCACAGCCTCCCCTCTGCTCCCTACTCCAGGTCCTGCAGCCTTTATCCCGTGCCTCCCGGCTTCTCCCAACTGCCCCATCTCCTCACTCCCAACCCATCCTAACAAAACCAGCTCGCCATCCTAGTGAGAAACTGCTACGTTCTGTTACGGGGCATCCTCAGGGGCTTCCTTCTCTCCCAGGGGATTATAAGTTCACAAAGCATAAACTGAGTGGACTTTCTTCATTCTTTCATTTAAGAGTAATTTTGTTTCTACTGTGGGTAGAGTGTGGCTGAAATCCTTGGGACCCATTGTGAACCAAGGCGGCAAAAGTCCCTTTCACAAGCACTAAGCTAGACGCCGTGAGGCTCGCGTCCCCACACAGAAGTGAGAATGGTAAGCGTTACTACACTGCAGCAGGATTTTTACATGTACATCGAACCCATCAAATTACTAATGAATGAAATCTACTGAGACCAAGCTTCACATAAGTGATTTTTAAGCTATGATAATGTCAAAAGCTCAGCTCAAACACAAGTGTTTAGGGATGACTCCTGTCTAACTGCTACCTAATACCACTTCAAGGGAAAAGGTTCTCCTTCCAGCTCTAGCCTCTTTTATACTTGGCTCTTGAATCACGACCCCTCCCAATTTCTCCCCAGAGCACACCAACAAACTCTAGACCATCAATGAGAGAAGCAAGTGAGCTGAGTTCACGGACACACTGCAGTGGTTTAAATGCACATGACTACACCTCCAATATGTAAATTCTAATTCCAAATATAGTCCCTATTGTTTCTAGTTCAGTTTTAACAGAAAGAACATCATTTACCTATCCAATGACTGGTAATGAAACCTAGTTGGCAATTACCTGTTAGATTTGTCACACCCAATTCAGCACTTCAGCAATTAAGGTAAGCAAAGCCCCAATGTGAAATCATTTAAGTCTAGTCTTCATTTTGCTGGTGGGATGCCCTGAGTTCTACCCAGAGGAGCCTATCTGTGCCAACACCTTGACAGCTCACCTCGCTGCAGGTCTGCTGACACAAGCCTGGATCTCTTTCCTCTGACACAAGGCAGAGAAATCCTAGGAAAGCACAATCCACCTCTTTTGTTCCACCAAAGGGGGGTGAGGGGTGGAACAAAATACAAGAAGAGAGAGAGAGAGAGAGAGAGAGAGAGAGAGAGAGAGAGAGAGAGAAAAGAAACCAGTAGTTTTTCTGAAACCCACCGTGTTACCAATTCATATTCAACTTATATGCTGAATCTAGCTAAACGGTGGCAGGCTTATTCCCACTTTTTCATCTCTAGCAATCTCAGGGAGTTTTTTGGAATGCACCACCAGCACGCATGCATTAGACTTAGCATGTAGTAAAATGCATATAAAAGCTCCGGGGAAGCATTACTAACGGGAGAGATGAGGGCCAAGTTCTAGAGCCACAGCTTATGTTGTGTTCACCTATAGGGTGGTGTGTCCTAGCTTTCCCTGCTCATCAGGACTGCTACTGAGTTATTTTCTAGCAGTGAGCTTCCAAAGCAACCGCAACCCACTGACCCAGAAAGTACAGAACAAGTCCCGAAGGCCTGGGTGCATGCTGTTTCTGGGCGTAAGGTAGACTAATAATCGGCCAGGTTATAAAAACCACTCATCTAGCTGAGCAGTGGTAGCGCTCCCATAATCCCAGCGCCTGAGAGGCAGAGGCAGAGGCAGGTGGATCTCTGAGTTTGATGACAGCCTTGCCTACAGAATGAGTTCAGAGACTATCTCGAATATCTCCCACCACCACCTCCCACCCCCCACACACCAAAAACAAAACAAAACAAAAACAAACCACTCACCTACAGAACTGAAAACCTGATCCCTAATGAACTTTCTATCAGAAGTATAGTACCAAAAAACACAGGGCACCTGGGTTAAAAAGTTCTTCTGTAGGACTTTAGGGAGCACACACTCCAATTAAAATTCAAAAATATATTCTGCAAGACCAATGTGCTTTTGCTGTTCTGACTTGCTAACCTTGACCATGCCATTGCTTTGTATTTAGACTTTAACTCCTGGAAGTTGAGTCCCATCTCTGGTTCATTTCTGTGTCCACTACAGTATCTGATGTAAGTTCAATCAACATTCACTAAATTACCAATAAAGATGGGGTAAAATATCAAGTGTTCTGACAGTATTAAAACTGCCAAAGAAGCCAGACATAATGGCTCATGCCTGTAACCCTATCGTGTAAAAGGCTAAGGCAGGAGAATTACGTCAAATTGAGGCTAGCATGGGCTACCCAGGAGATCCAGACCTATCTGTTCTCTATAGTAAGGCTCTATCTCAAAAAAAATAAAATAAAAATAAAAAGCCAATGAAGCACCATTCATTCACTCAGCTACAACTTACCACATGGCTATGATGCATGAAGTAAGGGATGTGCTGAGCAGGAATAAAACTCCTCCTACCCCTGGGGGATTTCGGGATTTCTATTCGGGGAGGGTGGAGGAGGACTGGAATCAATATTCATAAACAAGCCAATTACACATGGTAATGCGCATCACCCTGTCATGAAAATGGGCTACATCCCTTCTCAAAGGTTTTTAAGCCTCATGGATATCAGTGAGAGGTACTGATTTATGAGGAACCCGATACTCACCTGGTTTGGACAGGAAGGTGAAAAGTACGCATCTGGAGTTCTGCCACCAGCTCGGGCCTGGACAACTTAATCAGTCTCGAGCAATGAGACTAAAAGGCCTGTAAGGCTTTCTACTTCTAATACTGCACAGGCTGGCAGGGTGCAGAAGCCGAGCTTTACACAGTGTGGGGACCCCACCCGACCTGCAGGGCCCACCCCTATGAGGTGCCATTCCTCAATGGTTGCCTCCTGACACTTATATGGTATTATAAACTGGAATCATCCTCAAACATCTCTTGAGTCCATGTCTACATCTTACTGCAGACAAACCTCTCAATCAGTTATGTGTCGCCCACAGCAAAGGTTCCCGCCACACCAGATGACATTAGGGAACTGGCAGGGCATAGATCCCAAGCAAAGGAAACTATAGATGGAGCTCAAAGTGAAGGAAAAAAACCTTGAAAACAGCTAAATCCCCTCATTCAACCTCATTTAAGAAACATTACTAGGAGACTGCAGTGAGCCAAGTGCTGAGCTTAGCTTCCAGGAAAGTAAATGCAAGCATTCAAACTCCCTGCACTGAGTCCCTGAGTGTTCATGAGCCCCAGGGAAGTAAGAGTGGTCTACACAGGTACTTTTCTTAGGAGAGCATCCACTGGTGTGATCAGAGGACTCTCTGAATCAATCAATATCTATCTATCTACCTATCTATCTACCATCTGTCTGTCTATCTATCTATCTATGTATTCAGCTTTTACCTCTTTCCAAGTCACAATACATGGCACTACTTCAGCATCTCACCCCAAGATCAATACGTTCTGTATTGATCCCACAGCAAGAGTCAAGATAACTTTGAAACCATTCACTGAATTTGGGGGAGATGTACCTGGATCTCACTCTCCTAACTGACTTCTGGTCCTAACCCTTGTTCTTTTAACCACACATAACACAAAACATGGTTGACTCTATTTCATGACTCCTACTGGATTTACATTATAAGGTAACTCAAACCTGGGAGATGGCTTGGTCAGTGTTGTGCATGCCTCAAAAGTGTAAGGACCTTAGCTGAATCCCCTGAACCAACATTTAAAAACAAACACACAAACAATGGCCTTGGTATCTTGTAACCCCACAGCTTAGAAAGTGAAGGGCAAGGGTGGAGGAGGCTCACTGCTCACCAGGCTCGCTGCTAACCAGTCTACCCTAAATGGAGCATGTCAAGACAGGGGTAGAACCTGCCTCGAAAAAATATTTTTAGAGATGAATGGCACCTGAAGACACCCAAAGCTGTCTTCCAGCCTCTGTAAGCATACATGAACACACACACGAGCGCGCGCGCACACACACACACACACACACACACACACAAACAAAAAAAATAAAGAAACATGAAAATCATGGGCCAAACATGAGAGTGCCTGAAGCTCAGGAATGTCCAGGCAGAGACTGAGTCAGAGGAAAGGGCAAGGCTCTACCATCAAGAGTCCTAAGCCCTAGGACTGCTGTCATTTAGTAGCTGTGAACCTCTCTGAACGATGATTGCTCCATTTGCAAACCAGACAAAGATCGTTCATGTTTCAAGAGCAACGAAGATTTAGAGAGTGCCTACCACATGTCAAACACCATTTTAATCTAGAGTAAATATGGTTCCTGCATACAGTCTGCACTAGAGGCAGAAGAAACAGAGAAATGCCCAAATAAATACGGTGAACTATGAGGTGGAATTTGATTTTAGTACATGAAAATAATATCTAACAACAGCTAACTAAGTATTATTTAGTCCTTATGACTGAGGGATATAATACTATTTCCATTTATAGAGGGATAAATTAAAATTCTGAATGATGAGGGAATTCATCCAAGGTTACAAGGTCAGTATGACTGGAAGCCACACAAGCTAACAGTAGAGGCTCACCCTCCACCACACTAAATGATTCAGTAGAAACAGACTCTGGTGCTGGTCATGGCGGCACACACCTGCCATAGCAGCACTGGGGCAGTAAAGACAGAGGAACAATGGCATGAGATAACTACGGAGGAAGGTGGCTCACTGAGGAAGAGGACGTGCTGCTCTGGCAGAAGACCTGAGTTCAGTTTCCAGCACTCATGTGAAGAGGCTCACAGGTGACCGTGGCTTCAGTTCCAGGGGACCCAATACCCTCTTTTGGCCTCTGTGGACACCTGCATTCGTGTGCACACACCCCTACATAGACACACAAATGCTTTAAAAAATATTTTTAAAAAGTTAAGGGTTGTGGGGAACAAAAGCCAATGAAACCTGGCTGGTCAGTGAAGCACAGTCCAAGAGGCTTCAGATAAGACTCAAACCTCAAGAAGCTGAGAGCAGAGCAGCTCTGGGACTGTCCAAGCTCTGAGGAAGACCCAGCCTGGGGACTCTGGAGATGAAAGGAAGGTGGTTAGGCCAGCCAGTGTGGACTGCAACAGACTGCAGGTGGTCCTCAGAGACAAGAGAAGCCAGATAAGTAGGGCCTCGCCTCCAGCGAAGAAGGACCTTAGCTCATAGGCAACTCAGAGCTGCGAGGAGCTTAAGCCCAGATGTTACACAATTTCATTTATAATTTTAACCCACGAATCCAACTGAATGGATTACAACAGTGTGTGGAAATCTAAGGCAAGGTGACCAGCTATGAGATAAGGGTGACCTGGTTCATGCTTACCCATGTCTTAGTAGCAACAGAAGGAAGAAAAGCACCCGCATCCAACCCCTCCACCAGGATTACACAAGGGTACATAAAACACCAGCAGAGCACCCGATACAACATACCCAACACTTGCTAGGACCACTCTCCCTGGTGAACATTCTCAAATAAGGGGTTTGGGACCCGACTATAAATTATAACCAAATGATTAAGCCTCCTTTGATACCCCTGCCCCCGTTTCTCCTAAGAAGCTGATGTCTTGGAGAACAGACTGGGAGTGTACCAAATTCAGAACACAATAGAGAATTGATCAGTAAAGGAGCTGGACTGTTAAATTAAAACCGATTCTGGGTGCCAAGCTGCAGCACAAAGGAATCAGTCTTCTCAAACAATAAGGACCAGTTTGCAGGGCCTCGGTTACACAATCCCTCCGCTTCACCTTAAGGCACTTGGCTGGGATCTTTTTTAATAGAAAGGACAAACTCTTGAGTAAATGTAGTAATTGTTTCAATGATGCGCCCCAACCACCCAAGAAGTTAAAAAAAGAAACTGGCAAATTGGGAGTCTTCTATTACATGAGCACTTAATTGCTGCCTCGCGTCTGCAGTCTACTCCAGGAGAGAATGAAGCAGCTCTGAGGAGCTCCACACATACCCAAGCAAACACACACAGTCAAAGGCTAAAAGAAAGAGGGCCTGCTGCCCACAATGGGCCTTGCTCTGGAGCAGGTTTTCCTTACAAACGTCCCCAACAGCTGGTCCCTGTGGCAGGAGCAACCATCTGACCAGCAAGCCGGCTCTGCGGCATCCAATGTCCGTAATTTTCTAACAAACAACAACAATCGCGTTGATTTAAGCTGGGCATTTATTATTACCAAAGACAGATTTGGAAAAACAAAACAAAACCTTGCTCCTTGCTGTTGTTGTTTTTAATAAAGAGTAAGGGCTGGAAGGACCGCTCAGCTGCTGGGGCTGCCTGATCTTACATGGGACCAGGGTTCGGATCCTGGCATCTCATGCTGGCTCACAACCATCTGACACTCTCTGCTGATCTCTGTGGGCAATGCATTCAGGTGGTGCACAGGCACACATGTGGACAATAACACTCCTACACATAAAACAAAAATAAATACCACTTTTAAACATTAAATTTTTTAAAAATGACAAATAGAGCCTGGGAATTCTTTTCCTGGGCTAAGAAACAAAGACTAGGAAAGGAATTTTTTTCTTCTTTTGATGGCTAAGCTCCAGCATGGAAAAGAAATTAGCCTTGAAGAAACAGACACTAAAACTCTTCTTCTACTCTGTGTTGCTGTTGAAATCTTCCTAATTGGTCTCTAGTCTGGTGGTTTGGCAAAGGTCCCACATGATCAATACTATTCTTATAATATTATATTAGTATCTGCTTGTTTTGCTCTGTGGTTGAAGAGAATACATGACCTTGCACGCGGACACTCAGTCCAACCCATGGAAACACAGAAGAGAAGAGCCATCTGGATTGGGGATGGAACAGAGAAATGTCAATGAGTTACTAAGCCTGGATAGACACAGCAGTAAGCCCTGGTGACTCTAGTTCACATCAGTGTACAATTTCTAAGTTGTAAAAAGACCAGGTTCTAAATGATAACCAAGTGATGGATATGCTCACTTAACCATCCCACAATACAGGCATGCACCAGACATACTGTCACAATGCATTCTAGTCACACAATCATTTAATTAAAAAACTGCCAGAGTAAAACTAAATAAAATAAAAATAAAAAAATAAGCTGACCCTTGTCAAGTTTCAGTACATTATCAAGGAAAAATATGACTATTTAGCACTAAGAAGCCCGCTCAAATACCCCCCTTTCATACCGAGGAAGACTGGATTTTGTCCATATGCCCCCATTAAAACAACACGGTAGGACAACGAGGTACAAAATCAGCCATGAGAACCCAGTTTTTACTGTGCTAGACAATAAAAAGATTTGCTAATATGTAAAAAACAAAGGCACTCTTTTTGATAAATTTTTGTATTGGAAAGCTTATTTTTTTATAAAAAAAAAAAAAGTCAGTCTCTGCTATTATTAAATGAATAAAGTTGTTCTGTGATTCTTCTGTTTGTTTCCAAACATGGTAACTGCCAGTAGACAAACTTCTCTAGGAGGTTTGGGGAGTCTAAATAAACTTTAGTACAAAAGGGCTGGAGAAACAAAAAGTTTGAAAACTTCTAAAGAAAATGTATTAATAGCTGCACATGCACACACACACACGCACACACACACACACACACACGCACGCACGAGCAGATACAAAGCACATGCACACACATGTACATACACATTGTCATCACCCTGTAGAAAGAAGACGAAATGAATTTCTTGGGACTTATTGTTTAATTTGTTAGGGCCCATGCCTTACTAATTTGCATGCCTGACTTATTCAGCCTCTCTTCCTCCTCGTCTCTGGCAAGTAACCACAAACTCCACTGTGATTTCGCAAGCCTCACTTAAGCAAACTGCAAGGCTGTGGCAGAGTGGAGCTCATCCAGCCTGGCAACAGGGTAAGAGCTCAACTCCCAGGCTTTCCCTCCCAGGGTCTTTTTCAAACACTAAATCCACAAAACACTGCATTAGTTTGCTCAAAGCAAATAGTTAATTTGTCCTTTCACTAGAAATCAAAAGGACAACGTCACAGAGACAGGCTTCTGCTTCAGCCCCACACTGACCCTCCAACCGTCCCCCTTTCCCAAGCAAGTGGATGTCAAAGCCATGAAGAATCAACAGATCAATCAATCCATAACAAATATTTATACTGCCCACATGAAAAACAGAGGAAAAGAAAACTAACAATGTGGGCAATAAAATAAAAACGCCTTAGTAAATAGTGCTTAAAGAAGTCTGAACAAAGGAGAGAAGAACCATGTGCCAAGGTGATGAGAAGAAAGCAGAAAACAGATCGCCAGGTAATAAGGGCGTCGGAGCTAAAAAGTCAGTAATCAAAGCTGCTGATCAAGCATCGGTGATTAGACCTTTGGCTAACAGTCGGTTTCAGGAGGGGAGAGTGGGAGATAAGTCGAGGATGATAGACTGTGCCCTGATTATGGAAGGTCCAGAGAGTCTGGCTGAGTAGTCTGGATTCCATCCTGAATGTAATAAGCAGCCACAAAAGGCTTTTGAGAAGGACAGGAACACAGTGAAGGCATAATTTTGGAGAGAGGGAGAGGGAGACGGAGAAAGACAGAGAGAGAGAGAGTGTGTTTAATTTGTTGCCCTGTGTTTTAACTCTAATCTATTTATAAGATGGTTCAGTTCAAAGGAGCCAAGACTGGAGGTCGGAGGGCCAGATAAGGAAGACTACTGAGAAAGCCCAGGGAGGCAGGGGCTGGGCCTGAACCAGAGGGTGGGGACCAAACTGTAGCAGGAGCCAGAGGGCAGTAATGATAGTAACGAACACAGTGGCTGGTGGGGCCATGCACAAAACAAGGAAGTTAACGGCACTGACCCCATACTTGAACAGTACCTGCTAGACTGTTTGCTGAGCTGGGAAAGAAAGAAAACACTGCTTTGAGCCAATTTGCAGCCAAGGCTCTGGGTGAGTATTAGCCCTCACCAGACCCATGGCCTGATAGAAGAGACTCAGAAGGTAGAAAGAAAATAATCACCATCATGAGGTTTGGGCTTCTTCTGCAGATAAAGTAGTTGTCCAAACACTGGATTTTCAGCACAAGGCCAGAAAAGGCCACCAACTCATTCCACTTAAATACCTAGTTGTCACGGTGGCACCTTCCTTTTTCCTGGCTGTCTCTGGCTTCACCTACAGCTGTCTGTCCTCACAAATAAACATTTCTAATAATGGCTTCCTGATTCCTATGTGGCCCATGGGGCTCCTTGACAAGCTAGCCCATTACACTGCTTCAGAAGCCCACCTCTAGAGCCTAGCTTTGAGCCCATTCTCTGCTCCCCCTGATGGCTGATATACAGAAACAACATCTCGTCACTGCTTCCTGCAACGAAACCCATATACGCACCATAGGTAGACAAGGACGTGAGCAGAGGCAGAAGCAGCAAAGTGGCAGGCATTTACAAGTGGGGGCTAGAACTCACAAAGAAAGCCCTGTCAGAGCAAATGGACTTAATTCCAGCACTCGGGAGGCAGGGGCAGGCAGATCTTTGTGAGTTTGAGGCCAATCTGGTCTACAAGTCATAACATAATATATACGACCTCCCAGCATGAGTGGCAAAGTCTGAGAGACTCCAGCTTATAACAATCTTCCCTTTAAGATCCCTACGATTCATCTTGGAGACAACACGGGAAGCTCTTTGGCCGTCCTGGATGATTAGAGCCACACCTTACATTTATTTGAGGCTAGGAAAATAAATAAGCAGAGTTATTTTGAAGAGTTCTCATTTCATTTTTCAGCAGACACAGGAGAGCAGAGGGCATTATGCCAACTCTCCGAAATGAGAGAATCAAAGCAAAGATATGGTAAACAGGCTGCCTACGGTCACGGAGGATAAGCTAATGGCCCAACTAAAGTATTTCTTGCTTTCAACTTATTTCTAGCCTGTTCGGTCTTCTGTCAGTTAATTCTGATCATGCTCTGTAAATGATAAAATTGTTGGCATAGAAATAGTAGGAGCCTAGAAGGGCTTGTAAAACCACAAAGAATTAAATGGAGCCTAACTTACAGCCATGGAAAATATTAAAATTCCATGTGTAACTTTCCTTCTCCATTTTAACCCACGATGTGGTGCCTATGCCGGCTTACTGTTTACACTTACACACTTCTGAGTGTCAAGTGTCATCCAGTGCAGGCGGCTACTCATTTATTCTTCTATCACTCTACAAGGTAGAAAATTAACAGTGTTATGTTTACAAACTTTCACTGAGCCCTTACATAAAAGCTCGGACATGTTTGTATTACACACTGCTCCGGTTTGAAGAAGCTCGGAAGAAAGTTAATATAAACCTAACCTGAGCAAATGTGCAGAAGGGAGCCCTGGTAGACCCAGGTTAAGCTTTGACCTTCCCAACTTTTTCTGAGAATGTACAATCCATCACGTACAAAAACACAGCGGAGGTTTGAGGTGTTGGTAAGTACCCCTGTTAGTGAGAAATTCTGCTAATTATTACACCAAATAAGCATAGTTAACAGGCCATGGCCACAGAGGGGCATGTTTTGGGGCATTAAATAGCTGCATGGGGTGGAGAGGGATACATTACACTGTGCCCATTACCAAGAAAACAATTTCCCTGACACCCAGAAAGCCAGTCAGCTGGAGCAACCTAAGCGGTCGGTGGCTCAGCTGACAGCACAGAGCTGCAGTGCCACCCAGTGGCCTTCCTATTTGAAAGTGCAGTGCGTTCAGGGCAACTCGGGGACTCTGGCTGGAATTTGGAAGCAGGATAAAAAGAGGCCAAAAGAAATTACACTTGGAGGGGCTGGGTGTAGCTCAGTGAGAGAAAGCAGGCTAAGAATGCATGAGAATCTGAATTAAATCTTCTGGACATGAATGAATGAATGAATGAATGAACAAAGGAACGATCACACTGTAAAGGTTCCTTAAATTAAATGTCTGTTTTTTAAAGTACATAGATGTATTTTTTCTTTTCTGTTTTCTCTACCTCAGCCTTACTAAGTAGGTATATCTCAAAACAAACTCCAAAATTAAATTAAAGGCAAAAGTAATTAGCCATTTTCCAGATACATGTTTTATTCTGCCAAGAAGTTTCTAGCAGAAAAGCCCCTTTAAAATGAAATGTTCCAAGAAAGGAAGAACATCAGCAGAGAAGGGCACAGCTACGACGAAGCAGCCGGTGGTTCACATTCCATCACACAAGTAGGAAAAGCGGACCATCTGGAATAATGAAAATGGGTTTTTAAATGAGGAAACTTTAGTTATCTATTGAGTTGGAGCAATGCAGGATCACGTGATTTCAGAGAACTGCTTTTCTTAACTTCCACAGTACTGATTCCTAACATGGCACTGGGAAGGTACTCATCAAAGATACAGTATCGATGAAGGCTATTCATCAAAAGTACTAGAGCAACGTGGAGACCACACCAGGACAATGCCCTTCTGCTGCCAAAGCTTCACAAGAGATCTGCTCTGCATTACTACAGACCAGACAGAATAGAGACCCAGAAGAAAGCAGAGGCAGGCATGCAGGTAGGTAATGGGAAGGAAGTAGAGAGAAGCTAAGACAGGACGCATGTGCCCCAGTGCAGGAAATAGAGTGGACTGCAATCTAGGCGGATAATGAACAAGAGGAAGAGAATAGAAACAGACAAGCCAAGGGGGTCATTAGGGGTCAGGTCAGAGAGAAAGTTAGGCCATGGCACCTTTGGGTTACAGTGCTTACTTCTTACAATTTACCCTTTCGAAGTGTACATGTCAGTATAGCCACAGAATTACTCAGTCACCACCCGGCCTAATTTCAGAGCATTTTCATTACATGCCCATCCTTCCCCACTTTCTCTTCCCATCTCTTGGCAACCATTATCTCCTACCTCCATTGGCTTGCCTGTTCAACACATGGAAGTGATCGTGTAATGTGTGGACCTTTGTCATTGGCTTCTTTTACTTGACATATGGTTTGAAGGCTCACCCATCTGGACTGTAGTACCTCACTATCGGGATGGCCAAACAGCATTACGCTGTATGACTATGCCACATTCTTTATCCAGTCATCATTTAATGGATGCTTGGGGGTTTCCCCTCTTTGGGGCTATCACCAATAATGCTGCTGATCCATTATTCAGGTGGTCTCCCAAACATCCATTCAGAAAGCCTACTTGACGAGACACGATGAATTTAGGAAAAGAAAGCAATGATCCCAGAGGCACTCACGGGTCAGGGAGAAGTCCCAGCATAGCCAGGAATATGACTATCAAAATCACAAAGTTAGGGCCGCAGAGATGGCTCCATGGTTAGGAGCATCCTAAAGAACACAGTCCAATTCCCAGAAAGCCAAGTGGGCATGAGCACCCACCTATAATTCAAGCCTTGGAACATGGAGACAGGGGTTCCCCAGAACAAGCTGGCCAACAAGGCTAGTTATCCTGGCAAGACCTGAGTTGAGTGAGATACCCTGATCCAATAAAAAGTAATCCAAAGTCATTCCTGATATCAACCTTGGGCCTCCTCATGCATGAACACACATGCACAAATGGAAAAAGAAAAACAGAAACAAAACACAACAAGCCACACAAGGCACCTTTCCTCTCTGGCACAGAGCTCGGCAGACCAAGCACCTGTGTTACTAAATGTAGTGTGATTCCTGTTCTTAGGTTACAGTGAAGCAAATATTTTATCAGAAAATAAAGGAATAAAAGAGAGGAATGTAAGGGAGAAAAATATCTAAAGGCTCAGAATGCAAAATGTGACCACGAAGCACCAGTAGAGCTGCTGAAGGCCTTTGTTGGCAAACCACATCCTGCTGCCTTTGAAGGCCCACTCACCAGCAGGATAAACAGATTAAATTGCACCCACATTTCCCATTAACACTTCTTTACAATTTAAGAAAGTAAGCAATTTTCTTTTTTTATCATTTTACTTTAAAACTTATTTGGCCTTGAAAAACCCTTAATGATTTTCTTAGAAACTCCAAATTAACACTCTGGAGTCCTAGAGCAACCTCGTTCTTGGGCACTCTTGGAAGTTAGAAAATTATTATCCAATGTAGTCACTTTTTGCATAAAATATGTGTCATCTTCGGAAGTTGCTGTAAGACTGCATTTCATAAACACCCAATGGCACAGTTCTGCAGTTTCAGTTTGGAGTCTGGAGGCGAGGCTTTTCTCACTTCTCCATGTCTACAGACTCCTGAGGAACATGCCAAGGAGAGCAGCTCCGGCTTGTTCTCCTCCTTCCTGCCCAGCTCTGGAGAGAGGAGTGGGAACTGAAGTAATGAGCGCCACTGTCAGAGCCAGCCCATAGACACACAGCCCTACCTGCTCTTCCCCCACTGGCTTCAGTGGAGATAACCTGCTCTGCAGCCTTCTGCTGAGCCTGCGAAGGTTCCTTAACTGACTGACTCTACTAATGGAATGCCTGAAGCCACATATCCCTCTCTACTACATAAACAAGAAATCAAAGTTGCATTTAGGACATCATACAGAATTTTCACATAGCTTTTGTTACAACAGATACCTCCCTAAACAGTAACACAAACCCGCAGGACTAGACATACTTCATAAAGCATTTGAGATGCATGGCCTGGCTTACAAGTTATCAGTTTCCTCTTTTTCTAATTTTGTGCAATTGTTAATTGCTGCTAGAAATGGTGACTAACGATTGGTTATGTACAAAGCTCTGTTCTAAACAATTTATCCAAATTAACACCCTGGAGCGTTAGAATAACCTCAATGGCGGTTACCATGTTATGCCCACTTGCCTTAAGTTGCATAATTAGGGAGTAGCAAAGCCAGTACTCAGATCCAAGTACTCTGGCCCTGGCATTTGAGCATTTAACCAGTGAGCTTTCGTTCAAAGTAAAGCTTCAGTTCCAACAGCATGTTTGTGTTCTCTCTCTCTCTCTCTCTCTCTCTCTCACACACACACACACACACACACACACACACACACACCCTTACTTCCATCCTTCTTTCTGTTCCCTCCCTCCCTTGCTCTCTCTAACATACACACAGGAAGGCACTCCCACTTCCTCATGTTTGACACATGCATGCTCACAGCCAACATTAAAGAGGACTTCAGTAACTCGGGGCAGTTGGGATTTGCTCTGAAACCTGACTTCTAAAAGCCATCGACTGCATATATAGGTCGGTAGCTCCAAGAGCCAGTGGAACAATCCACTTGTTTTCATGAAAATGGATCTGAAAACAGTTGATATGTTAGTCTTTCCCAAAGAAGCGAGGATTAACTTTATTGTGGTTTATACTAGCTAACCATCAAAAAAGAAAAAAAGAAGGACAATAAACAGTCACATTGTCACACGCCCCTGGAAGCCAGGGGTGATGAAGACCAAATGCAACTTGAGAAGGAATCTGAGCATGAGCATTTTCCAGATATCAAGTGAAGAAACAAGGCAAGCTTTGACATGGACAGGACATTCGAGATCATAAGCAGCAGCAGCCCCAAGTCTAGTCGGTTCCAGACAACTCTCGACTACTCAGGAGCCCAACAGAGGTTAGTATTTTCCTACACTGCACCCATCCATCACTCTGACCATGTGCCAACTGGCTAGGCTAAGAAATAATCATCTTACCTCCTCCCTCCAAAAGAGCTCTGAGCTCATAGCCAGCATGCCTCCTCAAAGGCAGAACTGAAAACCAGGCAGGCGTAGTGCGGAGGTGCCAGGTGCTGGCCTAGGAATGCAAGGTTGATTAGTTTTTAACTAATTTTTCAAAATTTGTGTTCTCTCTGGCACCGAACAAAGAACACAGGCAGATGTGGAAAAAGTCAAATTCACGTGGCTTCTTTTGAGGGTAACCATATGAAGGAAGAACGAAAGAATGTCAAGTACCCAGAGCATTTCAGAAAATACACAAAGTGAGCTCTGATGTTACAGGGTGGAAGGAAATCCCGCATGCTAGAGGCATCCGTTCTTCACTGGGCGTCTGTCTAGATAGCGGCAGCCGTGTGCCTGGGCCTGAGCTGGGGATTGGGGATGACATAAAGACTGCTGTAGCCAACATCACCTCACAGCTATGAATATCACCAAAGTTCAGTTAAGCATTTACTGTGTCAACCTCCTTGGCCTGCAGTAATTCATGAGATTCCCCACTCCAACCTGTGAACAATCCTGCACAAACTACCAGACATGGGAGAAAACAGAAGAATCTTACAGCAGTAGACAGGCAAAACTTTTTTAAAAAATAAAACTACTATTTTTAGATAATTTCTTGGGACTCTTTCTATACTTAGAAAAATGAACACTTTATCTCAATTGGTATTGAATTACCCCAGGTATCCTCGGGACACGGTCTGTAACTGTTATGAAGCCTGACTTGCATGTTCAATGCTTCATGTCAAAAACCACAAATAAATTACGCCTCTTGATGGAAAATGAAAATTGAAGAGGCCCATGGACTTAGTAATGGCAGTGTTAAAAAAGATATACCTTCCCTGTTTAAAAGAGACAATCCCCAAAAGAAGCCACTCCAAAAAAAAAAGCATCGGAAGGAAAAAGGCAAAGGTCCTAAGGTAGATTACAATGTTTTAAGAGGAAGAGTCAATGTGAAACCTGCTGATAACACAGCTCTCAACACCGCCAAAACCAGTCTCCACACTGAGTTAGAACAAAGAGTTGGGCTCCCATCTTTAAGGTCAGATTAAGGTGATGGGCTGGATTAAGCCATCCATCAGGTAAAATAAATGTTCTGACCAGAGCCTAAACACTTCTAATAGTAGGGTCAGCACAGAGGCCTGGCCCAGTGGAGAGATGCCCTGTGGCTGCAGCTCAGAAGGCTGCCCTACAAATTCTCACTAGACGCTTAATCAATACGATGCCTTAGGACTCGAACTGCTACCGTAAAATCAATATTACCTTTATTTTAAGTAGCAGGAGGAACAATGAGATTATCTTGTTGCTTACAAGTCTGTCGTGGACAATCTGGCTCTTGGTGTATGTCATCTTTCACTTATGCCTGGGAGGAATTCGTTTGGTGGGCTTGGAGACAGCCTGGCAGCAGGGCCACAGACAGGAAGAGGTGAGGGTACATACAATAGCACAGGAAAGCCAAAGCCTCCAAGTTTGTTAAGAGCCAAAGAACAATGGTCTGAGAAAAGATGTCCCAAGGCTTCCATCCAGCAGCTACATGCTGGGACCTCCTGCTCTCAGCTTCAGATCCCTGCCTCTCAATAGCCTCTTGAATGGCTCATGGGTACCAGAGGACTAAAGGACTGTTCTTCCTCAGTCTTCTGATTGCCATCAACGTCTCTTAAAATTCTGATATCATTCTAGTCCCTCTCATCTCTGAAACATCTTCATCCAGTCTCACAAGAAATCCTGTCAACTTTGCCTTGGGATTATATCTTAAGTCTCTTCCCTTCTATGGGCCTCTGTAATCACCTCCTGTCCCAGCTAGCAATGGACCCGTGGCAAGACTTTCTCCCTAATTCCACTCTGAGATATATTTATAAAATAACAAATCAGTTGGGTTACTTTACACACATTCTTCACCTTAACCCTTACAGTGGTTTCCATAGAGAGATAATAGAACCTAAATCTTACCCACGCTAAGAGTGCTTCTAAGACCTGTCTTTGACTCTTTTTTCTTTAAATTCTGCCACAGACCACCTACACCTCCTATATGAAAAAAACTTATCAGGACATGAAAAATCCAAAGATCCTCGGTCCCGTGTTGTCTGATTTGGGGCTTCACATAAATGCCACTTGGGATCACTCTAAAGTCTCCCCACCCGTCGTCTTCATTGCGTCATTACCTTCATGGCCACTGTTTCCTGGCTTACCCCAACAGAATGTTAGCTGAGAGAAACAATTCTGGTCTGTATTGTTACCACAGACACCACCAAAAACAGGGGGAGCGCATACGGGCCTCTGCTAGAATCCTTGTAAGGAATACAGGGGTAACCATGGAAATCTGGTATTGATATCTGTCATGCTGAACATACTGGCAAAGTGCTTCGGTCAGAGAGAGAAGCTGAGTACAGAAAGACCTTCGCATTTCTCTAAATTGGTTTAATCTTTTTAACATTCCAAAAGTGTAATATTTCCAATAAGAGGTCAAGAAGAAAACAAGTCTCAGCTCTCTTGATGCTCTGAACTTCAATGCTGTGAAGCCAGGGTTGACAGCGGAAGTTCAGATGGTGTCTTCAGATACCATCACCAAATCTGCCTCCGAGCAGTGGATTTGGACCATCTTCCCCACACACTATCTCTCTCTCTCTCTCTCTCTCTCTCTCTCTCTCTCTCTCTCTCTCTCTCACACACACACACACACACACACACACACACACACACACAGCCCTCCTCAGCTTCTCACAAGACTGTGCCCAGCACTCAGTGCCTTTCTGAATTCATCCTATCAATCCTAGATAAAGACTGTCTGGCTCAAAGGAAAAGGAACAAGAACAGGAAAGGGGAGGGATCCACCCAGGAGCCAATGTCCACTGGTGGTCAGTAAGAGGCCTGGATCCAAATTTATCTGGGTAAGGTGCTATACCCACCCACATGCTGGTAAGGAGCTAGCATCTACTCAAACACAGGACATGATGCTGAGTGCTTTGAAGCTTTAACAAGCCTCAGGGATAAATTCAAATAAGTCCCATTTCTAGGTAAGAAATTGGCATACTAGGTCCAAGACTTTCTGGAAATCAAACAGGAAGTGGCAGCAGAGGAACTGATGGCCACATCATTCCACCCTTAAAACCCCAATTCTTCCCAAGGAACCATCTTGGCAACAAAAGTAATGAACATACACTTAAAACTTTGTTCTTGCTGATTAAATTTGATGTGTCCTGTCCCAGATAGTGCTTAACCACCTTCTACTGACTGGGGCCCTACATGACAACCTCTGTGTGAACTGGATTACTACAGAACATATACAAAAGTCCCTGTAAAATGTCCCTTTCCTATCACACACTGGGAAAATACTTCGGTTGCACAGGAGTGTAGCACTAAATTCTCTTTCCTGGCACTACTACTTTACCCAGACCAATGTCAGAAGCTTGTCAACTTGGTCAGTGTTATCAAAGGACAAATAACACAGTTCAGCAAAACACATGTCAAACTCCCAGGTGCTCACAGTGGAGCCCGGAGCCAAATGATCCTCAAAAGTCAATGGCTACAGCCGGTCTGAACTTCCTTATAAACACAGGATCCAAGGAACAAAAATAGAACCACTGTGTTAAAATACCCTCTCACCTGGGAGCTTTTTAAATAAGTCAGGAGTAAAATTAAGATTTAATGAAGCAAATCTTTCTCTTGTCAATCTTTACTCACCCTCAATGATTATTTTTAATAAGTCACATGACAACATGACATCTTTAAAGGTTTATGACTACAAGAAAAAAGTTACATTCAAAATATTGGGCAAAGGGGCAAAAGTAATTGGGCTAGCATGCTTATTTTGGTTCTTTTATTCGAGGGCTGGACAGGATCTTGGTTTGTAGTCCAGGCTGGCCTTGAACTCTTTCCTCCACCTGAGCACTGGGGTCATACACCCCCTCCCCCATGCCTGGTTGTCAAAGTTCTTCTCTATACTGGAACACATTAGCAATCATCTGATGAACATCTTCTAGACCTTCCAGGTATTCCCGATATTTTTCTTTATTGTTCTATTTTCTCACTAAACATTACTAAGGATATGCATCACAAACCCATTTCAAATAGCATTCTGTGACGAAATAAATTCATTTCACATTCTTCGTGAAAACAATACTGATTGCTTCTTTGCTAATCGACCCTGTTTTCACAGATAATAAGGTGACAACTTTTAAGGCACATTAATGATACATTAAGTTAAAACTTGAAACTTGTAACAGCAACAGCAATCATTCCTGGTGCTAGAGTCCCTTTTTCAGGACCAGTGAGAACTCAGCTCTTAGGGAGGTCACTGTCCCCAGAAGGCACTTCTCTTTTGTGATAAGCTATACAGCAACCAGCGGAATGCTACCACAGGTTCTGCCCTCCCGGCTTTCATCCTACCCTCCCCCCTTCCTCTCTCCGTCCTTTTCCTTCCTCTCTTTCTGTTTTATTTTTAAGATCACAGGCTTGTGAGTTATTCGGTGTCAGGTTCTGCCTAAACCGATAAAACCCATACTCTGCCCCTCCCCCCTCGCATGCTCCAGGGGTGTAAATATTTCATGGTATCGCCATCACTCACTGAGTGCCTACATTGTCTGATCAGCCTCCATTCTGTCTGTCCAGTGCTCTGGAGGATAGTGCGTTCTCATGTCTGCTGCTCAGTCGTATAAAGCCCCTGCTCCTCAAAGGTTCTTCAAAGTTCAATAATTCATTAAACACTGCGCTGGGGTCGGTACGCACAGAAATGCGTGACTGTAGAATGTGTGGCACTATTAAAGGCTTTTTCTAATAAAAATGGTGACTTTAGAGAAAATGACAGCATTGTTACTAATACAAGAGAGCGTACTCTGAACAGTTGAAGCTCTGCTGTGCTAAGAGACAAGAGCTTAAAATAAATAGTTACAGGTAAGTCATTAGGCAGGCCCTCTGTGAAACAAGCCATGAAGGAAGGTGAGGTTACAATGCTGGTCTTCCCTCAGAATAAGTAGTAGTCAAGTTCCCATTGCTACTCTTCGTAAATGCCACGGGCACATTTACAATTTCAATCACAAAATAGTCTGAAACTGAAGACTAATGACATTTTAAACTTAGAAATACTATCTCTAAAATCTACTTATTACCTTACACTTTCCTGGTATTCTCTGAGCAACAGGCTAAGACACCGAGCAGAACCACATGAAGCACACTTAAAAAGAACAAAATGTTGGGCCATATATTTGCATCATCAAGTATTCACTGAACTCAAATCTACTAAGAGCTGAGGAGAACATAAGAGCGGACTAAAAACATCACTTGGTGGTCACAAGGCTTCAAGATGCAGTTGGATGACAAAGCATACATCAAGTACACAAAGGGAGACTCCAAGCAGTACAGAAACCACTGCTAAATTAACATCCAACGCCATGCCATTTCAAGAAGACAGGACTGAACTAATCTGAGTGGCAGTAGACAAGGAGACTTTACGAAGGAAGAAATGGTTTATGTATTAAATTGATTTCTTATTTCTTTCAAATAGACCTTGGGATAAGAAACCAATATCCAAGTTAATGATTAATACAACATATTAACTTCTACTTAAATATGATGATGTCAAAATGTGCACCTGACTCCTTCCCCTATTCTTGTAGAGAAGTTAAAACAACAGAGGCAAGCAGACTTTTGCGAGTTCAAGGCCAACCTGGTCCACATAGTGTCTTCTAGGCCAGTCAGTACATAATGAGATACTATCTCAAAAAAAAAAAAGAAGAAGAAGAAGAAGAAAGGGTGGAGGGAAGGAGGGGAAAAGGGAGAGAGGGAGAAGGGGGGGAAATGAAGGAAGGAAGGAAATTAAAACAAAATAACAAAAAGTCAGAGACAACTAGAACGAAGGACAAGCTGAGCGGCAGAGGAAGGTACAGGCTACCAGGAGCGAGCAGAAAGGTCTACAAGAAGCAACCCCACCCCTTGCCTCCTTCTCTGGAAAGCCTCAGAATTTACAGGAACCAGACACTTCTAAAAGCAGATGTATCTTAGAAGTGAGGCTGGGTAGAAACAAAGCTTGGTTATCCTTTCTGTGCTTAACCTAAGCCAAGGCCAAATCTCTGACCAAGCAGAACCCAAGCTGCACTGTCTGGAGGAGGAAGCCTGAGACGAGGTGGGGTACTACAACACCCAGCCCACTCCAGGGCAGAAGAAAAGCTGCATCCAACCCTCAGGGCCTCCCCTCCCTCCCAGGGAGCACTGAGCAATTGAGCAGGTCATCTCCATGTATCCTGCAAGGCACGGAGCAAGCTCCACTGACACGAGGATCATTTCTTCGTTAGCTTCCTGCCTGCCGATGGTTAGCTAACACGTCAATACTGGACCCTATGGACGCGCGGATGGATCTTCTGACTTCCTGTATTTCTTCTCTCAGACATACACTTTCAGGAAAGACAACTTTTGTATTTTCTAATCGTTTTATGAAAAATATTTACCGTTTTTTTTTTAACTTTTCAGAGATCATTCCTGTTCTTCTAATATTAACATTCCACTTTTTAATAGTCCCTAATGAGAAATTCCAAAAACATAAGAGCAGAGAATTATATAATAACTCCTAGGTAAACATTACACAACATCTATAATGACTGCTATTTAATACTCTCCTTTCTTCTGCTCTCCCATTGTTTCTGTATTATTTGAGAGCAATCCCCAGATGTAGTATTTTGACTATAGTGTGTGGGGGTGTGGGGGTGTAATATATAGAGACAGACATTTTCTAAAAGGTACAATATATTATCACAACTAACAACATTATCAATGTGACTTTAATAGCATCTTGTTCCTGTTTGAAGACAGTATTTTCTTTCATTTATTTAACAATTATCGTTTGTTTTAAAGGGTTGAAATTATTTTGTTCTCTTTTAAGCCATACTTTATGTAAAGCAATATAATGTACATGTAAAATAAAAAACTAAAATGGTTTGGTATAGTTTTAAACAGAAGGGAAAAAAAACCAACAAAATCTTCAGGCTTCAGAACCATTTCCCTCAGAGCAAGGGCTTTCTTCCCTGCTCTAGCGACCATTTAATTCTGAAGGCATCAGTCATGACCGGCCACTGAATACATCTGTTGCACTGGCCCATTCAGAAAGTTACCCCCCTTCTGACTAGCATGTATCAGCTGTGTGAAGTAGAGGACAGATGTTCAGACCTGTACACAATGTGCCTTGATTTCACTTATCCTCCCTCCCCCGAGGCCATCTCGTCTGCTCCAGCTCCAGCAGATCTTTGTCTTCCCAGGTAATCCCCCTTCGACTGGCATGAACTCTTTTAATCTGAACTCTGCATTGGAGAGAAAATGTAATACTTGTCTTTCAAAGCATGTCTTACTTCACTTAACATGCTCACCTCTCCTGCAAACATGACTGTGTTCTTCACCATGGATATATATACTCCACTGCGTCTAGACTACACGTTCTTTATCCATTCATCCTTTGACGGAAACCTGGGCTGATTTGTAACTTGGCAGACGTGAATGGCCCTCCAATGTGTATAGCTCTGTCTTTGTATACAGACTTTGACTCTCAGGTACAGATCCAAGGATGGCATATGCTGTCTTGGTTCTCCGGTTTCTTCTTTTGTCTTTTGTTGTTTTCTGTTTCTGTGCTTTGTGTTCTGCCATTCCTATGAGACACTCCTCAGTATCTGAGGAGTATATGAGTCTTGCCTGTCAGTTCATAATTTCCAGTTAGTTGATATAAAACACATTGGAAGTTCATTTGTCAGCCCAGATGTTCAGTTTGTCAGCTGGAGGCCTCACCGTGGACTGAGAGCATGGACACTGTATCACTACATGTCACCTGTGTTTTCACTGGTCTGGTTAGTGTCCCTTGACAGGAACGCAGCATTTCCTCTGGACACAAAGGTGACATAGCCTGCCTCTCCAAGCAGTGCCAGCTCACAGCAGAGTTCCTTGCTCACTTGCAGTATTCGGACAACAAAATCATGTGGGTTTTAAATCTAAATTAATCCATAGCTCCTTTTTTAAAAAGGTGCTTTCAAAATAAAAACACTACATTTTCAGCTTCTTTTGAAGACTCTTATTTCCTGAAACACTGACACTCTACGCCCTGGGGCGGTGGTCCATAGCCTCCCCTCAGCTGAGACAGATTCAGCTTCACTAATCGTCTGTCCCTCCTGACAGGCAGCAAACACTTCAGGTCTGCTGTGTAATGAGAAGCCGCTCCATGAAAGACAGGTTCATCTGTAGAATATATCTTAATTAGCTTTTTTTTTTTTTATTTTTTTTTAATCCTGGAAAGTGACTGAATAGCCAGGTGCAACAGAGAAGGTAAAAAATGGGCCTGAAAGCTGGCCCAGCACCCAGCAGCACTTGCTGCTTTCACTGAGGACCTGGGCTCAGTTCCCAGCACCCACATGGTGGCTCACAACCATCTGCATTTCTAGTTCTAAGAGGATCTGATGCCCTCTTCAAACCTCTTCAAATGTCATACCAAGTATGGTCATGGTGCATGTATATACACACAGGCAAAACATGTTTACATGTAAAACAGATAAATCTAAAATGTTTAAAGTGAAAAGAAAAGGTTAAACAGGACTCTGTGACAACAGACAAGCAAAACCCTGTGGACTTTGCACCCCAGAAACAAACACTACCTTGGAATCAAGACATTTCGCAAAGGACTAGAAGCCAGCATCGAGCTCAAGACAGAAAGGGGAGCAATGGCGCAGGGAAGGAAAATAAGGAACTATGATTTGTCCTGATGTTTGCATGAGGAAAGAACACTCTCAAAAATGATGTCTTCCATGAAAAGGCAAGCAAACCAGGGTTTTATAGGGTTGAGATAGAACAGATTCTAAATTTTAATGCTTTAAAAAGTCACAAAAGATCTTTAATTAGTTAATGTATTTATATATTTCATAAATATGCACATTAAGATAGATATTATTACATCTATACAGATGTATATTATTATATACACACAAATATGAACATGCACATGACTGTGTTAGCAAATGTGTCAAGGAAATTTTTAGACATTTCCAAAGACAATTTAGACATGCTCTAAAGACTTGAGAGAGAGAGAGAGAGAGAGAGAGAGATTAGCCATTAGCAAAAATCTCCAGCTAGCAATTTACAACATGGTTATACTTAAAAATTGCTATGAGACTAGATTTTATGTGTTCTCATCATAAAAATAAAATGGTAAGCATATGAGGTCCATGTACATATTCTTTGGCTTGATGAATATACACACTGAATATACAATGAAAAGCCCTGTTTTGTCAAGTTTTAAAGTACTTTTTAAAAAAGAATGTCTAGACACAGCATTTCTGAGGGGCTGGAAGCAGTTTTCTCTTGGCATCAGACTTAACAGTCCCCTCTGCTGCCTATGCACCTGTTAGCTAAAAACAACTGGCTTTCACATTCACAGCCCGTCACTTGTCCCTTGAATGTTTATCTCCTTTGGTCACAATTTTATTGTCATTAAACAGCAACGACTGTGTAACCAAATGTATTCAAATGCTCCGAGCACACACAGAGGACACTGTTCCCTTTCCAGCTGAGTGGACTCTCAGCTAGTGTGAACAAAAGACAAGAGCCTGCCATTCTTCAAGTTAAAGGAAGAACCAGCCAGGAAGCCTTGGCACAATACCTCTCTCCACTCACTGTGAAACGCTAATGAGCGTAGCCAGCCAAACACTTGCTTAGCTTTTTCACAAGTTTTAACTCAGGGAAACAATTACACATTCTAACAACTCTTAAAAGGCTATTAATAATAATTTACAAGCCACTGTAGCTAATGCAGTACCTATTATATACTGAGCACAGTCCTAATGGTACCGCATACTAAGTCAACAGGAACAGCAGTACTTTTGTAAGGGAACTGGGGCACTGCACAGACTGAACATCTGAAGCCAGAGGATTTAAAAAGCTCCCAAGGCCTTAAGAAGAGAGATGAAGTTTGAATCCCTAAGGCCATCTCACAATCAGGAAGCTGCTGTGGCCCAGGCGCTGAACTGTGGTGAGGGCTCCCTGGCCTAACTGTCCCCACAGGCCACCAGCTTGCTGCCCTCATCGTCTTATTTCTCATGCACCCTTCTTGCTTGTCCCATTCCATGTGGCTCTCTAAGTCAATCACTCCATTGTCTTTTCTGTGCCCTTTTACGATGTGTTGGAACGGAAAGGGCAGGAGAGAAATCCCTTTGAATTCTTTAGGATGGGTGATGGAAATCCAGGGGTGTGGGACTCACTTTCCTCTTGTGCCTTGTACAGAAATGGCACATTATCTAGGTGTGGGTATCCCTACAGGTGACTGAAATCCTAAGTAGCACTGGCTTAACCAGACTGGTCTGTGGCTCCCCTGAAGGCCTTAGAGGCTGACACTCCTTCTAGCAGGCTACTCTAAGGGCTGACTCACATCTTCAACATCCAAGTGGCAGGAACAGCCAGAAAGCAGGATAAAAAGAAGGGCCTAAGAAGAAACATGCAAAGGCACAGCAGCTGTCTCTTAAGGAACCTTCCTGGAAACAACCACAGTATCTCTCTTTCTTGGTCACATGATCACACCTAGGTGCGAATCTGACAGGCTACATACTTGCCTCCATAGTTCAAGACAGAAGTGAGACACAGTTTGGAAGTTAACTTTCAGTCTTCTACAATGAGGCTTCCAACTTTTATAAAACTAGAAATAGTTTACAATTTCAGTTAAATAACCTGTTCAGAATAAGACACAAGTGTGTTCCAGACTCAAGAACCACTGAGACACAAGGATGTTGCAATGGAGGCCTTATCAAGCACACCCCAGTGATCCACTAAACGGCTAAACATTCACATTCACAGGTGGTTCTCCTTTCTAGAGGAAACATCCTAGGTCTGTGACTCCCACAGACCTGAAGAGATTCTCCTCTGGGTCTTGTCAACTTTCCAAGCTCCTCAGCCCTGCAGTCCAATCACCTCCCATCATTAAGAAAGAGTGGCCTTTCACATCCAAGGGGCATATCTCACAGAATGACATTCGGCTGATACTTAAAGGTGACAGGGATGAGAGCAAGAAAAATAAAGAAAAATGTAGAAGCCAGCTGGGGCGGCCTTTCATTATATCCCTCTCAGGAGCTATTAATCTTGGTCATAGTCAGTCAGCTAAAAATAATTGCTTCTCCTAACATGTGTCGGACACACAACTAGGAATAGTACCAGGTCAGCCCTTTTACCTACGAAACATGTGGTTTCTGGCTCGCCTGCAGCCATGTGAAAGGCTCTACAGTTGTTGGAGCACAGGTGCCTCCAGTCTTGTGTTGCCTGTCTTTTCTGACACCATGACACACCATAATGTCACAGTGTCTTAACCATTTGTCCAAAGTATTTTAAAGTGAGATCTGCAATGAAGGTAAGTCAAGTCTGAAAAGACTGTACCATTATGTTTGCCAAAGCATTCCCTTGCTGAGATGTTTGAATTCTGTCAGTTTTGTCTTTAATCCCTTGGTGTAGCAATTCTCTCCTGGCTCACTATTAATTTACCCGTGAGTTCAAGGTCTTTGAGCTTTTAAGTCTGTCAGTCTATGGAAAATGCTCTGAACCTGGAAGTCTAAACTATAGATTCTACTCTGTGTGTAATTAGCCACTGTGGAATCTAAAGCAGCCAATGAACTCTCAGGGCCTAAGCTACCTCAGCTCTACTCTGGGAGATCTGACTCAAAATGCCACGTGGTACTTCTTGACATCAGGAGTTCAAATGAATAGGTTTGTCTCACTAATAATAATCACAAATATCCATCTAAACTTACAAAATCCATAAATGGGGCCTAGCTAAAAGGCATAATTAAAAGAGACTTCCAGAGCTCTCCAAGGATTCGCGCAGATATAAAAACAAAAGCCCTGGCTACCTAAAGTGGGCGCCACTTAATGCATGAGGAGAAACCCAATGGTGGGAGCGGAGCCTCCAGCTGGGAGTCAGTGGGTAGCAAGCATGGGAAAGAGAAGAAAGTGGGGTGCCTAGGGGACAGACAAACCACTGCCAATGGAAAGAGAGCATGGAAATCCTAGCTTCATACAAGATTCACAGTTACAAATACAAAGCCTCACTTCCCAGTGGAAGGAACTACACTCTCAGACATTCATTCCAACATTACAGTGGTGGGCACTCTGCTTGACCATGTCCACAGCCACCCCGTACCCTCCAGACAGCAATCCTGCCAAATGAAAGGTATGGGCAGGCTGGAGGGCAGGAAGGACACAAGCCTAAGATGTGCCCAAAAACAAAAAGCAAGACTCACACAGCGGGTATGGGTCGTACTGGTACCAGGGGAAATCACTGCAAATATTTTGCAAATTGTGTATAGTGTTTGCAAAAAATAAGAATAAAAATAAAAAATCACAAAGGCACAAAGCCTACAATAAATTTCATTATGCTGATAATCAAACAGCAATAACATAAAAAACTTGATGTTTCTTCTTCTTCAGTGGGCTGAGTCAGAATAAACGCTCACACTGAAAGCTCATTCTGCTGGGTTTTCTGTTTGTCTTGTTTACTGTGAAGTCCTCACTGAAGGAGCCTTTTAAAAAGAAACAGCATCACATCTGACAACAACAATATCCCTTGCACATTCTCTAGACCTTGGGGGAAATTGGCTGGCTTTTATTATAACTATAAACTTCATTTATCATTTACAGGAGACATTAAAATAACTGTGGTCAGTTGGATAGTGTCCCTTGCAAGCCGCATTCCTGCCCTGAAGATACACCGCGACCACACAGCTGGGTCAAGAAGATGGTTGTTGAAATGACTTGTGGAAGCACATAACTGCGGCACTATTAGTGGCTAGGGGTGATGAGGGACGAGTCCTCAAAAAGATTAATCCACAATGGTTCAAAATGGCTGCATACAACCAGCCATCTTCTAGAAACAGAGTGTGAAAGGTTTTTAAATACTGCATACTTAACCTCCTTCTTCAATTAAGGTTTTCTCAAAATGAAGCTGATCTACTTTCAAATTCCTACTGCCCCTACATAACCAAAAGGGTAGACAAGCCACACGGTGTCTCTCCACTCATCAGCTCCTAGACAGGTATGTTATTTCTACTTCTGAACCATTGCTGCTATGAAAATTACATATTTATAAACATAACTTTAAAACCCTCGTGTATTATAAGACCCATTCAAATTTTACTTTCTCAAAGAGGTAACTACTGCTGACTCTTTCTAGAATATTCTATCTATATGCACACATTTACACAAACAGTCACAGAACATCCTGCACCTTGCCTTATTAACTAACTTCAGTATCTTGAGGATCACCTCATTCTCACTTAACGTGTTCTTACCATGCTCACTGTTTCATCTTTAAATTCACATGTTCCCCTCTGATGGCTGGCCACGCTGTTTATTGTGCTTCCTGACTACATGTAACACAATGTATTTTCTTACAAACCTGTGCGCGTTTGCTAGTACATAAAGTCTAGTGTACTTTTATAAGTAGAAGAGATGGGTCAAGGGGGATTTGACTGTCAATCTTTTCTGAAGATGTTAATTTAAGAAGGTAAAATACAAAGTCGAGACTCAAACCATAGCTGTTTATAAACAGGACAAAGAGTCTTTAGAAAATAAGGCAGTCACAACAGAATCCTGTAAACATCTGTGCAATGGAATTCACATAATGAAAGTCACCCGCTTCAAGTGCACAACTCAACAGCCTGGAGCACATTCACAGTTATACAGTATATTTGGAGTCGTGTAGCAACTATGACAACATGTAAGACCCTGCTCATACCCCAAAAGAAACCACTGTGCTGACTGGCTCCAACTAGATCCTGAACTGCACTCTACTCCCTTGGCAGCCCTAAGCTATCACTCAGCCACTTCCTATAATAAACATTTTCATGATTGGTTTTTTTTAAAAGAAATCTTAAAGTGTATTTATTTAGCCCACTGAATCTAATGAGTACTGTCCATATGCCCGCGTCTGTGGGACCCTCCACTAGAGCACAGGCAACCACCAGTAGCCAGTACATCAAAAGGAAACTGATTCTCTCCCAGCTGCCATTAACCACCAGTAGCTCCTCAGCCAGGCGTGGGGTCTCCTCTGCCCCTCCCCGACTGGAGTACTAAGGAGAATTGATGGTGGGATGAAGACAATTAAGGTTCACTGTATATTCATGGATGAAATTATCAAATAAGTAGGGTATAATAATGTGTGGTCTTCTGTGCTTAGCTCTTACTGAACATGTTTCCAAGATCCATGCACATTATGGGGCATATCAGAACTTCATTTTCACTGTGGAGTAAGTCTCCACTCCATGTACGTACATTTTTTGGCCTGCTTGTTGGTTCATAGACATTTGAGGCTATTTCTATTTTCTTGACGATTGTAAATACCTCTGCTACAAGCTGTGCACAGGTTTGGGAAGGGCTGCATGTTTTACTTCTCCTGAGTATTACATTACCTTCAAGTGAGAAATCGAGTGAATGAGCAGAGAAAACGGTGAAGGAAAAAAAACGCTGCCACAGCAGGAAAGAACCGAAGCCCCTGGTAAGCGCCTGTGGTCAGCAAGAAGACCCTGACTGGGACTCGGGGCCAGGACACACATTTAACTCTTTGAAACCACCCACACCGTGACACTGCTCTGGCACCCCACAACACTAGGTTAAGTGCACCCCACAACACTAGGTATAAGCCCAACAAGTGTCACCAGAGAAGAGGGAGAAAGCTCCTAGCTCAACCTCTGGAATATCTGCCTTAGCCCATTCTTTCTGTGTTAATTTAAACACTTGTGTTCTGAGGTACTGTGCTGTCAAATACTCTGCGCGAACTCTGGAGTTCCCAATTCCGCAAAAACTCAAGTTGTGTTAAGTGTGGCAGCTGCTGGTAACAGTTTTTTAGAGGTTTTAGAAGTGTAAATGCAGGGTCAGCAATGGTTTCCGCTAAGTGTCAAACATGAGTTAGGCTCGGGGTCACATTACGAGCCCTCTTAAATGCCTTTTCTGCCTCCCCTTCCACCTCCTCCACAATTTCTTAAAATGTAGAAACCACTCACGGCTCAAGGGCTGGGCTGGACATTACCAAGGGAAAGAGTTACAGCTTCACACTCACACCAGCCCAACGTGCCAGATACAGCTTACAGTTCGTTACTGTTGCTCACGGGAACCTCAACCCAACTGTCTCCATTTACTAACGACTCTCCAGCCCATGACCCTCTACACCAACAGTATGGCCTTCTGCCTGACTGCCGAAACTTTTTCCTGTCCCTCCAACTCCAAGTGAAAACTAATTCTAGATGGAAGACAAGACCCATGCAATCACTTCATCAGATGGCGAAACAGTAAAACTCAGCATCACGTCACAGCTTCTTAAACTAACAAGAGCGTCAGGCATGGCAGTGTGCTGCTGTCATCCCAGAACTTAAGGGGCAGACGGAGATAATGGTTCTCAAGTCCAAGGGCAGATCAATGAAGAAAGAGAAAAAACAAAAATGAAGGGTATTGAGATAGGGAAAGTAGAAGGAGAAAATGTCACTTTTGCTGGTGACATAATTCCAGCAAAGACTGCTAGAAGTAATAAATACCATGAAGTTTTAGGGCATAAAATCAACATGCATATGTCAGCAGCAGTTTTCTATACACTAACATGCAACTCTATACATATATACACATTCATGCATTAAAAAAAAAAAAACAAAAATCAAGAATAACCCCAATAATAATAGCTGCATTAAAAATCAAAACACTTATAAATGTAAGCAAGGGGGTTTAAAAAAAAAACCTTGCCAATAAAAGTTGTAGAAAAACTGTGAAGACACGTACAAATAGAAAGACATTTCACGTTCCAGATTCTACATCCCAATGTCATTTTTCATAGAAACAGAAAAAAGATAACTCTAAAGTTTATGCTGGGCCACAGAAAACCCTAGACAGGCAGGATCAACAATCATTAGACACAGATGGAGGTAGGACACATCCTAATTCAAATTACAAAGTGCTAATAACTAAAACAGCATGGCAGAAACATAAAAATGACCATTGACCAACAAGGCAGAGGTGCCAGGTAAGAGCCGGGAAACACTCTATTCAATAAGTGACTCTGGGGGAAATGGATATCCTCAAGGAAGGAATGAAATTGAACCTTTACTTACCTCACACCATTTTCAAAATTTAACTCAAACTGGTGTAAGCTAAAAGACTTAATTAAGCATTACACCTGGATTGTAAGACTGTTGGCAACAAACAGGATGCACAGGAGGACACGAATCTGGGTTGTAACTTTTTAGACTTGATCTAAAGACACAGGCAACAATAGACTCAAGTCAAACAGACAAAAGGAACTACATTAAAATGAAAAGCTTCTGCATAATAAAGGGAACAGCTAACAGAAGGAAGATACAATCTACAAGGGGGAAGAAGATATTTGCAAGCCAGAGAAGGAGCTCAGACAAGTCCACTCAGTGTCACAAGGGACAAGGGACCCGAAAGGACAATCCTCATAAGACACCGCCAGGCATAAGTGTGCAATCCCAGCACCAAGC
>JADRCH010000063.1:5272686-5349359 GCA_019843965.1 Rhynchomys soricoides | reverse complement strand
GCATAAGTGTGCAATCCCAGCACCAAGCAGGAGCAGCTCCCTGCCTCTTCGCCTACCACAGATGCAAGTGACCAGGTGCCTCACGCTCCTGACACCGTGACCTCCCAATCATGACAGACTGCACCTTGGAACTGTAAGCCAAAAGAAACCCTTCCTTCCCTAGGCTGTGTCTGCTGGGGTATTCTGCCAGCATAGCAAGCAAGCCCAGCACCTAACCACTAACCAGAGCTGTAAATTTGCTGTGATGAAGTATCTGCTCGTCTATGTTCAGTGTGGTGATACTCTCACCACCTCCTGGTGGCCATCTGAGCTCACCAACAGATGAACTGATAAAGGAAAGGCCATAGAAATACCGGACACAGCACCAGTCAGCCTTGGCAGAAATGCTAGGAAGCAGCAAATAAAGTCAGATATGCCAGAGACAGGAAGACAAGTATCATAATTCTCTCTTGCATGTGAAATCCACAAACAACTGATCTGCAGAAGCCAGGGAGTAGAACTGTGGTGACCAGATGCTGGGGGGAGGAGAGAAGATGGGCCAATAATGGGCAAAGCTGTCAAGGCCTCCGTGTGTCAGGAAGTGCACATTGCTCTCCTGCTGTCCTCTGACTCTTCATCAGTGTGGCGAGCAGTAAACAACATGTGGACACTTCAGAATCACTAAGAGTAAATTCCATATATTGGTACTAAGCAAAATGCTAAGCGCTTGAGGGAACAGCTATGTTAGATGTGCTTGATTTAATTAAGCTGTGATGGTTAATTCTTATTGGATTAAGGAATGTCTTGGGGATTAGGGAAGGCAGCCTCTACAATGATTAGTGATGTGGAACTTTCATGTATCTGCTGGCCATTTGTATTGCCTGTTTTTAATTAACTTATTTGTTTTTGAGACATGGTCTTACCTTGTAGCCCAGGCTAGCCTTGAACCTGAAGCAATCATCCTCTCTTACTGCCAGTGGCAGATCTGACCTGATGAATGGATTTATCCTTGAATGGATTCATATGCCTAGCTGCAGGAAGGTGCCACTGAGGGAATGTCACCAGGACTATGTCTTACCCTGCCTGGTCCCTTCCTATATTGCAACATCTCTGCTTCCTGCTGACTAAGAAGTGAAGTATATCCTCTGCTACATGCTCCATTTGCCCTGATGTTCTGTCCAAACATATGAACTATGGAGCCAAAATCAACCCTACTTTGAAGTTGTCAAGCAGTTGACCATAACAAAGCAAAATGTAACTAATACATCCTAGATTATGGTCATAAATTATATCATTACTTTGTACTACATAAAAAATTATAATTGTCAACTTACAAATTGATGTGTTGAATATAAAGAAGAACTATATTCCATAGAGCTTGCTAAAATCTTGCTGGGCGCCAGGCCCATGTTCCCACAAACAGCTCTCCTAGCACTAATACCTGTCTATTAGTAGCATGCCCTAGGCCACACCACAGCAAAACAGAACTCCAACTCTGAGGTGCTTCCTGAGATACAGTTGCCTGTCTTACTGATGTCACCAGTATGGGTCAACTGAAGAGAGGTAGGCTCAATCCCACAAAGTCAAAGGAGACTCCACCACCTCAAACTCACTGCCTCTAGATTGGTTCAAGGAAAGGGGTGGGGTGGGGATGGGAGCACAAAGTAGCCATGCTGACTGTGCTGAGAATACCCAGCATGCCTACTTACATTTCATTGGCTAGAACGAACTATATGTGTCCTATAGAACTGCAACCTGAACATTATGTGCCTCAAAGAGAGACAAACTAGGGGCTGGCCAGCCAAAGCTAAAGCACATACACACTGCCATAAACAATTTCCTGAAGTTTGAGAACACCTTACCTACAGCAAGTTTCTACACTATACCGATTGCAAGGGGATGCACAGCACTTGGCCTTGCATAAATCCACACTGGACACCTGGAGCCTCCAAAAGCCAGTAATGTCAGGTCATTCCACATTCCACATTTCAGTGCAGCAGAAACAAACAAGGTCATTTCCCCAGTCAGATCTGGGATCATATTAAGGACCTTATTTTTGTAAGCAGTTCCAAGATTAATAAAGATTTAAGGTTATCCAAAGCAATAGAACGCTCAGCCAACACCTCCAACAAATATGAACTGAAATGTGCACCCAGTGTGAAAAGATGGTAGCTAATCACTTTGACAAAAGACTGAGCATCCTCCGTTGGACCAGACACCTCGCCTACAGACCCTCACCTCCTCTGAGGACACACCACATCAGATCTATCTCACCTCTGCATACACGACCCCATGCTCCGTTCTTTGCATCTCATGGGTACTCAATAAAGCTCTCTGTATTTGAATGAAATGATGAAGGAACTGAATTGATGACATTCTAACGGTGCTGAATCCGGTTACAGTTTCCTTCACAGAAAAATTCTAAGGCTAAGAAGCTGGGACTGGGACGCAGAAAGTGTAGTGTTCCCCAGAAGACTAGAAGAAGGTGTGTGGACTGGGTAGCCAAACTGGACTTGGGCTCACAAAGCCCCGAGGACACTGACAAATGGCCCAATAATAACCCATCTGAGTCTCAGAAGTCACTCCTTAGAGCTGTCCAATAAAAGCCAAAGGGAATTATTCATTAGCAAGTGTGAATCACACTAGATACCACCAGCAGATTGTGTTTGGCTTTGCTGAATTATTCATTAGAGTGTGTGAGAAATGCACCACCCTAAGGGTGTTAAACTAATCCAGAGTGTTCTGGTGTTTGCTCTCCTTTAAAAAGACCGAAATAAATAAATAAATAAATAAATAATAACAGATCACCACAAAGCCACAGTTCGTATTTTTAAAAACAGTTATAAACCTGGCTAAATAAGTAGATGAGGAGAAGACAGTAAAATAGAAAGGGATCTTGGAGAGGCTATTTCACATTCATCACATGATGACAGGCAGCAGGCTGAACCAATGTTTGTTTACCTGTCCACATCTTGCCTTTCTTAGATGCTTATGGTCAAAGACAGTAGGCAGTCTGCAATGCGACTCATAAGTAAGGAAGCGCCTTTGAGGCCTGTCACAGAGCGGATGCAAATTTAATTACCACACGTTAAGCTTTCCATCTTGTCGAGGTGTCCTTGGAAAGCAACTGTAAACAAGAAGCACTCCACAATCAAGTGTCAGGGACTCATTTGATCTGGTGCAAAATATGTCACAAATCACTGGCAAGAAGTGAGTCCAGAAGGGGAACAAAGAGAAAGAAGTGACAGTGAGGGAGGCAGCTCTTGTGGGTGCGCCTGTTAGGTCTGCGATGGCTCCTACTGCCAGCTCTGACTTCCCAGAGATGTGCTCCCTGCCTGACAAGGCTCTCATCTCACATTTGTTAGACATTTTCCTATGGTCCACAGAAATCTCCACACAACTAGGAAGTCAACTGGAGAGATACCTAACACAATTAAATCACCCGTGACTAAAGAAAACCTAGTGAGCCAATTCGGTTTTTTTAAAGACAATTGAAGAAACCTGGAAATTAATGCAAATTAAGGTAAAGAGAGAAAAGATAAGCCAGTGGTCTCAAAGAAAACCCAAGGCCAGATGCCTTCCCTTCTCTTTAATGGGCCTTTAATTGAATTAGAAGAAGGCTCCAGGTCAGAGCCGCACAGTCAAGAGCCCTGCAGTTTCTGGGATAATGGGTGCTTCATTGGTAGCTGAGGGAGAGGAAGTGATACCCACAGTACACGATCTGCAATTCAGCAAGGAGCCTGTAGTCCTCCTGAAGGGCGCCTACACCTAGAACATGCTGCTCACATCTATCAGAGGATGCAGGGAACACACCCACTCCCAGTCAGGATGCCAGCTCCACAGCTCCTTCTGCAGAGTCACAAACTAGCAACTTCCACGGCGATGCCTTGAGTAAGACTCTCAATTCCGTGATCAAGTTCCAAATGGACAGGGAGGATCAGAAAGCAAGGAGAACAGTTAACTTAAAGCAGATGAGCCCATCTCTACACTTAGGGAGAAATGGTGAGTATGAAAGGCATGGGTGAGGACCGGGAGAGATAATGAATGCTCATAACAGCCAGCATCGTTGTAGTAAGGAGCAAGGAAATTAAGAGTACCGAATGCAATCATCATCTGTCTTGGAACACAAGTATTCCCAGGATAACAAGCTCTATTAAAAAAGTGTCTAAGAGTCTCTGCAAACATGTTACCATTGTTTTATTATCTAGCAGGTCTAGGTGAGCAAAAGCACCCCCTACACAGACACCACTTTGCTATCTTACAGATGAAAAGGGGATGTTAAAGACTGACCATCTAAACCGCCCCAGACTTGACCTGCCTGAACATCAGCCTGCAAGCACAGGAAGAACAGGAGAGGCAAGTAGGAAAAGGGCTCTGGACCATCACACCGTGGGCTCCATTCACTTGTAGATGCCCCTCTTTCTAACCTTCCACATGGCCTTTTAGTGTCTTCTAAGTGTGGCACCAGAGGAAGGGCAGAGCCAACAGGAGACACCTAGTGGCCAAGCAAGTTCCCATTCACGCTACAGTTAAACAGCAAATAGTATATCATAATCCAAGAAAACGGGTTTTGTTACAAAAGAGGAACATCAGTATAAAAGTACAGTAGCAACATTAAACACAGGTGCGTTCTGACGCTGGCTTACCCTAACCCAAAGCCCCTGCTTCTACAGACTTGGTGGGGCAGGAGTGGGAGGGAGATGGGCTTCAGAAACTACTCACACTTACATGACAATGTTCAGGATCCTAAGATTCCCCAGTGAGAAAAACATATTTAAAAGAAACATTACAAGACAGCAAATGAAAGACCTCACACTGTCCACGCTTCCCCTCAAAACACTAACCTAAGACGCACTGAATAAAAGGCAAAGGTGTCTGAAAACACTATAGCCAGTGTCTCTTCAGGGCTGTGTGCACATCATAAGTTTCATGTTTTAGAAAGCAGCTTCTTCACTTAGCAGAAACATCACGGACATGTAAATAGCTAAGAAATTCTAATCCCAGTTCTTTTTTCAAAAACAGAAAATCCTTCAGTACTATAAAACAGATGTGAGTGATGACATCCAGTCACGATGTCCAGATCTTAGGAAAATCCCAGGTAACTACACATGTAATATTCAGCTCGATGTCACAAACCCATTCCAGCTGTCAGCATCCTTGTAGAGAAAACACCAGGGCATGGGAAAACACAAGTTCTGGCGCTTCTTGTTAACACTGACTGTGATCCTAGGGTTAGTGGTGGCACTGCTAAATATTCATGTCAGAAGAGCAAGAAAGACAGAGCCTTCTAATTCCAGGCCACACCTACCTATGAAGAAACACCAACACAGGCCCTTAAATATTGCAAGAGAAGTGGCTTGGCCACTCTTCATGCTTTTATATTCTTAGTCCCACTGCAGACTTACGATGGCTGCCTAAGAATCAAAATGGAGTATGCCTCCTTCCTTTCTACTAACAGAGGGAGTAGTAAGTGCACACAAGTGTTTTCAAGATAATATAACCACTAAAAATGCTAAGAAGTAGACATGAAAACAGTAATCATCACAAAAGATACAGACAAAACTATTCAGTATGTCTGAAGAGTATGGAGTTGGAAATACCATCGCTAACATCCATTCTGAGTGTTAAATAGAGAACTTTCAGAGAATGTTGATTTATTACTGTTGTGTAGGTGCTATCTGGGGGAGGAGGTATATGTGTGCCTTGGTATGCTTGTCAAGGACAGCGGACAACTCTACAGACACTTCTCTCCTTCCTTGGAAGTCATCAGGTTTGCAGGGCAAGCAAGCACTTTGGGGCCATCTCAACCACACTAACCCAAAACTTGTAAATGACTTTTGGATAATGTACTGTCTTAAATTATCTATACCAGTTCTTTCTTTCCATGTATACATTCACAAGGCATCACAATGAATCTCTCAGTTAAAATGAAGTTTTCAGGCTGGAGAGATATCTCAGTGGTTAAGAGCATACACTGTTCTTCCAGAAGACCTGAGTTTGAGTCCCAGCTCCCACATGAGGTGGCTCACAAACCCCTGTAACTCCAGCTCCAGGGAGACCCAGCATCCTGGCCCCTGTGAGCATGAGTGCAGGTGCTCACACACAGATACACACAGGTAATTTAAAATATTTTTTTAAATTTGCTTGAACTGGTGGTATACAAGCTTGATCCCAGCACCTGAGAGGCAGAGGCAGAGGCAGAGGCAGTTGGGTCTCTGTGAGTTTCAGGCCACTTTGGTCTACATACAGAGTTCCAGGCCAACCAGGGATACACCACAGTGATAGCCTGTGCTAATGGAGTGTGGTGAGATACAGTCACCTTAACAAAGAGCTTGACAGCTACTAAAACCCTTAAGCACAGAGTGAGACATCAACTCAACTCCTAGATGAGGTATATGTGTGTGTATGGGAGGGGTGTGTGTGTGTGTGTGTGTGTGTCCACATAAAAAAACCTGCCTCTGAATGCCTTGGAGAGTAACATTTGTAATAGCTAAAAAGTAGAATATCTGTCAATTAATGCATGGGTAAAGGGGAGGGTCTCTCCTTATAATGGAATTCACCCCTAAAATAAATACAGCATTTACAGATCCAAAAACCCCTGATGAGCTTTTAAGCAGCCACGTAAGTGGCGGAAGTTAGGGACAGTCTGTAGAATGCGGACTATTCCTTCTAGGCGAACCTACAAGCACAGAAGGCACATTCATAACTGCTCAGGGCTGGGGAAAGGGAGTAGGTGAGACAGCCTACAGAGAGATAAAGAGTAGGTATAAGGTTTCTTTCAAAAAGAATAAAAATTTTCTAAACTGAGATTTCAGTAGCAACGGTTGCACAATCTAAAAGATATCATCTAGAACCTTTAGCTGTATGTTTAAGTGGATGAATTATATGATAACATGTATGTCAATAAAGCCCTAATCTGTTATTAGACAGATGGGGGGGTAAGAATACAAGGTCATTACCCATTATAATCTTTCTATACAATGTGACGATCTTTAACATGTGTTACTAAGGTAATAAGAAACTGCACTATTGGAAAAAGAACATGCAAAACAATACAGTTATCAAAATAGAAGTATCTTTGCTCATGAACTCAAAGAGAACCAATTGCTGTTTCCCTTGAGGGCACTGTGCAACATAAAGGACACTGCATATTACCTATAGGTGTAAGAGCTGCCCTTCCTATGTATGCATATGTATGTGCATGTGTATATAAACAGATGCTTATACATGAATCTGCCTCTCAAAGACAAAGACATAAATTATGCTCAACATGAAAATTAAAAGCAAATTGTCAGGGTACCAACTTATGCTTCCATAAGTAGCATGTCAGGCCTTCTGATGACAAAAGCTGTGTTGTGTACGCTGCAGAAACAAGTACAGGCAGTATTCTGGGATTTGGCATCAAGGAGACACTAGGTATATCAACACAACAGCCATGATCAGAGAGACACAAACTGAAGCCATAACTGCATACAACCAAAGGAGGGATTTGGAGAGTCAAAAACTCTGAGAGCTACCATTCAGAAGGAGCAGGGCCTCCCGTGTGAACTGGAGGGGAAAGATCCTAAGGAATGAGCCTTGAAGGGAAGCTGAAGCATGTATTCTGGCAAACAACAGGAGCATGAAGAGCTGGGGTGGTAAGCATGGAGGCAGAGATGGACCAAAGCGGGAGAGAAGCTGGTGAGAGATGGCGCGCTGGAAACCAGTGGCAAGGAGCAATTACAACCAACACTGTGCCAAGTCAAAGCAGAGCCAAATACTAATAAAGCTCCTTTGATGGCAAGGTAAGGTCAGGTGCTGCAAAAGAAAAGACTGGGAGAAGAGAAAAACCGGAAGTAGCCCTGCAGTCTTTAGACAGCCCAAACTAAGGCAAAAGTGATGAGGAAACAGTAAGAAGGGTTCGACTGGAGAGTGACCAACAGGCAGAGAGAGGAACAACTTGGTGAAAGCAGAAGATAAAAATGGGGGGGAGGGGAGTTTGGCCCCCAGAGTTCTAGGGAGGTCTGAGTTGGCTGTGGGGAGAGCAATGACAAAATGAAGGCAGAGCACATCAGACACAGCTATGAGTCTGACCTGGCTTACTCTAACATGCAGGGCAGGACATGGTAACTGGCCTTGGGACAGAGTGCAGGATTCCAGAAACAGACACTGTATTTAAACCACAGCTCTACCAGCCACTCTTTAGAAAACTCAGAGCACACAGACTTCTCTGTCAACCCTCGTTCATAGGGCCATGCTGGTATTACATGAGGTAACCTTCTCACAAGATTTCTTTTGAAAATCACAAGATTTTCTTGAACATGCTGAGTACCATAAGCTATAGCCAAGCCCTTACACCAGAGTTTACTGGCTTCTAGATCCAGAGGATTAGTTAGAGTCCATGGCTATCATGTGAGGCAGCATGGCAGCAGGCAGGTAGGCACTGTGCTGGAGCCTGATATACAAGCATGAGGTAGAAAGAGACTCAGAATATATGTAGTCTTTTGAAACCTCAAAGCCCACCCACAATGATACATCCCCTCCAAGGCCACACCTCCTAATCCTTCCCAACTAGTTCCAGCAACCAGAGACCATGCATTCAAATATATAATCCTCTGGGACCAATCTCATGCAAATCACCACACAGGTTCTGAGAAACGCTATCTCAAAACACAAAGTGGAGAAAGGGAAAGACACAGGACATCAACCTCTGGCCCTACGCCCACACACATATTTGCAAATACATTCACTACATGCTAAAAAGAAAATAAATGACAGCAAATGCTAGTAAGGATGTGAGGAAAAAAAGTCTTCTACAGCACTGATGAAAGCAAAAATCAGTGCAGTCACTATGAAAATCATATTTGATGGTCCTAAAACAACTCGAAATGGCTGGGCTGCAGCGGCACAGTCCTTTAATCCCAGCACTCGGGAGGCAAAGGCAGGTGGATCTCAGAGTTCAAGGCCAGCCTGGTCTACAGACTGAGTCTCACTATTATATATTATGTTTCATTTGTGTTTCCCTGGAGATTAGTGATGCCTATGTATGTATGTATGTATGTGTGTGTGTGTGTGTGTGTGTGTATATATATATATATATATATATATATATATATATATATATATATTGACCAAGTATATGTCTTTTTGAGAAAAATCTGAGACAGGGTAGGAAAATTGGGCAGAGGAGAGGGAGGCAAAGCAGAGAGACGGGGAGGGGGGGGGGAGGGATGAGAATGAGAGAGACAGATTGGAAGGAAGGCACAGGGGGGGGGGGGCTCTCACCATAGCAGTGAGCACAATTTTAGCACAATCAACCACTGCTTAAGACTGTCTCCCTTCAAAGCCACAAACCTGCAAGTTTCCAAGAATCGATGTACTAAATTTCTTAGGGAACCCTAAGTGGCTTCTAGTTTTATCTTAGCAGATGATAATTACAATCAGCATATCTCCAAAGCCATTTTACCTACCCCTTATCAAAATGAGAATGGAAGGAGGGCTGACCATACACTTTAATCCCAGCATTCCAGAGAATGGCAGGCAGATCTCTAAGTCTGAGGCCACTCTGGTCTACACAGGGAGTTCTAGACCAGTCAGGGCCACACGTGTATCAAGACACTGTCTTTTTTGTCAGATAGCTTGCCATTTACATTTCAAATGCCCTCAATTGATTCAAAGAAGGGATTAACTTTTAAATGCCTTCAATTTGAAGACTTATTATGCCTTTCTGTGTGCACCATTTGTACAACTGGTTAACTAATAAGACCCTATGGAGGAGCAAGAGAATCTGCTCTTGCACATTTGGTTCCCAGCACCCGCGAGGCAGCTCACAACCATCTGTAACTCCAGCTCCTGGGGATCCAACACCCTCTTCTGGCTTCTGTCGATACCAGACATGCACGTGATGCACATGCAGGTACTTCACATGCAGATAAAGTTAAAATATTAAAACAACAACAACAACAAAAAACAAATACCACACTCAATCTCAGTCAGAAGGCTCAGAGGCAGACAGTGTGTAGAATTGTGTGATAAATTTAGTATTGTTATTCTTGTCTGATCTTTTCCTAGCTTTTTTTTAAGTCAGTATTCCGTACATATAACACACATTCATCCTGGCTAAAGTGAACTATATACTTCACAACTTTAAAGCTCCAGAGGAAATCCTTACGTCATTTTATTGACTTGTGATAATCCCTATGAGGCATAGACAAACTAAGGCTGGACCGCCAGGTAGGGAAGGTGAAATTTGTCATCTTCCTGTAACGGTACTTCAAGGCAGACAGCTGAACCACACAATTAATGTGCAGCCAAACCCTGCATTACATCAAACACATCAAAGTGAGTACAACATTTTCCAGTTCCCTGACAGTGGCCTCAAAGCCACTGTCAGTCAATATATTTTAACTATGGGGAAACCTTCCTTCACTGGGGAGTGGGTCATTATCTCTCATTCTCCAAGTTGTATTTAGTTCACCTTCAGAAAAGTCAGACAGGACATGCCAGTGAGCCTGCTTGTAAATAAATATATGTCAAATACAAATCAGGTTGCAAGACCTGTGGTCTTGGGGTTCGGCAGAAACGGATCCACGGCCAGCACGCGCGTTCAGTCTCCCGTATGAAGCCAGACTTCCCGGCTTCCGTATTCATTCAGTCCTACAGAGTCGCTTATTCCCTTCTTCCCAGCGCATTTCATCAGGAGCCAAAGATGTCAAACACTTCCATGGGTAAATAGAAATCCGCTGGCTTTTTTTTTCTTTTCTTTCTGCCTGTCCTTGTTATGAGAGGTGACAATGTAATCTGCCTCAGGCACCTCTCTCTCCATCCATGCCAGGCAAAGTCCCTTCTCCTTTTATCAGAAAGGAGAGTGGGTCATCACGTTTTAGAGCATGCTGACACCGCTGCTAATAACAGCAAGATAAGAAGCTGCTGCTCTAAAGGTGCCTTGAGCTCGTTTCCTGAAAGAACTTCACAGTTGCTGTGTGGGAGTTGGAGATGGTAACGTGTGAGTTACCAACCGCGTCTCAACCAGGTAGAGAGGCACAAAGATACAGCAGAACACAGAGCTCAGGAGAGCACCACCCTGTGGTGGGAGTTAGCAAGATGGGGCCTTCAGCCGGCAACAGTGAACTAGGGCATTGATTCCTCAGATGAGCAGCAGAAGCATGAACACACCAACCCATCCTGAACCTAGAATTCAAAACATTAGAAGAAGCCAAGTGTGGCAGTAGATGCTAGCAACCTCAGCAGACACAGGAGGCTGAGGCAAGAGGATCACGAGGCTAAGAGCAGCCTGAGCTACACAGCAAAATTTTGACTCAAAAGCAAAACAAACAAACAAAAAGGTAGCAATAAACTTAAAAACCTGCCAGTCAGCGGTTTTCACATTTTCAGGTTTCAAATGATTAGTATGAAAGATATAAGCAACATATAAGCAACATGTAAGCAAATGAGACACACACAGATGCTGTGTGTGTGTGTGTGTGTGTGTGTGTGTGTGTGTGTAGCTCTGGGGCTAATTCCGCCCTCCTGGGAGGGGCTTCAGACAAGGAGTGAGTTACACCTGTGACTTGTTGTGAACCAATCCCCTAATGAATAAAAGAGCCAATCACTGGGTGCATAAGAGACTTCTGGGATGGAGAGGAGAAAAGAGAAGGAGGAGAGGGAGAGAGTTTTTTGGAACGGGTAAGGTGTAACTACTAGAGTCTCCAGAGGAGATCAGATTTAAATAAGGCTTACAAGAATAGGTTTAGTTGATGCGCCCAGAGATTGAGTTACCGTTGTTTCTGAACTAAGTTTGTGTGGCGTTTTCCTTCACGTGGCGGCTCGTCTGGGTTCCAGAGAGAAAGGTACAGCGGCAAAGTGTGGGTTTGCCTGATGTGCACCACAGAGGCCACGGGGTATTGAAGCATGGGGCTGGCGTGGTGGTGACCCGCCAGTGGGAACCTAGTGAGCTGGGTGGGGAGATCGTGGAGCTCCACGGGATGAAAGCAGGTCGGCCATTGCCCGCCAGTGCATGGCCGGCCAGCCCGCTGGGGTTGAGAGAACCAGGGTGTAGTGCGGGAACACGCGCCATACATTCCATCTGTTTTGACACTTCCTGCAGCAATGCTGAGCTATTTTCGGATGTCCACATGTTGCTGCAGAGCCAAGGGAGTCCAGGGAGACAAAGAACCATAGCTGACAAGCCTCTGGAGAAGACTATGCTCTTCTTTCAGTCCGTTTAAGTTTTCTTTGCTCTCCTTCCACCCCTGACTGAACTGCCCTCTGGATCAACTCTTCTATGAAATCCCAACCACATCTCAGACTCACCCAACAGCTGACCCAAGAGCCAGTTTACAGAGCAAGCTAGCTACCTGGAGAAATACACATTTTCCATACCATAATCTGACAATATGCATCAAGGACCTTAAAAAATATTCCCATCTTTTGCCCCAAGTAGTCTAGGAATTTATCAACTGGTTCAGTAGAGCATTATTTGAGCTAACAAAATTAATGAGACAGTTAATTGGTCAGGCATGAGGAACTGTTAAATAAATTATTACATCCATTTGGGTCTATTATGATCTGGCATTAAAATACTTTTAATTAAAAGCAAAACACACACACACACGAGATAGATCTACACAGAATGATCTGAAAAATAGGCAAGAAAGGTAAATTGCTAAATTTACTTAGAAATGAGAACACCAACTTTGATTCTTGTTTTGCCAAAGACAGCTCAACTCACATGCTGGATTTCTTTATCGTAATATGAGAGTCTATCTGCAATTAACCTACTCCCCCACCACTGCCACATCTTGGTGCCACTTTAAGGAATGTAGTTTATTATGCTCTCCATGCTTCCCCGTCCTCTCTAACACAATGCTGGGCCCCTGACCTAAAGGCAACAGAGCACTCAGAGCTCTTCAAAACTTCAGTATAATCCTGGCTCTAGGTGTTCCCACAGATCCTCCTGAAATAGGTGACAACTGGCTGCTCTGTCCTGGACAGTACAAGATATTGAAAAGTCAAGAGGTCAATGACATGATCTGACCTCTGAGGGGCTCAGAGACTAGAGATTGAATGGACAAAGAGAGCCAGTGGCATCAGGGCAAACTAGTATCTTGAAAACAAGGATGGCAGAGCCAGAGACATCTCAGACACATGCATGCACACACTGTCCTGCCTGAGAAGCCACTGACTGAGGATACGCAGTGGAAGTTTGTGTGCCTGTAAGTGTCCAGCACCCTAAGTCATGAGGTAAAGCCCACCTCATGTGAGAAAGAGCCTCTGTCAAAATCAAGGAGACTCCCTTTCCTTCAATCACTGTAAAGTTACAGGGCAGGGGGTTTCATTTATAAAAAAACAAGAACTTTGACTAAAATAGCAGTGTGATGTGGAACATGGCCAAATTTGTGAGGAACGGCCCACAGTGAGTGACTTGTTCACTTTACTCTCATTTTGTCCTTTGGTTTACAGTTGGGAGGATCAAACTTGAAGCCTCCACAGGGCCACATCCCTACCTCTACATTTTTTAAGAACGGCAAAGAAAGTGCTAAAAGGAAAACCACAGCTCAGAACCAATAAAAAGAAAACAGTGTGGCCTCAGCTGTCACGAGAAGTGAGAGGAAGACCACCAGGACAAAGCCAGGGCTCAGTGAGCAGCGTGGGGGATGAATGTGGCTCGCTTCCTTCCGGAACACTCTCCTGATCTTTCCAGGGTCCACTCTAGCCGCAGGCACTTCTCTGCCTGGAAGGATCTCAAACCATGGCTCTTCCTTGACCACCCTCACAAATCTTTACTGTCTGATTAATGTTTCCTTCATTGCACATTGGGCTACCTACCAAACAGTACCCACCGATTGTGTATTGTCTCCCCTCGACAGGACAAGCTTCCTAAAGATGGGTGCTGCTTGTCCAGGTCCCGGCTGCACTCCTACACTCAGACCAGGGTCTGGCATGCACAATTCAACAAATGGTTGAGTACGAGAGTAGAGGAATGAAAAGGAGACGGGAATGAGGGAGAAGGAGTCAGGCAACTCAGACTTGTGCCTTCAGTGCTTAATACAATATGGCATTATAAGCAAAAATCAGTAGTACATGGAAGGGAAAATTCAAAATACAATGATGTTGAGCTCTGAAAACGTATTTTCAGGCCAACTTCTGCCTTATGACTAAGAAATCTTTTCCACTAACACTGGATACAATATTAAAGAATAAAATGGGGGGTGGGGGATTGGAAAGATGGCTCAGCCGTTAAAAGCACTGATTGCTCTTCCAGAGGTCCTGAGTTCAATTCCCAGCAACCACATGGCTTACAATCATCTGTAATTCAATCCGATGCCCTCATCTTGTGTATCTAAAGACAGCTACAGTGTACTCATATACATAAAATAAATAAATCTTAAAAAAATTTAAAGATGGTGCTTAATTTGGGTTTTCAGTGTCCTCCAAAGGCCCATGTGTTAGCGTCAAAGGCTTGGTGCCACTGGGAGGTGAGGAACCTCTGAGTAGCAGGGCCCAGTGAGAGGTCTCTTGGCCACTGTGGGCATGCCCTAGAAAAGGATGGTAGGACCCGACTCCTCTTTCTCCTCCTGTTTGAGTTCTGAGTAATGTGAGTGGTTGTGTTCTGCCATGTGGTCTCACTGCAACATGCTTGTTGCCTTGAATCAGACAAATGCAAGAGTGCCAATCAATCATAAACCAGAATCTCCAGAGTTCAAAGCCAGCCTGGTCTCTTTTACAGTCTCAGTCTTTGTTACTGTGACACAGCACAGATAACTTTTACTGCCTCTCTCTATATATTCAAAAGCTATAGTGCACAGGACTGACTTTGGAAGGTTTTCCCTATTGCATTATGTGTGGGCGTGTGTGTTGTGTAAGGGTGTAGTCTCTGAACCTAGAGCTCACCAATTCAGCTAGACTGGTTGTCCAGTAAGCCCTCAGGATCCCCTGGTTCACAGCCCTCCAGAGCACTCAGTTTTTTATATGGGTGATGGGGATCCAGATTCAGTTCCTCTACAAGCCCTTCACTGACTAAGCCATCTCCCCAGCTCTGACCCCTAAACTTTCTACGGCCGACTCACTGTCAGTTTATGTTTGAACTTCCCCCAGGATAGAAAGAGTCTGAATGTCATACTAATCAAACATCTTCCAACTTCAAGCTTTATTTTAAATTTCTATTTCTGCTTACCAATCACAAAGTGTTTCCTCCTCACCTTTTGCAACATTACATAAACACCAAAGTGAACATTTCATCCTGTGAGCTAACTCAGGCACTTGTGGACTAGCCTTGTATCCTTTACACCTGAACGCTAACAGCATATGCAAGACAAGATACAGTGTTTAATTGTCAGAAATGCTGGGATCTAAAAACTCTACTATTTGAAACTTAGACCACTTGAGAAAACAGTTCACTTTCTTCGCCATAGCAAGACTCAACCCCTTGGCCTGTGAAAGTCATCAAAATACATTTAGCCATGTAAAAAACAAACAGAAAAAGAGAGAAGGAATAGGAAAAAAAGGGGAAACTTCTATCTCCTGGTGGAAGATTGATTCAGCACTCTGATTTTTTATGCACACTTGAGCATCCTGTTGACAGCCTTGGAAGTTAAGTAATATGGACTGCTGCACAGAGGTTTCAAACCTTGATGGAAACCAGTGGCAGGCTCCCTTTGACAGTCAAATAATAACAAGCACGTTGCAGGCCACTGCCCGTCATTCACCAACATCTCCAGCCTGCTCCAACTGCTGCTCAGCGACTAAGCGAAGGGTCAGAGGTTAAGCTCCAAGAAGCCAGCAATGAAGGGCAACTGTCATGCACCACTGCCTATGGAGAAGCAGCAAGGAGTGGCTGTCTCCTCTGTAACATGCAGAGCGCTCTCCTTCTGTCCAGGCAGAGACACATCTGAAGGTCCTAAATGAGACCATTGCCAATTCATGAAGCTCCAAACTGACAGCATGCCATTCAAGCTGTCTCAAATTTGACTTTTTTCCCTATTTCAAATCACAAATGCATGCAAAGTATACAGTTAAGCATGACTCTTCAGCCATGGTTTTAAGCAGGCTTCGTTTTTGGACACATACAGAGCCTCAGACACATGCACTTTCTCAGACCCTAAAAAACCAGAAAGAAACCACAAAATTCTCTTTACAGAGTTTCTAACAAAGTATGTAATTCAAATAGGAAGAATGAATGAAAAAAAGAAGCCAGGAATTTGAAAGAAAGCAAGGAGAGGTATGTGGAGGTGTGGAGGGGAAGGGGGGAATCAACATGACATAATTACAACCTCAAAAAGTCAAAGTGAGGAAAAAGACAGCAGACTTACACATTCGCTTTCTATAAAATGTCATAGATGTCTACTATGCCATTCATTCCAGTAGCACAGGAGAGCTGAGACTGCTCGAGACTGTATTTCCTGAAATGGTTCAATCTTAAGTACCTGTAGTTTATTAGCACATTTCTTAATTGTTGAGTCTGCTTATACAAACTCTAGTTCACAAAGGGCCGAGGGGACAACGTGAGAAAAAGTGCATCCTTACACACCTGTAAGCTCAAGCAGCTACCTATGTGTGCTCTGCAATGGAGTGAGGTGACCTACACAACCTCAAGCCAGACTCATAATGTCAACATAAACTTGAAAAGTGGGCAATTCCCTTACTCAAAAGCCATCTGATTGTCTCCAAAGGCAAATGGCAAGACTCCAGAATTGAGTACAACAGGTCTGCTTATAGTCCTCCTATCAATAGGGTCACTTACAACCAGAGAGCCCCTAAGCAGCCCATAACCCACAGCCTCTGGAGGTAGGAATCAAAAGGATCCTAAGTGAAGGGTTCAGGCTACACAGTTCACATTACAGTTAAGTCACTACCCCTCATTGCCAGCACCACCCTTCCTTAAGTGAGCCTGAAGAGAGAAGTCATGATCTCTAAGGAACAAGCCAACACACCCCACTATTAAAACCAATGCTGGCTGCCCGAGTTTTCTAACAACAAGAGCACAGCCTGAGGTAACTGATGCGGAAGTAATGTATGATCATGTACCTACTTTCACTCAGGGAAAAACAGAAATTATGAACTCACATTACTATATGTAGTTTTGATGAATATCCCAAGTCATAAGCACTCATTCAAACACTATCCACATGGCTGCTTTAAAAAATAAAATGCTATTCAGCATAAAGCTGCTCAGCCAGCGTGGGGTCACCCATCCGCAATCCCAGAAATCAGGAGGCAGCGGCAGGTAAACCACTGTGAGTTCAAGGCTGGCTTAGTCTACATAACAAGTTCCGGCCAGTCAGAACTAACCACATGATGAGGGCGATAAGTGATCAGTCTGTAATACAGGACTTGATAAGGAGTCCCAGATGAAATGAACTGTTTTCCCGGGGGGGGGGGGGGGGGGCCTGAAGTAGAAAACTTCTTGCTAAATGTACATAGACAAACTTATAAACACTGAACTCAGAGATGGAGTGTCTTCCCCAAATCCTTATATTCTAGACCTAGGGGGGAAACTTTAGAGTTTAATGTAGACTGACAAAAGATGAAAAAAAGAAAGTATTTCCATAGACTCCAGAGTCAACTGATGGCACTCATTATCCTGAGGAATGTCTTATACAAAAATCATTTTAAATGGACTGATAAGTGGGTCTAAGACATTTAATAAGCAACAAAATAGGTCAATAATTTAAGAGAGGATTCCTGAGCAGATCCTAAGGAAAACTTTATACAAATTTATATAAATTCAATATTCAAACTTTTACACTGTCTATAAGGTCTGAAAATAGCAGATGCAGTACCTGAATCATCTCCAGCCAAAGTCCCAAAGGCCAAAAGAAATTCGTTGCTTGGGCTTCCAGTTCTTTGACTTTACATAAAGGGGGTCCCCAATCCAACCTGTCCTGAATGATCAGACCTAGGACCATGATCATAAAATTCAGCTTGTTTCCCAGGGGTGGGGGAACAACTAGAAAGAGCAAAGCCAGTGCACAGTGCTGAATTCAATAAAGCTGAGCACAAAAGTTTTCATGACATGCAGGAGGAAAGACTAGTCTTGGTATCTGGTTTCTCCAGCCAGAGGCAAAGTAGATACTCAAAAAATTTCTGGGGAATGAATCAACATGTGGCTTCCTCAATCTTCAGAATCAAGTATTCAACTGGGATAGTGAATGGGATGATCCCACGGCAGCTGCCGCACTTCCCGGTCCCACACACCCCGTCATCCCCTCCCACGTTCCCGAACCCTAATGTCAACTTCACTATCTATGAAGGTGTTTTTATCTGAGTAGCTGACTCACTAAGACATAGTAAGGAAAGTCAGCAGACTCGGCAACATTCACAAGTAGACAAACTGGTGACTCCAGCCACTTCTGTGCTCTAGAGAAGAGGGAAGAAGGCAGAACTCCCACAAATGAAACAAGGAGTAAACTGAGGTTCATGCCCACAGCCTGGCATTTGTTTCAGGTGCTGTGAGGAGACAAGAGTGTCATCAGAATGAAACCAAGGTCATTCTCCATCCTCTTCCAATGGACCTGGTTTTAGGTTCTCAGTAACATGATGACAAAGCTTCATCATTTTACAAAAGTAAAAGCCTTTATGCTACAGTTTAATAACTCTAGAAACAATGGCTACAACCCTTGTCATTGGAACGGAGAAGAAAGCTAATGGAAGATGCCACTCCATATCTGATCCAGAAGATGAGACGCTTTATATAAGTGTCTAAGTGCCTTGAAATGATTGGGTTAGAAGCACGAGCCAGCCAAGCAGGGGCCCTCTTGCCTCCTTTCGGCTGAACAAAAGCCAGGCTTCTCCTTTTACCATATTCATTGGATGTGGAACTGCTCAGTGCAAGGAGTACCAGTTGCCTCCGGTCATGAAATAATACTAAAAACTTGATAATCATTCATTGATTTAGTTTTCAGCATACTATATCATTTGAATCCAATGGGAGCATAAAGAGCTATTTGTGAGGTCAACCCCGGTACAGACAGATGCTGACATGCTATTGATGGCAAGGTGGAAAGAAATTGCTAAATACAGCAGATCAATACCTCGTTTCACTGTTACAGCCTTCTGCAGACATAAAATATATATCTTTACAGCTACAAAAATAATAATAATGAAAGCAGGAGATAAATGCTTCCCTCAAGGTAAACTATTTGATTAGCTAAGGGCAAAGGTGACAGCAGCAGTTACACTAAAGTAACTTTATAGTCTTAAATAAAAATAGGAAGAAGAGCTGCAGATGAAATGGTAAAATGAACGGAGACACTCAGCGGTTGAGATAGAGTTCTTCAAAAGCAGAGAGATGAAGGGTCCCCAAAATCTAACACTCCCCGAAAGCTTCTTCCTGAGACCTACTACTCTCTTACATGGTTTTATACTAACATGTTGAGAGCCTATCAAACTTTAGCACATTTCTAGACACACACACACATCTGTAGCATGACCGGGAGGATCTCATTATCACCCTACGAAAACAACAATTGCATCTGAAAACCTAACAGGTGTAGGGCTGGGGAGATGCTCAGTCAGTAAAATGTTTGCACCCAAACATAAGGATCTAAGTTCAGATCCCAGCACCCACATTAAAGGCCAAGTACAGCACCATACATCTGCAATCTCAGTGCTGGGGGCAGAGACAGGAGGATCCCTAAGGTCTGCTGACTTTTCAGTCTGATAAAATGGTGTAATTTAGGTTCCAAGAGACACCCTGCCTCAAATAAAAATAAAATATAATAAAGGTAAAGATCACCTGAGGAAAATGTCCCAGGTAAATCTCTGTCCTACAACTGTGCACCCGCGTGCACACACACTCACACTCTCACACCAGTAGGCACAAGAAGTAATCTGGCTAACTGGCAAGATACAGAGTAGCTATCACACATGGAAAGTGCACCATACATACTTATTGCACATACATATAGCACATATTTTGACACCAGAAATAATGAATAAATAAATAAATACAGACACTGGAATAGAAAAATCCTGAAAAACTTTATGAGTGAGGAGAAATGAGAAAAAGTCTTCAAGATTTGTAGGTCTAATACAATATCACAGTGTTCTCTTTTATTTCTTAGATGAAACTCTTTTGGAAAAACTCTACGCTCCATGCTTTAAAACAATGGAAGAGAATTCACCAAGAGCTGTATGGTACCTTTAAAAAAGCAGTCTGAAGGGAAACTATCACTGCTTTCAAAAGAGTATAGCTACTATGTCAGTAGCTTAGCCTGAACAACCTAAAGGGAAGAGGTATTTGTTTTGGATCACTGCATTGGATGCATCAGTACACAGTCATTAGCTCTGAGGATTCTGGACGCCTGGTGAGGCAGGAGCACGTAACAGAGGCTACTTATTATCCTTCACAGACAAGAAGCAAAGACAACAAGACAGATGCTCTAGACAAGATACGATCCCTAAGAACACACCCTCAGTGGCACATTTCCTCCACCTAGGCCTCGCCTCCTGAAGTTTCCAGAGCATTCCAAAACAGCACGGCCAGCTGGGGCCAAGTCCCCTACACAGTGACCTTTAGGCAGACGCTTCATATCTCAACCATAACACCTACCCTACTTTTCCTACTACAATGACTGGTCTACTGGAGAAAGAGGATACTGCGCACGCATGCACACAGAGAAACACTATGTCCGGAAGTTATCTAGTAATTGTTAAAGTGCCTATTCATCTGAGATGAACTTACTAAAAGATACTCAGTTTCCCAAAGCACATGGGAAATCTTAAGTAAATACACTAGATAATTACTATCCCTTCACAACAACAACTAAATAAATTAAAAATACAAGTAAGGTTCAGTGCAAAAGAAACGACGTCAATGTAACATGATTATAACTAAAATAGAAGGAATACTGTCCTCTAGAGCAAAGTAAAATAAAACTGCTGTCTAAGAACTCCAAGTGTGAGAAATAATCCTTCTACTGTACATCCTTTTAACCATATGATGTCTCCAGCTATCGGCAGAGGACATGAGGTTGTAACTAACGCCTGTGTCCTAAGACTGTGCCCACACACTAACCTATGCTGACACTGTTAGTCTAAGTCACTCCAAGTAACACATGGGTGGGGACAGGTCCCCTAGATCACTGTACACTTACAGATCACTCAGCAACCGGCATCTCAAAGTGGGTCTTAAAAAAAACTCAGTCAAAAAAGTGTGCTACATATTTCAGAGGATACTATTAAAATAGATTTAATAGTTTCTACTCTTAAGAACTTAGTAATTTCTACATGACAGCAGAACAGAGGAGTAGATAAGACAAGAACGCTGAAAGCCCACTATTTTTTCCCATTTTTTAATGTTTATTTTCTATGTATGGGTGTTTTGCCTATGAGCATGTGTGTACAGAGCCTGCAGAGGGGCAACATCAGACCCCTGGGACTGGAGCTACAGATCACTGCGAGCTACCATGTAGGTGCTAGGAATTCATTTCTCTGGTCCACTGGAAAAGCAGTGTTCCTAACCAGTGAGCCATCTCCTCAGCCCTTTAAATCTTTTGTTTGTTTAACCAGGAATCTTACGCATGCCCAACACAGCTCTAACACTGAGCTATACTCTAGCCCCTTAAATCACAGTCGTGTCTCTAAAACATTGTTAGGTTCAAAGCTCTTTCACAGTCAGTCTTTGACACTATCGCAGACGAAGCATCAGAGACACTGAGAAATCTGTGCACGGTAATGCACTGTTGGAATTTTCTATCAGAGTAGATCGGCCCTCATCCACTAGTGAATTTCTCTCCCCAAAATATTCCCCACCATCACAGCCTACTGAGGGGGGTGTGCACCTACTGATTCATGATATCCAATCACAAAGAAGTGTAGTGCCTACTGTGTTCAAGAACCCATGTGCTGGGGTTCAAAAATAAATTAACTACAGCTTGGGAGCCAGGAACAGAGCTCAGGAGTAGAACACTTTTTAACACACTGGAGATTGGGAGTTTGGTCCCATCAGTATAAATTCGTTAATTAATATATAAAATATATAAGATTTAGCCTAAGAGGAATAAAACCATTTTGGTATTGAGTGGTCATAGTAGTAAGTGGTAACAGTACAAAGTGATAAGCACTGAGAGATAACAACTGAGTGGTCACAGTACCAAGTGGGAATAGCACTGAGTAATAGCTATGGAGTGGTTACAGTACTAAAGGATAATAGTACTGAGAAGTCATAGTACTGAGCGATAACTATCGAGTGGTCACAGTACTGAGTGATAGCTACTGAGTGGGAATAGTACTGAGCGATAACTACTGAGTGGGAACAGTACTGAGCGATAACTACTGAGTGGAAACAGTACTGAGCAATAACTACTGAGTGGTCACAGTACTAAGTGATAGCTACTGAGTGGGAATAGTACTGAGCGATAACTACTGAGTGGGAACAGTACTGAGCGATAACTACTGAGTGGTCACAGTACTGAGCGATAACTACTGAGTGGGAACAGTACTGAGCAATAACTACTGAGTGGTCACAGTACTGAGTGATAGCTACTGAGTGGTCACAGTACTGAGCAATAACTACTGAATGGTCACAGTACTGAGTGATAAGTACTAAGTGGGAACAGTACTGAGCAATAACTACCGAGTGGTCACAGTACTGAGTGATAGCTACTGAGTGGTCACTGTACTGAGTGATAAGTACTGAGTGGGAACAGTACTGAGCGATAACTACCGAGTGGTCACAGTACTGAGTGATAGCTACTGAGTGGTCACAGTACTGAGCAATAACTACTGAGTGGTCACAGTACTGAGCAATTACTACTGAGTGGAAACAGTATGGAATGATAGCAGTATTTAGTGGTAAATGCTATAAAAAAAAAGAAAAAGAAAAAAAGTACAAATTGTTCCAGAACACAAAAGAAAACAATCATCTTAAGATTTTAAGATTTTGAAATGCTTCCTATCTAAACAAAAAATAAAGATAAATGCAGTATTCATTTTAAGAATTTAATAAAGAAGGTAAACAAAGACTTAAAGAACAAATAAAAAGAAAGGTGGAAAAAAATTAATGAGTGTAAAGATTTGCAACAGCAAATGTGACCCATTTTTTGAAGACTTACTTTATCTATGAGTTTTTTGCTGCATGCACATACTTGACCTTTCCATGTCTGTTGCTCATGGGTGCCAGGAGAGGGCATCAGATGGCCTGGAACTGGAGACATGGGTGGCTGTGAGCCCCATGTGGGTGCTGACAACCCAACCTGGGTCCTCTGTAAGAGCAAGTGCTATTAGCTACCATGCTATTCTCTGGCCCTGCAACCCATTTTAAAAGAGACTTGAATTCAGAATGTTTCGATTTTAAAAACTACAAAAAGTACTATAAAACAATACAAATTCCAAACAGGAGAATATGTCCAATGTCATTTAAAAAATTATATTTTTATGCATAAGGGTGGTTTGCCTGCATGTGTGTTTGTACATCAAATGTATGCTTGGTGTCCATAGAGGCCAGAGAAGAGTGCCAAATCCCCTGGATCTGAAGTTACACACAGTTGAGAGCTGTCCTGTGAGTGCTGGGAATCAAGCCCAGGTCCTTTGGAAGAAAAGCCAGTGCTCTTAAATACTGAGTCATTTCTCTATCCCCTCATGTCAAAACATTTGAAAACCTTCAAATAACCAAAGAATGTTCACAGAGATGATGACTAAACAGACAAGGCCAGAGATCTGAGTCCACAGGCAAAGCACACAGACGTGGGTTAGACAGCACCACACTGAAAACAACTCAAACAGAACCAACGACTGAAAATACATTATCCAAATACAAAACATTCCACAACATCCCATAAAAGGCTGAAGTCAAGCTAAACTTCTAAGAACAAATAGAGCAATCCATTGTAAATGGCTCCAAAGCAGATCAGGGAGCTGCGGTTCACTTCACGAAAGCATAAAATGCATCAAACTTAAGTGAACAGAGCTCACAAAGGAATGCTTCTCAATGCTGTTATACTACTGGCTGCTAATTTATCCACCCAGCAAAAAGAGCTCCATGGAGCTTCATAACAATGGTCTGGACCACGACTACACTTATGCATGCCAAATACAGCCCAGTCACAGGCTTCCATACAAACCTTTGGGGGAACCACCCTCAGCTTCTAAATTAATCACCACTACAGACCCATTTCACTGCTCTAATTGAAATACTATAAAGTTGGATTCAGCAGTATATTAATGGATGGAGTAGGATTTATCTACAGAGCCACTCTTGGATGCTCTATTAATAACTTAGAGTCTATCCATAAAAATGAAGACATTGTCATGTGAAGAAATACCAAAAACTTCTATAAAAACCCCACATCAACCCTTCAAAAAAAATGAAAGAATCAAAGATTATTGCCAACTGCTATTATTATTATATATACTTCATGCCAGAACTCCAAGTGGCATGGCTGTGTGCCACCACCACCAGCAGCAGCAGCACCACCACCAGCTCCACCACCAGCACCACCAGCACCAGCATCACCAGCAGCAGCAGCACTGCAGGTCCAGAAGCTGAAGAAGGACAAACATTATCAAATGTAGGGAGACAAATATATTTGCAAAGACATTATCTGCCTAACGTGTAACTTAAAAAAATAGAGGGAATCAACCAAATCTTTTAGAACAATAACAAGGCAGTCGGTCCTGGACTCAAAGCCACCTTTTATAGCAATCAAAAGACAACTTAAAATACAACTTAAAAATAATAGGAAGTAATCAAAACTACAAATAACCAAGAATAAACCCAAAAGACAATAATACAGTAACTAAAATTATAAAACTTTCTAAAACTTATGAAATTGGATAGGTTGAATGAGGAAATTATAACAGCTCATTGCTTTACTAATTAATAAATTTAATGTAATAGCAACTAAATTGCCCTAGAATTGGTGGAACACATGTAGTAACCTTGAAAAATTTAGGAGAAAAAAGTTGCCAAAAGTACAAAAAAAAAAAGAACCAAGGAAAATCTGAAAACAGAATAACAATAAACTTCCAGATATTGAAAGAAACAAAATTAAAGCAGTTAAAATAATGTCTCTATAATAACAAAGCAATGTGAAAAGAAAGAAAGGCTCAGGTGAATATTTAGAGATTTGACGTCAACATGGAAAAGGAGGCCGCTGAGGAGATAACAGTGACCCACTGGAGGGAGAAGGTTACATGACGCACAAATGAAAAGTTCCTACCAACCAGGAAAAGACAAAAGCACATTGCAAAATGAACCAAGGCTCCAGGAGCAGAGGAAGCCAGAAGAACTGGCCAATCAACAGGCCAGGAAGAAATCCTTCAAGGACAGTCACTGAGAAAGTGCAAGTTTGTCCCACAGCCCAGCAGCAGCCGCCCCTCCCCATAGCTAGCAGGTATTTTCACCTCATGGCAATTCCCAAAATTTGAAAGACTGTACCAAAAACCATTTTTATGTATGGTTTTTTTTAAAATAAGAAATTGGCATCCCCTCCCTGACAGCAAGTGGTTGTCCTGAACCAAAGCTCTTGACAAATGCCAACCCACAAAGGTCACCTTCTTTCCATTCATTCACCCTAGGGGAAATGCCACAGATGTGCAGGGATTTATGTGTAAGTGTTCACTCAAGGGTGAACTGCAACAGAGGGAAAGACTGCACATGAAGAAATTATGTATCACTACAATGATGCAAAAATATTCACAATACACTATACAATAATGTAAACAAAACAAAAACAAAGTCCCAGTAGTCATCTCCAGAGGATTACAGGAGATTTTTATCCTAAAAATTATTTTTAAGCCATATTTCAGTTTCTCTGAAACATAACTGTAATCAGGAAAAGAATATTTTGCATAATGAATGTTATGCTATCTTATACCACACACAGTATGGTTATGACATTTACAAATCCAACTTTCATAATTCACATGTGCAAACTAATCCCATTACAGTCACTCGGAAGGTAGTGGCAGCCATCACTATCCTGAATGCCGTACATACTTCAAACCCCTTGATCTTCACCACGATTACCAGCCCCAGATTATCATTGGGAGATGATGAGTGACGCTCAATGATCACATGACTTGCAAACCATCAGTCAACTGGCAAGGGGGCTGGTGGGGGACACAACAAAGCAGCCTAGATCCAAAAATCTGTGGATTTGTGCTCTCAACTACCACAGGCTACAGCCTCTACAGATGCACTATCTTCTAAAACAGCAGGACTGATTTCTAATGCAAAGGCCAAGGCACAAGCAATAAAATAAGCACGCGGTTCCTTTAAAACGGTTTGCTAGTGAAATGCCATACATATCCAAAACTGTGGCCACTGATCGAAACACTTTCGGAGCACCCTTTCTTTCACTGTCTCCCGAGCACAGTAAACATGTCCCCTCTGAAAGTTCTTCCACACAGCTAGAAGCCATTCTTAAACAAGACTTAGGATAATTATACAAACAGCAGCTGTGTTCTCAGCCACAGCAGCAACCCCCGCAGGCTGATTTCATCGCACTGCAGGCTGATTTCACTGTTGCCTGTGCTCATTCCCAAGCCCTGCACTCATGGTGGATTCCACTGGTTACCATGGCCCTGCAGTCATTTGCTTACACGCATAGCTTCAATAGCACTGAAGTCATCAGTGGCAAAGGTTACACTTCATCTGTCCTTGATTCTCCAGAACCTAACACACAGCCTGGCTCACAGAGGACTAAGACATCACTGAAAATACTCTTCAGAAAATGCCACACAAATGCCTTGAGTAATGAATGACATCATAGTAAAAAATGTATATTGCCAAGAAACTATCTGAATCTATAGACTAATATGCATATAAGGCATGTGGAAAGAGATTATAGTAAAAAATGGAAATTTTGTGGAATAATTACCAAATTTCTAAATATTAAGGAAGCTATAAATCAGTTTTTAGCAAATCTTATGATTTCTAGCTACAGTCATTTCTCACAAACCAGGGGTGGGGAGGTACAGTAGTCAAAAGGCCTCTAAAAAAAGCAATCTCCTAAACCAAGGATGCAGAAATCACTATAAACTTCCTCAGATAACAATGAAAAAATCACATCTGCTAAACAGAAGACATAGGCTTCCTGCCTATGCGTGCAATCGGCAGAGCACAACCTGGCGCTAAAATATAAATCAAAGAGCCTCCCACCCTGGTACTTATTGACATTTGCTACCTGCACATTTAATATGTGCAAGATGGCTCTGTTTTTATTTACAGCACAAACCACAGACTGAATGTAAAACAAGATGCTTAATAAATCCAGAGGACCATAAAACACAGCATAACTCAGATGGCCAGACAGACACTCACTCCTTAATTAAGTGGGTGATGTTCTGCTTAAAACAAAAAGACAACCCAGGGCTACAGCTCAGATTGAGCACTCAGGGTTGCAAGGGCAGCACCAGCCATTTTCCAGGCAAAGGCTTTAAATCATGAAAAATAAACCATCCAACAGTCTGTATTCAATAGGAAGGAGACAGTCAGGACGCAGACTGATTGGGATTAACACATTTTCAGTTATAACAAGTAATTTTACAGAGGATTAGTATCTTGATGGTCTGATCAATATGAAGCACTGCTGCTATTACAGATGAGGAGAAATTGCCCCTCTGGTAATAAAGTGCCCGTGTCTTCCCTCTCCTTCATTTGCTCAGTCCATTACTGTAATGGCTCCAGCATTAACAGCTGGGACAATTTAAGCAGCAGGGGTCTGCAGAATTTAAAAGCTGGCAACAGTGGCCCTCGCCCAATCTTCCTGCCTGCATATGTGGTTCCTCTGCCCGGTTGTGCCTGCCACAGGAGGATCATGTTTTATGACAACAATGACCACTATTTCCCAATCACTGTCTCATTAATAGTGTTACCAGACAATAATGTGACTCATCCCAAAACTGCTTGCAGTGTATTAGCTGCTGATTGAACAATAACAACAACCACCACCACCACAACCACAACCAAGGCACACTATTTACCTAAATACCAAGACTGTTTGCATGTGCTGGCCCGCTGCTCAGCTCAGTCTCAAGAAAATAAAAAAGCAGAATGTTCATGCTGACGGATGAAAATCCATCAGCAGAATTTTCCATCTCTGTGTTCAGAAAACAGTGAGGAGACAGAGTGCTGCTCTCGGAAGGAATCCTTATTAACACCGCCCGGGGACTTTAATCACTCACAGTTCAGCACAGTGAGCTAAGGAGGTGACACCAGCCCATTTTATATTATTACTGGAGAAACACAGGCCCTTGAGGCTCGCCCTTGAGTGATCCAGTCACTAAGTGATGGTGCCATAGGGCAGGCTTAGGGCTGACGCAGAAATCAGAGCTCTTGACTTTTCTGATCACAGACAGTGAAGTAACACACTGACTCGCTACCACCGCATCTCCTCGGACCAGAGGCAAGCCGACATGGTCCTTCAAACAAGTTCCTACTTGATTTCTAAGCTGCTAAGCCCTCCACTGCCCTTCATCTGAGGAGCAGTTCTTCAGCCATACAGATGGCATGGCCTCTTTATAAGTAGGTCTGTTCCAAAACCACAGAGCAAACAAACGCACAGCAGCAGGCCAGGCACTGGGTATAAATGAAAACACAAGGTTGGTAGTCAGACTGGCAGCCTCGGAGACCAGAAGAGCGACGAGTGGAGACAGTAGGCGACAGAGAAGGAGAGAGTCTCTACTGTCTGAGAAGAGTGCTAAAGGTCAGCTGCGCCTCTGTGAGCACAGCAACATTTAAACTAGGCTATGGTGTGCTTAAAAATGGGCTCCGAGGACCAAATCTCACCGTAAGGGTTTTGTAACACCATTTAAAGCACAATGTGTTTAACTGTTCTACATGGAAACCTATAGCGCCAACTTGAGACTTCACCCTTCAAACTAGCCTTGCAAACATGCCAAGAACAAGCGTTCAGAAATATGTCCCCATTGATTCAAACCTTAACTCTGAATGTGCCCTGAGCTAGCCGAGCAGCCCTGATTCCCCCTGCCTTACATCATGAAATCAACCAGTAAGGCAGAGCCGTACAATAACACAAAACCAGGCTCCAACCCAACCTTAAATGAACAAGCTCAGCACAGTTCCAAATTCAGCTGCTCTCCGCTGCGTCCTTCCTCCCCAAGGCTCCAGAAGGGCCATCTCACAATGAGGTCTTCCAGGCAGCAAGAAGGCATGTTTTCAAAAACAACCCTATCAAGGCATCTACCCCACAAGTCCATTAACACCAGCACTCAGGAGGCTGTGGGAGAATTAACACAAGTTCTAGGCCAGTGGGGCTACACAGAAAATTTGAGGTCAGTCTGGGTAGGCTACACAGTGACACTATTTCTAAACAAAAAAAAAGGAGAGGAGGGAGGGAGGAAAAGGAGCAGAGCAGGAGGAAAAGGAAAAAAACACTACACTAAATATACACGGCAAAGCGGAATTTTAAAATTGAAAGAAAACATCAGGAACCATTGTTGACCACTGCCAAAGCACACGTTCAATGGATGAATCTTGATTCTCAAAATTAATTGCTACACCATTAGTGTGTGACTAATTTCAAATCCCTAAGTACCTAATCATTTTTCATTATTTCTTTTCAAATTCTACTTCCATCTCTATTAGAAAGCCTGATGACCAATACAAGTGGCACTCTGTGAGAAGTCCCTGAATAAATATTTATGGGATAGTTGCTGTGTTCAGCAAATGTTGAATGCTGGAAATAATATAGAAAATGATATTTAAAAACAGTGGGCCCGGATTCCCTGACCTTTATCTTCTAAATGCCCAAACTTACATCACCAACGTTAGGTTGGGAATGTCGGAGGTGACACGGAAATAAAGGAGAGGAGACAGACACTCCCAGGAGCAGACCTGGTCTTTCAATCAGAACTGAAGGGCCACAGTCTCTGAGGAAATGGAGAGTGTGCACTGGGGCACTGGAGACTTCGGGGTTTGTGGGGCGGCACACCAGGGCGGCAGTTCAGTAGATAAACTCTGGGCCTTACTTGAGCCTCTGCAGTTTCAGATAGAACTGTCTGCATCAGTGGTTATTCTTGAACCTGGCGAGGGTCGGGAGGCAAGCACTTGCAACTGAGATATTCTTATCCTTTACTGTAGACCCAGGGACCACCACAAAGGAAAAGGGGGCATCTGGCTGGTTAGGGGGAAACCAGGGCGGGGCTGGGCTCTGTTCACAGGATCTAAGGGGGAGGGGGTAAGTCTGGTTGACTTCTCATAGAGCAGGAGAGTTTAATCTTGATCGGCAGCAGGGGGACTGTGACTGTCCTTACATACTCCTGGAGAAACATTCTAAGATTAAAGGGCTGAAAAGGGATGATTTTGGTATAGAGTGAAACAGAGACTGCCCAGGAAGGGGAGGCGGAGGAGTGGAGACCACAGAAGGATCCTGATGGGGGGGAAGGGGAGATATAAGGGCCCGTGGCTAGTGAAAAGGGCAAAAGTTAAAGATGGAGGGGCATCCTACCCGGGGTGAAGGATTAGAGAACATGTGAAGCGAGATTTCCCTTCCATGTCTAGTTGTTCATTAGGGGTGCCAATGCAGTGAGCCACGAGTTGGCTAGCGGAAGCAACAACAGGAGGGAACAGGAGGAAACAGTGGACTAAGGTAAAGAAGCGCATCTGGGCTGAGGTGAAAGGGATCCAGGGTTCTTAACAGCATCTTCTTACTGCACAGGTCCTGACAGGCAAATGCCACCGCATTCCTCTGAAGGACCGAGGAGGAGGAGGAGGAGGAGGAGGAGGAGGAGGAGGAGGAGGAGGAGGAGGCGGCGGCGGCGGCGGCGGCAGCGTGTCACTGAATGTTTTCTCCAGCCCTGTGTCTTTGGGCCGCATCTTGAAACAGTTTGGATTTGTCTGTGCAGGGCACAGATCCCATCCTTAGCAGCAGTCAGATCGAGTCCTCTTTAATTTTGGAGTACTGCAGTGGCCAATGAGCGGGCCCTGAAGGATGGTAAGCTGATCTGAGATTTCCTTAAGGTCTTCAGAGCTGGTGAGATAGTGAGGTTACCTGAGACAGAGAAGGTCACCGGAACTGCTTTTAGGGGTTTGGGAACAGATGACTCTCTCAACTTGAAGCTTCGGAAGGGTTAGCAAGACTGATGATCTGTGTCACTGCTGTCCACTACAGGATGTAAGTGGGTGGGCGGAAGAGCGTGAGACTTTTTCATTGGCCAGCTAAGTTCAGAATCAGCCACTAGGTCTCCTCTACTACAACCTCGTGGAAAACATTAAGAGTCTAACATCATGATTAACATAAGGTTTGTTTAGCAAGATGAACTAATTATGTAACTGACTGGACCATGCACGTCGGTTCTGTAGAAGGGGTTTGTTACATCAGACTCCTGCATGAGGACCAAGCAACCAGAACCTTTGTAAGGAGTCAGTTAAAGTCAGCATCTAAGTGACAATTTAGAAGAGAAATCAAATCCTATTGGGTCCTTTCATGGGATGTTGTAGCAAAGTTTAAAAGATAGCACGTGGATATCTAGAATAATTTCCCAAACTCATGATGACAGAGTATCTGGCAATCTCCTTTAATCAAATGGACAGTCAGGGTGCAGAATGGCCCATTACAGCTGTGAGAAGTAACTCTTCCAGAAAGAGACAGTATTCCATAGTTGGTAAATACAGCTTTTAGATTTTTGCCTCGGTATTTACGAAAATAGGTCTGCTTTTCTCAGCTATGGATACATACTACAGAGCTAAGGTAAACCAAAGAAGGTCTTAATCCTTTATCTGAGTAACATATATGCCAGGAAGAGGATCATTAGTAAGAAATATTGTTCAAATAACATTTTATATGGCTAATGATAATTAACATTCAAATAACATTTCAAGAGGTGGTCTGCAGTCCCCTGGGAACTCGATGACCTTGGAGGACGGGGGAGAGGACAGTCTTTTCCCTCTAACCACGTTAGAATAGCCTACAAGCACAGTTAGCTAATGCCTAGAACATGAGTTCTACCCATCTGATACTGTTGTGTAACCAATCTGGTTCTTCTAAGTACTGCTGAAGATTTTAATCACCATATATCTCTAAACCAGCTTCGGTGTGCCACACGGCGCCCAGCTTCTGTAACTATTATCTTCGGCTTGGACTTTAAGGCTGTGTCCATCTATGAGGACTGCCCTTTAAGCCCCTTCACAGCTTGCAGAAGCTTTCCTTCTCAGGCTTCCCATTCTAGACACAGAACAGCAGTAACAAATATATCTCTTGTGAGAACTTGCTCCCTGGGAAGAGGGGGACCACGTGATGTCTGTCCCCTCTTCATAAAGTCCTAATGACAAACCAAAGTTCAGTTTCATCAAAGCTCTCCCTGAAGAACCACTGAGTCTGTTGGGCTTACTGCAGAGAACGGGTAAGAGGTTACTGGTGGGCGTGCAGGTGGTGACAGTGGAAAGTCCTTACTTGGTACTTATGAGGACGTTTCATAGTCACACAGATAGCTCTCCCTGGCCTTAGCCTTTTGTCTGTATAGAATCCGACGGGATGGCCTGTTCATCTCCTCTTTCGTGAAGGAGTATTAACATTTAACAAGTCCTGCTGCCATCATTTGGGCCAGAACCGCGAAAGGTCTGGAAGACAGGAAAGATACTCTGTATTGAATCTTGAAAAAACCCCATTTGTTTGTTTGTTTGTTTGTTTTTATAGAGAACATGGAGGTTAAAGAAATCCTTAAAACCCTGAAAATGCTTGTATTTATATATGCATGCATTCATTTACATATAAAACACATTTGAAGGCACAGACACACTTTTGTTTAAAGGAAGAACAACCGTCCAAATGGAAAAAAATAAATAAACATATCCCAGAGAAGGAGCATTTAAGAGTGCATTTCTACCCCATGTAATAGGGACTACCTTGTAGAACCAGGAGTGCATGATATGTAAATCTTGTCATTAAAATCAGTTTTAAAATTTTTAATTTAGAAATTCATGTTCTTAAAAAAAGAAGATGAAGAAGAATGCAGGGCAGTAGTGAGGCACACCTTTAATCCCACACGTAGGAAGCAAGAAGCAGACAGATCTCTGAGCTTAAGGCCAGCCTGGTCTACAGATTGAGGTCTAGGATAGCTAGGGCTACAAAAAGAAACCCTATCTCTAAGGAACAAACAAACAAATTAACGATTTAGGACCACTACACATTATCATTTTTTTTTAGATTAGAATTTAAATTATTTTACATTATATACAAAATGAAGTTGGGCCAAGTTAACAACTTTTAATTTATATGAGCATTTAGTTATAAGTCATTTTGGTAATCAGTACATGATGTAAAAAACAATAAACATAATCATATATAAACAGCATATTATACTTAATCATACATAAGACATTTTAATAAACCAAGATTTTGAACATTATTGTTTGTAGGGATTATTTTTTTATAATTTTATTGTGAAAGAAAAACAACATAGAGATCTTTAGTCAACATATTGCTAGACTTCGAAGAAACAAAAGAAGACATGTGAAGAGCAAAGGTGTACTGAGGGAGGAGAAGAACATTTTATCTCAGAGAAGAATGGGCCTGAAGAGAACACGCAGAAAATTGCAGGGATTGGCACCCAGCAGAGTTTACCATACAAAGTATCAAAATCAGAACAAAACAAAACATTAAAATAAGTTAATACAAGATAACATAAAATAAAAAGCTTCTCAACTCAGGGAACCTGAGCCCATAGACAGCTGACAGGGCGGGTGGAGTCCCAGTCTGACATAGGATTGCTGTCCTAGGATGAAACACAGCAACCTAGGGAAGAAACGGTTACTTGCCTTGCACTTCCACAGCACTGGTCATCACCAAAGGACATCAGGACAGGAACTCACACAGGGCAGGAACCTGGAGGCAGGAGCCGACGCAGAGGCCATGGAGGGGTGCTGCTTACTGGCTTGCTCAGCTGGCTTTCTTATAGAGCCCAGGACCACCATCCAGGGATGGTACCACCCACAAGGATTGAGGGCTGGGCCATCAATCCCTAATTGAGAAAATACCCTACAGACTTGCCTACAGCCTCATCATTTTCTTAATTGAGGTTCCCTCTTCTCAGAAGACTGTAGCTTGTATCAAGTTGACATAAAACTCTCCAGTACAATTGACCACTTGTGCACTTGACACACAAACACATCACTATTAAGCCACAACCTTTCCCTCCTCATTCATCCCCAAGATCTCACATTAAAACCATAATTAATTTTAAAAGTCCCAGTCTTTACAAATTTAAAGACATTAAATTTTCAGTCCCTTTAAAATATCCAGTCTCTTTAAAAGTTCAAAATCTCTTTTAAAGGTTCAAAGTCCTTTAACCATGGGCTCCTGTAAAAATCAAAAGTAATTGAAATACTTTCTATTTCAAGAAAGAAGAGCCAGGGCACAGTCACAATCAGATCAAAGCAAAACCCTTCATGTAGCATAATAAATAATGCAACATCCAGTGTCTGGGATCCACTCACGATCTCCTGGGCTTGGGTCACTTCTCCAGCTCTGCCCTCCGCAGCACACACAGCTTGTCTTCCAAGCTCAGGCAGGCTCCACTCCACCACTGCTGCTGGTCTTGGTGGTTGACCCATGGTACCGGCATCTCCAAAACGTGCAATTGGGCTGCACTTTGACCAATGGCCTTTCCTGGACTCTCCTCAGGGACTCCAGCACTGCTACACAGTGCCAAGCCTCGGTTGCTCTCTGTTACCCCTTCATGCCTTCAAAACCAATACCACCTGGGTGACTCTTACACTACCAGGTTCAGCTGCCAGCACAAGACACAACCTTGGCCACCTCTGGAGCACAGCTTCTGTGTGCTGACTCTCAAAAAACGTTCCCCGGACGTCGCCTCAGTGAATCTGGTCTCTTCTTAATCATTGTTAATATCTCAGCTCCAAATGACCATTATCAACTGTTTCAGTTATGCAAAGGTTCCACTTCAGTGGTGTTGATCTCTTGTTAATCATGAAAATTAGTCTGGAGGACTGAAGGCCTCTCAGTGGGGTTTGGGGGGGAAAGGGGAGAGGAAGGAGAGAAGCAGAGAGAAAGGAGTCATCCAAGGCAGAGGGCAGGGGCCCAATAAAACCCCTCCTGGGTTCAGAACCAAAATCTTAGAGATCGGGACTGATGGAGGTGACATGGAAACAAGGGAGAGAAGACGGACGTTCCCAGAAGCAGAACTGGTCTTTCAATTAGAGCACGTGAGGGGTCACAGTCTCTGAGGAATTGGACTGTGTGTACTGTGGCACCAGGGACTTCAGGTTTTGTGGCGCTTCAAGGGGGACGGGCGTATCAGTGTGGGAGTTCGGTTCCACCTCGGCAGTTTCAGACAGAACTGTTCATACTGGCAGTTATTCCTGAACATGGGAGGGTTTCTGGCAAGCATTTGCCAGATTGAGATATTTTTAGCCTTTAGCCAAACTCTGCCAAAACAAGAGTGCTTAGTAGTCACAAAGGGTGCTAGAATTAACAAGGGTTGTGTGTATCATACATCATACGCTGGAGGCTCTCCGCCATGCACTCTTCCTTCAACACGGAAGACACGTACCACTGGAAAAAGATGAATTCCACACAAATGCTGTGTTCAGGTAAACCACAATATTTAGTAAAGAAAATGATCTACACCAGGCCATCATTAGAATCCTTGAAGCTAATCTTTTTTAATTCTGCAACTAATAAAGTAGTTTCGATATTTCTAAAAAGTCTCTAAAGAGGTTCCAAGCCTTCCCAAGGGTGTGCCTTGAATAGATGGGTCTTCAGAAAGGTACCCCATGAACCCTCAGGTCAAGTTAGCCACGCCTCCCTAGGGAGTGGTTATACCTATGTATAATTCTGCATACCCCAGATCATGTTAGACTCCCCTTGTCACCGTGACAAGACTTACTACCCTCATATTGACAACTAGTACCACCATTCTGAATGTATGGGAGGGAAGTTTCTGGAAGCCTAGTTCAGAAAATGTCATTTTTAAAATTTAGGCTAAATGTCTGTGAGGTTCAGCCATGAGTGGTGGAGGTGATGATGACCAAAGGGGTTATAAAAACTCCTGTGCTACATACCTAGAACATTCTAGCTGATACAGATATGTATATACACATCTCACTTAACACCCACTGTAACCATAACGACTAGCTGATACACATATGTATGTATGCACACATCTCACTTAACACCCATTGTAACCATAACAACTAGCTGATACAGATATGTATATACACATCTCACTTAACACCCACTGTAACCATAACAACTAGCTGATACAGATATGTATGCACACATCTCACTTAACACCCACTGTAACCATAACGACTAGCTGATACAGATATGTATATACACATCTCACTTAATACCCACTGTAACCATAACAACTAGCTGACACAGATATGTATGTATACACACATTTCACTTAACACCCACTGTAACCATAACAACCAGAAAGTTCTACCTGATACAGATATGTATGTATGTACACATCTCACTTAACACCCACTGTAACCATAAGAACCAGAAAGTTCTACCTGATACATATATGTATACACACATCTCACTTAACACCCACTGTAACCATAGCAACTAGCTGATACAGATATGTATAAGCATATCTCACTTAATACCCACTGTAACCATAACAACCCAATTTCCTAAAAGAAGAAACTTGGGCCAAAGAAGCGAAGAGGCTTGCTAAAGCAGCCACTCCAATACTCTGCTTCACAAACCTTGGGCTCTATGTCACAGCACTGCGCTCTAACCCAGGGTACATTCTAAATAACCCACAGCTGTGTCTTCTGATGTAGGGGATACCTTCTAAGACCCCTCCCCAGAGTGCCTAAGACCATGGATAATAACTTCATTAAATGTATAATAAGCCATACTGAGAGGTTAACACCAATAACAAAGACACAAAGCCATTACAAGGCACTATAATAAACATTCTGTGGATGCCATCTACTGCTCTCTAGAAAAAGCCAAGACGCATATTAATAGTTTGACACTGTGGCTAAACATAGGTCCCTGAAACCACAGAGAGCTCAACCCTGGGGAAGGGGAGAAGGGGGGAAGGAAGTAATGAGAAGGGATTGGTGAAGTCTATGCAGTAGAATGAATACATGCTCCCTAGGGAAGGAGCAAGTCCACCCCAGGGTGGATAGTCCACTTGCCTAGGGGAGCCAGAAATACGATATATGTGAAATCCCTCTACTTCTCAACATCAAAATAAATAAATAAATAAATAAATAACTCACTCTAAAGCTTTCCCACTCACTTGGCCCAAATAAGACACCTCAACAGACCAGAATGTACACGTGGGCTATATGATCTCCCTTTGTCCATCAAAAACATTGACATACCCTAACTGCATGACCTATGCAACAACCAGAATAAAGCATCAGGCAAAGAAGAACATACAAAGCTGGGTGACGTGGGAGGCAAAGGTGGGTAGATCTCGTGAGTTCGAGGCCGGCCTCATCTATACAGTGAGTTCCAGGATATTCAGAGCCACATAAAAAAAGCTGTCTTGGGGGGGGGGGGGGGGGGGGGGCAGAAACAGACAGAGAGGCAGACAGAGGAGTGAAGAAAGAAAAGAACATATGACCATTCTACAGAACAAACACCCGTGTCACTACGAAGTCTGACTCCTCTAAGGATGAAGAAAAGACAGAAACTACTTTAACTGATGCTAGGGAGAGCAGAAGACTGGGCCAGCAAAATGGCTCAGCAGGGAAAGGGGCTTGCCATCAGGCCTAATGACCTGAATTCAACTCCAACTGCACCACAACACACAAATTTTATAGGAAAAAAGACAGATATACACAATAAATATTTTTTTAAAAAAACAAAACAGATCAGGGGCTGGGGCTGGGGCTGGGCATGTAGCTCAGCAGTAGAGCACCTGCCTAGCATAATCAAGGTTCTGAGTTCTATTCCAGATACCACCAAAGAGCAACAATAAAGGAGACCAGATTACAGGAAAAGAGACATGACAATGAAAGTTAATGTCCAATCCTGAAGTGGAACCTACGAAGAAAAAACAATGCCAAAGTAGATATTCTTAGAACTTGGCAGGTAGGACTAGGAACTCTGGGTTAAGTAGGTAATTCATAGACATTAATGTCTCTGAAATTAACGACTGTATGAGACTTCCCCTGTTCTTCAGGGAATACATGCTGAATCATTTAGGGGTAAGGAGGGCTGACGTCTTCTTTTTACTGTCACAATTTGTTAAAAAGAAAATAGTTCCAGGTGCAGCTCAGTGCTAGAGGTTACCTAGAATGTAATAAGGCCTGTGTTCAATCCCCAGCACACAGAAAAAAATACACTAAATTACAGTAATGGTTCAGGTTGTATACATGGACGGGGGGAACTGCAAAAAAGCCGACACAGCAAAATGGCAACCTGTACGCTGAGACAGCAGGCCTAGAAGAGTTAGTTCTAAGTTCTAGTCTTCCACTTCTTCTGTGGGTTTTATATTATCTGAAAACAATAAGTCAAATCATCTCAGCAAAGAGACGACCAAACTCAGTGAAGGCCACAACTACTTTGCCCCTGGTGCACACACATGCACATTCACATGATGCATACAGGTGCCATACATGCTCCCACACACATGCAAACACAGTGAATGGGGCCTCACAGGTGCCCAGAGAGTCATCCAATCTTGGCACTACTGCCTGCTAGGAGAAACCCAAGCCCAAAGTATGAATCCTCATAGGAGACCCAACAGCCTAACTCCAGCCAAATATATCTAGCAAACACTGCTGAACCACACCACTGTAAGAAAAGTTCATGTTAAAATGCATGGATACATGTATGTGCATTCTGATCATCAACACAGAGTGAACGAATGTTTTTCTCGAAAGCCAGATATTTAGTCCAATCTTCTTCTCCCTTCGGATTTAGGAAGTACATAAACTCTACAACACAAGCAACTGCTAGTGAACAGGGCATAACCTAAGTTATTACAAAGAGAAAAGGAGAATCAACAGTAATGACTATAGAAAGGACAGCTTTCAATTTAAAAAGCAAACAAGAAACTTCTGTGACTTCAGGACAAATATTTCAAAAGCTTAACATGGTGGTTCAGGACTGTAATCCCAGCTTATTAGGAAGCCAAGGCAATAAATCCACCTAGGAAATACAAAGAACTCATAAAACTTAATAAGCTAACAACAACAATAAAACTGGGTAAAAAAAAAAAAATGTGAACACACACTTCACATGGTGCTTGGGAGATGACTCGGTGCTGAAGAAAGGAACTTCATGTTCTGAGAGGCCAGGTAAGTGCTAGGTAGGAGTGGGGTTCTGCCTCTAGTCTCAGGACTAACAAAGCATGGACAAGGGATCCCTATAGGAAGCTAGGAGCCAGACTAGCTGTATCTGCAAGTTCCGGCTTCAACTGAGAGACCCGGCTTGGATATAAAGGTGGAGAGTGATAAGGAAGACTCCCCGAATCTACCTCAGGCCTCTACACACATGCACATTCACAAGCATGCGCCACTACAATATATGCTCATACATGCATGCAAACACACCCATACACACTTACCACACACATACACACGAGAGAAAAAAAAGAATATGCACATGTTCATTAAGTATATGATAATGTTGGTCCTCGGGGAAATACAAATCAAGATCACAATGAACTACTTACTACCTCCTGGTCACCGTGAAGGCTACAATGAAAAGAAGTACAATAGCAAGCTATGACAAGGACTTGAAGAAATTCTAACCTTCAATGTGTCTGTGAGCAATGTGGGGTAGCGCAGCTTTTATGTCAAACAGTATGGCAGTTTCTCAAAGTCTTAAGCACGGTCTTACAATGTGACTAGCAGCTCTACAAGCAGACTTCTACCCTGTCCACACAGAAACCAGTCTGCAACTGGTCAGGGTATCATTTTTCATGACAGCCAAAAAATAGAATCGAATTATTCACCAAGCATTACATGTCCTTGACACAACTACCTACGGTCACCTGGGAAGAGGGAATCTAAATTAAGGAACTGCCTCCATCAGACTGGCCAGGGGGCGTGTTTGTGGGGCATTTTGGGGGATAATTGGTTCGTGATTGATATGGGAGGGCCCAGCACACTGTGGGTGGTGCTACCCTGGGCACATGGTCCTGGACACTATCAGAAAGGTAGCTAGCTGCGCAAGCCATGAGGGGCAAGCCAGTAAGCAATGTTCTTCCACAGCTTCTGATTCAGTTCCTCCAGAGAGTTCTTGCCTTGGCTTTCCTCAATGATGAATTATTACAAGACAGTGGAAATAAGATAAACACTTTCCTCCCCTGGGTGCTTTTGGTTGTGATGTTCGATTACAGCAACAGAAAGAATAGTAAGTGAGTAAGTAAACAAACAAAGACATAAATGTAGTGTGTCTAGACATAGGAATGCCATCTGCTGGGTAATGAGACGTATGGGTAAATGCTATAAGATCTATGGACCTCAGCATGGATGAACATGTATGGTGGGTGAAAGCAGCCAAACAGAAAGGTCGCATATCATATGTTCTACTTATATGGTAATGTTCTAGGGCTAGAGATGGCTCACTTAATAACATGTTTGCCACAAGCAAAAGAACCCGAGTTTGGATCGACAGCCCCATGTAAAAAGCTCCCAGCTCAGTGGTGGCACACGCCTTTAATCCCAGCACTTGGGAGGTAGAGGCAGGCGGATTTCTAAGTTCGAGGCCAGCCTGGTCTACAGAGTGAGTTCCAGGACAGCCAGGGCTACACAGAGAAACCTTGTCTCAAAAAACAAAACAAAACAAAAAGCTCCCAGCTCAGGAAAGGTGAAGACAGGAAGATCTCCAGGGCTTGCTGGCAAGCAAGTCTAGCTTAGTTAGTAGGCTCCAGGTTCCATGAGAGACCCTGTCTCAAAATAAGGTGGAAAGCAATTTAAGAAGAAACTCAATGTGGAGCTTTGGTCTTCACATACACACACGTGCACATGCACCTGCATACGTATGTATGTACAGACATACACAGACAACAGACAGACACACATACACACACACACACACACACAAAATACCCATAAAAGGCACCCCTAGCCTAGACATGGAGGTGAAATACTTGAGGAAATTGCAAATGGACGCATTACCCAGTGTAAACAAAAGAGAGATACATGATTGGTCACAGCTTTTTTTTCTCAGCAGTCTCAAGCCTGTAACAATCCAAATGCCCAGCAACAGGTGACTGAATCAACAAAATGTAGAATCACACAATATGCACTATTACTCAGCAACAGAAATGGAACAACTTGATAATACACACGTTAACAGGTATAGACCTCCAAAATGATTGTGACCAGTAAAAACGACATCAGAGTAAGTATTGTATGCTTCCGCTTATGTAAGAAATTTTAAAAAACATAGATTCAACAATCATGACAGACCACATGACTGCCTGAGGGGTAAAATAAAGAAAGCGGGCTGTAAAGAAATAACTTTTTAAAGGAGATAGTGATGCCCTCTATGCAACTGGAACATTCTGCATATGTGTACACTGTCAAAACTTATCAACCTGTTCACAACAAACGATTACAAGATACTCTATATAATCACACCTTAATTTAGCTGAACAGAATGACAATCATTCATGATTACTGCAACACTGTCTAAGATTTAAAACAGCTACCTGTGCTTTGTATAGACAATATTTCAATGTTTTTCACAAACAGAAACAGAAACAGAGCTAGGAGATTATAACATCATAGGGACTGACTCTGATCCCTAATCCCACCTAGAAAGCAAATGGCCCTGGGCAAAGGACAACTTCTGTCAGACTGTTTCCATGTCTGTAAGATACATACCTCAGGCTATTACACCAAAGATTCAAAACTTTCGATCCTTAGGTTTACTGCCTTAAGAATCTTCCAAGAGAGCCGGGCAGTGGTGGCGCACGCCTGTAATCCCAACATTTGGGAGGCAGAGACAGGCAGATTTCTGAGTTCGAGGCCAGCCTGGTCTACAGAGTGAGTTCCAGGACAGCCAGGGCTACACAGAGAAACTCTGTCTCAAAAAACCAAAAAAAAAAAGAATCTTACAAGTCAAAATTCTATGACAGCAAGCACTGTGCCTATATCATTTCCCACTGGTCCTCACTGCCCATATTAACCTACCATAGAATAAGCACCAAACTGCATATCCAAAGGCCTTTGACCAAATGAACTACAGACAAGAGAGACCTTTGAGATGGGCAGAATCTGTTGTGTCCACTGAGGCTGTGAGGAAGCACAGCACACGCAAATCATGCAGGATCTTTAAGGCTGGGTGAATTTTGTATTTATCCTAAGTAGCAGAGGCCCTTAACAGACTTTTAAATGGGTCGCTGCTGGTGGGTCATAACTAGATTTAAATTTTGAAGAGAAAAATCACTATAGAGTATGGGGAAGGATCACATGACTGGGGAAGGAGGAGGATACAGGAGATCTAAGAGGAGAGGGGATATATCCCAATCGGGAGGCTGTTGTGACAATCCACTAAAGTGACCATGGTAATTTCGCCCACGGTAACAGAAATGAAAAAGGGGACTGAATGCTGGCTGATAAGTTAGGACAAATCAGTAGGTCCCAACTTTGGGGCTGGGGAAAGGAAACACATTGAGTTTCCAGTGCTCATCTTCAAAGCAGACTGTCTAAACTCAACCTATGTAATAGCTGTCTTGCCATCTGCTGCAATGATATGAAATAATTATGCATTTAATATAGGTGTCCGATACAAAAAAAAAAAAATGCTGTAAATAAGTCGTGGTTGCTGTTATTACTGACATCCCATGGAATGCCCACGGTCAGAAAGCTAAACAGCGAGGACAGAGTCCAAGAATGTACTACCCACAGAAGCTATGTAAAGCGTATCTGATGTGCTGACCACGCAGAGGAGTCATCTGGCCACTGAGGCAATGCTCCAAATAAAAACATGTCACCATACAGATTCTGTAGCTCAACTGCTCTAGGGCTGAAAGAGCACAGGTGGTAAACTGATAAACTGAGGCACGAGAGTGGCTACAAACATAGCCAAGGAATAGATACAGAAGCAGGACACGGACATAGATGTCTATCTTTTCATTTCTGACCACGTCTAACTGTATCCAGATCTGCATCCAGAGCAATACAAATTTACAGCACAGACGTGCGCGCGCACACTCACACACACCACGTCTGCAGGTCTCTTGCAAACAAGGCCCTGACATCCCTTGGCTTAACGCCGAGCATCCACTCACCCATCCCAGCGGGTCTGCGGGTTCCCTGCCTCTAGCCCCAGACTAACACAGAATCCCAGATGCCCGGAGCCCCACATACCTTAGCTTCCCGCTCTCGTTCCTCCGCGGTCTGGACGCGCTTCATGCTGCAACCAAAGCCGCCTTCGCCACCGTGGGCCGTGTCCGCCCTCGCCCTGGACCCCGCCTTCTGTGTGTAGTTCTCTCAACGGCTCTCTCCTGCCTGGAGCCATTTGCTCTAATACCTAGAAGAACTACCCCAACCAGAATGCTCCGCGAGACTCCCGAGAACTCCTTGGGCTTCGGAGCCGAATTTCTCCAGTCAGCTAGCAGGGCTACGCGACCCGCCTATGGCCGGGAGCCTACAGAGAACTACATTTCCCAGTGGGTAACGGGACTCTGTTTTCCCGTGTTCCTCTGGGCCTGCAGAGGCTCGCGCCCTGGGCGCTATAGCAACGGTAGCTAGCAGAGGGCGAACGCGGAGGTGAGTACCCTGTGAGGTGGGGGCTAATGCAGGTTGGCCGGCCCTTCCTCTGCCTCACAGCTGAGGGCCTGGAGTCTGCTCCGAAGCCCGGGATAGACCTGGGATCCTTGCACGAAAAAGCAGTTCATCCCGACACACCTCTATATATCAGGCCTGCATCACAGTCCGCCCCGACCTCCTGCCCAAGCTGAAACCTAGCTGATAAGAATTGGCAACCCTAAATCCTACAACTCCAAGGTCACAGTCACAGTTCACTCTATTTCCCAGGATTTGGGATGGGATGGTAGAACATAAGCCTCCCAAGGGGCTTTTTCCTGCTGCTGCTGTTGTTGTTGTTGTTGTTGTTGTTGTTGTTGTTGTCGGCGGCTGATTGTCGATTTTCTTAAAAAGGGGTCTGTCTCCCTATGCATCCCAGGCTGACCTTAAACTATCTTTTTAGCCCATGCTGGTCTCAAATTCAATAATAGGTCTTGCCTCAAGTTCCCACCACCACCGCCAGTTTCCAGTGGCCTATCTTTATTCTTTATTACTTTATTCCTGTCTGACTACTTCCATATTCTGTTAAAGCCATTACAGGGCAAAGGCTTTGTTTAAACTCAATGCCTGGCATGCATTTATTCATTCAATAAATGAGAGTGTTAATGCCCATTTGGTGACATCAGATAGCAGAAGGGGAAGTCTTTGGGGGAGGAAGGAGACCAGTGAGAAGCTAGAGACATGGAGGTGGGGGAGAAGAGGAGTAGATATAAGAAACTATGATGTAAGTGTGAAAATATAACATGCTAGCTTAAGAATGAATTCCAAGTCAGTGAATTACTAAACAATTCTGGGATAATAACAAAGGCTGTTGCTGTAAGCAATAAGCCACAGCAGGGTGTGGGAACAAATTCAGAGTCTACACAGGGGATGGTGGCACTCAACTTTAATCGTAGCACTCCGGAAGTAGAGGCAGGTAGATCTCTGAATTCCAGACAGGTTTACATAGTGAGACTTTTTTTTTTTTTTTTAAAACAAACAAAAAGAAAAAAATAGAGAATTTGAGGCCAGTATGCTTAGGGTTCTTGGTGAATTTCATGTCAGCCTAGACAGCATAGGCTTCCCTTTGAAAAAGAAAAGTTAGAAACCAGGAAGAAAATTATCACGAAACAGTAAGGGAACCTCTGTCTAAGGAAGGGTCAGTTGGGCTGAGCCCTGAAGTGTGAAGAGACAGCTAAAGAATCTTTGGGGCTGGATAAAAGTGAGCTGGACTCGAGGAAAGCAGAGAAGGGTGCAAGTGCATCGTGGAGAGCAAGGAGGGAGAATTCACTGGGGCAGGCACCAACCTACTTCAGGCCAGTAACAGTTTTCTCCTCAGTCATGATAGCCAGAAATATCACCAAACAACTAACTCCTCAATGAATGACCTTGAGCAATTGAGCTAGCTTATCCTAACTTCTGTTCGTATATCAGGAACCATCTGAGTAGCCATTGCTTATGCACCCTGTAAGCACGCCGAGCAGTATGTGTTAGCATCATCTTCTACAGACATTCTTTGAGATATTTGTCCCTAGCAGTGATTTTCAGCCCATCATGAGTTCCAATCAAAGTTCCGGGCCCTCTCTCTAAGAGATATACTTCATGCATGTAGACGTAGCCAAGTCTCAGTTTTCAGACACTGAAATCCAAGAGCTCCCTTGATCCATTCAAGTGACTGTTTAATGAATGCTGCTCACGGAGTGTGCCACTCTCTATGCCAGTTTCTGAGACAGAGGTGAACAAGATGAACAAGCATTCCAACTTCTTGGTCTTCACATTCTACAACCAACATTCTAGAACTTGAAAGTGTCTTCCTTACAAGGGCTCTTTACTAACTGTTTACATCTCGACCTTTCTAGGGAGGTCAAAATGGAACTAAAGAGTGTACTTATTTCTTTATTTGCTTACTAAAAACTGTATATTCATGTCCACATACAAAACTAAGTTACTATGGTATGTCTCTATAGAGAAACTAAAAGTTCTAGAACAAGCCAGACAAGCCATATGTTGAGGTAGCTAATCCCTGGAACCTACATGAAGTAACAAAGGAGGGGTGCAACAAAAGTAAAATGACACCATGAACATATGGAGCCTCTTTCACAGAGCTTGAAAAGAGCCATTCATTTGCACACCACGCAGTAGGTGGGCATTCCTAGACTCTTCACATCCCCAGCACATTTGCTAAATGCCTTCAGTCTATATCTATCTCACGTGCTTTTAGAATAACCTTGAGATGGGTATAATTTGTTCTGTTTTTAAGATTAGGTAAACTTAATGACTTAACCAACTATTAGATGATAGAACAAACTATTTGACTCGAGTACATGACCTCAGTTGTGGTTTTTGGATTTTGGGGAGGGGAGCTTGGGGGGATTTTTGCTCAGTAGAATTCATGTTCTCTTTAAGGAAAGGAGAGGGGATAGAAGTATTTCTTAACTTCAGAAGGGTTTGTTTTGTTTCAGATAGAGGAGTAAGGAAGAAAAAGAATCTTAGCTCATTTCCTAAGAAAACTGTAGGAAATACTCTGCTCAGAGAAGACAGTCCTCGTGATTGGACCAGTGTTCCTTCTCGAATGGGGGCGTTCATCTTGCTCAGGCAGCACATGTGGGCAGTCACATGTCCACTGAAGTTCTAGTTCCCTCGTCACTTTATTTGGCTCATTCCATTGCATAGTTAAGGCAATAACTTTGGAAGAGTTGGTTTGAATTTTCTTTTTTCCACAGATAGGCCATGTCTGGCCCAAGTGACGAGACAGCAGGAGACCTGCCGGTGAGAGATACAGGTCTAAACCTCTTTGGAGTTGGAGGCTTACAAGGTATGGCCACCTGTTATTTATTACAGTTACGAACTTTGATCAGTAATTTCTTTACTTTTAATTTAAAGTATTTCTGATAGTCATACAAAGCCAGCCATTTAAGTAACTATATAGCTCTTGATTGGACTAAACAAGAGGGAGAGTTTAAAACACATCTGGTATTTTATTGCAAGCATCAATTATCAACAGCTCATAGCAAATGCAAGATCCCCCTCTGTTCTGATAAAGAATTGTTATAAATCATCTTTTTAAAATTCCACACATCAGTAGAAACTGCATAGAGCATCAGGCCTCCAAACTGAATTGCCTGGTTTAAATCACATTCACCATTAAAACACTTCTTTATGTTTAAATTTTATATGGGAGGAAATACCATATTTTAAAATTTTTGCCTTTCAAGTAGAGTATCTCAAAATGGCCTGTTTATGCAAGTGATAGTGAATTTTCAACCACATTAATATACATTAAAGGCTTTCTTTACCCTTTTAGCATTTAGCTGTTCCTAGAGAGCTGAAGAGTATTTTCAACTGAGAAAGCAAAGCACTGCTGTAAAGAACAGCGGAGACTGGAGGGCCAGGTTCATGTCTGTGACGAAGCCAGTCAAGCCTTTATGCCACTAACCTTGCTTGGAGAAGGCTGGGGGTTCAAAATGTATCTTAAGGACTCTGCGTGCACCTTTAATTATAACAGTGTCTGGGGCCAGGCTCAGCTACCTTAGAAAGGTGGTAAGAATACGGTTCATTGAGAACAAATTGGCCACACCTATATTAGAAAGAAGGGTGTTCGGGCTTTGATTTAGATAACGGACCAGCGTCAGGTATTCAAATACAAATAAATTTGAACTGCTTTAAAATTGGGTTTTGGTATTATGTAAGTCCAACCCTTGTCATCAGTAGCCACCCTCAGTCTTTAATATTGATTGATATTAAATATGTGTATATACTTAAAAGTTATAGAAGTTTGTTGGGTTTGGTTTGGTTTTTGAGACCGTGTCTTACTATGATACTCTGCTGGCCTGGAACTCACTATATAGATCAGGCTGGGCTCAAACTCACAGATCTCTGCCTGCCTCCATCTCCTGAGTGCTGGGATTTTTTAAACATATATGCCACTATGTCAGGTCAAAAAGTTAAGTTTCAATATATTAAACAGCTTATAGAGAAATGATCTGTGAAACTTTCAAATCAAAGGTTTTGGGCATTTCTTTATTTCCAAGGATTTATATTTGTTTTCTATTTTATTTTTCTATTTCCTAGCTCCCTAGCTCAGAAAAAATGTCCCAATAATATTATGTTCACTGAATTGTTCCAGTTTTGTCTCTGTAAAAAATGCACACAGATGTGCAGATATAAAGACTTCTTCTTTCTGCCATGATAGTGATTGAGCCTTGTACATGCTAGGCATGTGCTGTATGCCATTGAGCTGTGCTCCCAGACTGAGCAGCCTGGCTTTTCTAACTATGAGCTTTACAGCAATCAGAATAGGAATTAGAAATCTGTTGAACCAGTTTCCTATATTCTGAAAAAGTGATCAAGTCCACACCAGTGAATAAACTTGTTGCTCAGATCCTTAATACTATATGTGAAGCATTAATCACAAAGATCTCAGCAAACATTGTTGGCATGAACAGTTTTCTAAAAAAACAAAAAACAAAAACCACAACTTAATTTGTAGGTCAGGAAGAGAGAAATTTGGGTGTGATGGTGCATGCCTGTGATCCCAGTCCTTGGAAAGTAGAGGGGTGTCAGGAGGTCATCCCAGCCACGGAGCAAGTTTGAAGCTAACCTCTGCTACATGAAATCCTGTCTCATAAAACCAAAAAATGGGAAAAGCAAAAAGTATGCAAAGTGGGAATGCATCAGAGGTTATTTTAATACCAACAGTTACCAAGTTTCAGAGACTATCTTACGTGGTGCTACAATTAATTACCTTGGCATTGTTTCAGAAACCTCAAGTGCACGCACAGTGAAGGCCCGCCAGGCAGTGTCACGTGTCGGTCGTGAAGAACTGGAAGACAGACTTTTGCGTTTGCAGGATGAGAACATTTTACTTAAACAGCATGCCCGCAAGCAAGAGGATAAAATTAAAAGGTTGGGGTAAAAAGCTTTTAGCTCTTTTTCTTAACTCTGTAAAGTTTGAAGGATATAGTTTTTTATAAACTTAATTGAAAGCCCCACCTTCAATCTTTTCTGGAACAGGCAGGTTATAAATAAATAGAATTTTTTAAAAATGGAAAATCTTACAAAGTAGAATAATAAACCAAGAGGATTGTGTTTATTATGTCTGAAGTTACCATTTGAAAGAACACAGCTAATAGCTAAGAGTGCCATGAGTATATTAGATCTATAAATAACTTTTGGGTTAATATTTATGACTTAATAAGCAGATAGCCAAGCATCTGTTTTTTTAAATGCCATAAAAATTTTTAAAGTAATTAACTATTCCAACTTGTTAGAATGTATGTTCCCTTATGATCTGGGATTTACTAATGAAAACATCACTTTTGTCTGGGTCATGTTTAACTTCACTTGGATTAGTCTTGGTTCTGTATTTATTTCAAACAAGCTCTACCATTTTTGAAAAAGCACATTGTCACTCTTGATAGACATGTGAAAATGTATGCAAGAATGATGTTTTCAGTGTAGTTTCTTTTTAATTCTATTTTACTCAGAAATAGTGTGCCCATCCTTTGAGTGCCTGGCATTGGAGACAGAAGAGTGCACACAAATTATTTGTAGTCATGGTCTAGGTTCAAAAGAAAAGGAAGGTAGCCACTGAAGAAAGGAGATGGCTTTCCGCTTAGAATGTAGCATACAGAAGTGATTCCATTTCTCTCTCTGCTCTCTAGTCAGGCCTACCAAACAGAATGAGACATGAAGTCTGTGACCACTAAACTTTTTTTTCTCTAGATACCTAATTGGTCAGTAAAAGAATGGGATTCACAACCTTGACCTTATTAGTAATTTGTCCTATCCAAAAAATAAAAATAACTTGATTATTAGTAAGCCACGTAGTTTAACGGGGAGAGAGACTGCACTAGGAGTCAAGTTGTACATATATGTGTTCTAGTGTCCCTGAGGCTTTGCTTTATTAGGCTGTGGGAGTACCTACCTACTGAACAGTGTCCCACAACTCCAGACGCTTCCTCAACCTTACCCCACTGACGCTGGCCTAGATCCATGCCTAGACAGCCTCTACATTTATCCTTGTGTAAACAGGAATTTTTATAAATTACCTTTTTAAGTACTCGAATCTCACCTGATGACTTAATAAACTTAATGACTTAATGCTTAAAAACGTAAGCAAATGAAAATTATTCCTACGACTAAACAAGCACATACAGTCTTGTGTCCTCTGATGACGTTTTTTTGAGCATCATGATGTCAAGAACTTGAAGACACTATCAATAGCCATTAAAAGTCATTTCTTATTCATCAAATGACTGGCCTTTTATTAAATCTGGACCTTTTTAATGCAATCTATGTTTCTAAGTGCTAACCTTCCTGTAGTAAGTATTCAGTTATTTAAGTGGCTTCTCATTTGGATGAATATCATATTTTTTATGGATAGGACACTGAGTAGGGCACAGGACTCTAAACTCACTCATTACTGGGCAAGGAAGAGTGTGGTTCTGCCGGATGATGGGACATGGTCAGATTTCCCAATGATATATCATCTACTGGTCGGGGTAGAAAAGGAAGTAATCCACTGATTATTTTACTAGGATGTTTGTGGTTCTCTTGGATCTTGGTTTTTATTATCCAATATCCCTTATAAAGCATCCTTAGTGGATGTGCCTCAAGGGAAAGAGAAAACAATCTTCACTGATTTTGTTATGCAGAGCTCTCCCTGATGCCACATGCTGTAGCCGGGTAGCCAGAAGTGTAGATAGACATGTATTACTACTGCACTTACAGAAGACTCTGCTTAGGGGAATGGTGTTCTATGACATCCCAAAGCTATTAAGGGTTTTTTTTATTTCACTTTTGTTCCCTTAAGTAAAAGCTTCTGTCCATAACCATGCTAAAATAAAGCAAACCCCACTTAAAGAAAAATGTAGTGTGTTTTTATTTCCAATCTCCTGTCTGGGTCTTTATAAAAATAGATTCACTATAAACTAGAATCAGCTATTGAAGATGTGCGACCAATTTTGTAAAGTCTTGAACTTGTGTCTCTCATCAAAGCCACCTTTTCTTTCTTGTCCTGCCAAGATTTTTCCATTCATTGTCAGGCATGTTTTCCATGCGTGTATATTACATCACCCCATGCGCCCACTCTGCCTTTTGTTCTGTCTGACCAGTTTTTATCAAAACGGGAAAGAGTCAAAGGCATAAGTTCCTGGGATGTCAGGAGAACAATTTATGTCAGAAACCTTAAGTATCATTAAGATAATATTTCTTGCATATAATTATTTTTTGAAATTAAACACAAACATTTGTTGAGCACTAACCAACATCTAGTGTCACATTTTGGTTGCTTTGAAATTTCCGTTGGATTTTACGTGTGTCTGTCTGTGAACACCATCATTTTTATGTGTTTTCATTGTGCTTAATCCTATGGAAAGATAAGATACTATACTATCTAAATCTGCATAATTTTAGCTCACTTTCCAAAAGTTCTAATGCATTGTGGGTTGTAGACACGGCCCACCACGTCCACACTCTGTGACTATGTTTAAGTGCATCCAGCGTTCCTATATAAGGTCATGCGTTAAAAATTGCATTTCTGGAACATATGGGGTAAATATGTGTCCTCTCTTTACTAACCTTAAATGATAAGCCTTAGGAAACTGCTATTTGTCAGTGCTATAAAGCAGATTGTTGCCCAGTGGTTTCAATTATCATCAAAGGATTCTTCACAGGCAGTAATAGTTACATCAAAACCTGAAATTTATTATTCAGGTTCTGCACTGAAGTCTTCACAGTGATTATGCTCCTTTCAACAGAATGCATTTTATGCTCACTTCTCACATTCCTTTTCATCTTTTTATTATTTCCCTAGAATGGCCACCAAGTTAATACGGCTAGTTAATGACAAGAAAAGATATGAGCGGGTTGGTGGCGGCCCCAAGCGGCTGGGACGAGATGTGGAAATGGAAGAAATGATTGAGCAGCTGCAAGAAAAAGTTCATGAGCTTGAAAGACAAAATGAAGTTCTCAAAAACAGGCTAATATCAGCCAAACAGCAGCTCCAAGTCCAGGGACACAGGCAAACGTCGTACAGTCGTGTGCAGGCTCGCATTAACACTGGCCGCAGGAAAGCAAGTGCCAGTGCAGGCTTGCAGGAATGCCCCGGGAAAGGTAAAACATTCACCAAACCCTGGACTTAAGTCTGAGCCTGTGGCCCACTGACACACAATGCTTTGTTTCTTGCTCGTGTTTCGAAAGCAGTTGGAACAGTTCAAGGCTTGCTTTCTGTCAAATCATAATGCTGTAACAAGGATGGTATTATTCAGGAGCCCTAGGTCATTCCAGCTTGTGGTAGTAACACAGTAACAACCCTAGAATAGGCACAGACACGTGGCTTCTTACCCCTGCACCCTGCAGCTGGTGAAGGAGGACAAGCCACTCTACTGACTTGCAGTTTCCTTTACCTGTAAAAAGTCCTGGGGCCAGTATTATAAATGCCTGATCCATCTGTAAAATAATTATGGCATCAGTTTCTTCACACTGAAAAGAATGTTGTAAAGCCGCCTATATTACAAATCAATCTCATAGACCAAACTAATTTAGGATCAAGCCCCCGTTCTTCCCACCCTCAGAAGAACTTATTAAAATGAAACGAAAAGTACATAAACATGTTCAGTCGCTTTTTAAAATGCTGCTCCTACAGAAAAAATAAACTGTTAGCTCTAATTGATTTTTGTTAGGAATATGCTTCACAGAAATATCCAACATCTTTTGTAATATTAAAAAATGATGTAAGCCCTTAGTTAGTTATAATTCATTGAGGAAAGGGGAAACACCATGTGAACAGAAGGAGAGGGGGAAAAATGTTATAGTTTTCTTTTCCAAAGCAAAATGTTAACACTGTCTCTTCTCTAGATAGTGTGCCTTTGAAGTCAGTATGGCCTCCACACAGACAGGAGGCAGCTGGAGGATGAAAGGGCTCAGCCATTGCCAGCAGTGTGAGATTGCAGTAGCCTTTGGGTGTAATCAAAGTGAGCACAGCGAATTGTAAATCAGAAAACACACACTCTGCTATGAATTATCCTTTTATATCAAGTCAGCCCTTGACCTCTCAGCCTCATTTTGCCCATCTATAAAATGGAATGATAACATGTCTGGTTAGCTAAGAAGGAAAGCGGGAACCCCTCACTAAGGGACATTACCTTAAAACATCACATCCTCTCTGAGCCTTTGTTCCTTCATCTAGGAATGTTAGTGGGTGAGCTGATTTGGAAGGACGGCCTGGTCTTTTATGCTAAATAAAAGTTATGGCAAACTTTAAATTGATAACGGCAAGCTACTTGTGTTAATTACTGTTTAAATCAAAGAGATCAGTTTACTCTCCCCTCTATTAAAAAATGTTGGTTTTTAAAATGATCCATAGAGCATGAATCTTTGAAAACATAACTTACAAACTTAAATATCTTCCTCTGTTTGTATCCTCTTTGTGATTTAGAATCGCTTCCTCATGTGTAAAGTCTGGGGCACAGAAATCACACACACTGTGTCTAAATGGTGATGAATACTTAGTCATGGCGTGTGAGTAAACCCAAGGGGCCATTCCCAGCATTAATCTTAAACATGCCGTGTCCTCTTCAAGGCTGCCTTTGGCACTGGGATAGGGGCCCTATTTTTCAGGACTATCTTGGGTTAAGGTGGGGCTGTAGACCAGATTTCCTCTAGCCAAAGGAAACTTCTACCCTGAAACTGCTGTGGGGACACCATTATTCTCTACTTGCACGTGGAAGAAATGATGGCAAGTGTTGGTTCAGGTGGGATTAGCATTTTGTGGACACAGCTCTTACTGTCAAGAACCACTGAAACAAAAACGTTTGTAAATACATATCTTTAAAATACAGCCATTAGTGCCTAGGCATGGTACAAGCCTGTAGTCCAGCATCTAGTACTCTTAAGACTGAGGCAAGTGGCTGGAGAGGTGGCTGATTGGTTAAGAGCACAGGCTGCTCTTCCTGGGTTCCATTCCCAGAACCCACATAACAGCTCACATATAGCTTCAGTTCCCTGGTATCTAACATCTTGTCTGGCCTCTGTGAGCACCATGATGCACATGGTACACAGACATACACACAGGCCAAAAGGAGCATCTTACACATAAGATGGTGGTGGTGGTGGTGGTGGTGGTGGTGGTGGTGGTGGTGGTGGTAATGATGATGATGATGAATTATTCTTAAGAAGACTAAGACAAGGGGGTGTGGGATTTGAAGCCATTCTGGACTGTATCAGTCATCTCAAAACCAAAAAGAATATGTCCTAATCCTTCATTAGAAATAATGACCACAGTTACTAATTAATAACCAAACTTGGACACATTTTTTGAGCTTAATCTTCTAACTCCACTGCTAACTTTTTATTTTCCCATGATTATATAGGGAAAGCTTAAGAATTAGTATTATTAGAGCCTTGTATCTAACTGGCCAGTTGTAGCACAGTAAGGTCTGTAATGTTTTAGGGAGAGCTTCTCCTTTTCTTCGGTGTAGGTTACAGCAGTAGATAATGACTGTATCAGGAAGGGTGAGTGAGGGGTCTAGCTGCATCTATCAACCTAAAATAGTGAAATTTCTCATTTTGAAAAGGTTAAACTCTTCTATAGAGAATTTTCTCTGTGCCAGTCTTTGACAGATCTTGGTCCAGTCTCCACTTAAAGTCTGCATCCTTTGTTACACTTTACTCTTAAACTCTAATGATCCTAGAACTGGAAAGTAGCATACATAATTAAAAGTATATCTGACTTTTAACAAGTGAACTGTCTTTGTCAAACTTCATAATTTTTTTTCCTCTAAGATGAATGTCTCCCTTTGTTGCCCAGGTTACCTCAAACATCTATGCTCAAATGTCTGTCTGCTTCAGCCTCCCAAGTGTTTGAGACTGACTGACTGACTGTGTGTGCCCCCATCCATAGCAGCACACATGACAGTTTCTGTTAGAAAATACTGCAGGTACCTGCCTTATTGTAAGAGATCCTACTGTTGAGTCACCCTCAGATTGCCGTTTTAAAAGATAGATTTTCTTATTGAGGTTGAATAAACAAAAAAAATGACATAAATGAAGAATGTAAGATCAAGGCATGTTATGATAAAATATAGAAGACCACTATCAAAAACACTATCCAAAACACTTAACAGGGACTGGAGAGATGGTGCTTGTCCCCAAGCCCTGTGCCCAGCCATCAGTCACCAAGATCCATAAAGTGGGAAGAGATAGCTGACTTGTAAATTGTCCTCTGACTTCCAGTGTCTTGTGCTGTGCATGTCCCTGAATACTCCAAGGTCTCTCTCTGCTTGCCGTCTGGCTGTGGGTCTCTGTATTTGTTCTGTCTGCTGCAGGAGGAAGCTTCTCTGATGATGGCTGAGCATATATACTATCTATGAGCATATATACTATCTATGAGTATATATACTATCTATGAGCATATATACTCTCTATGAGTATAGTAGAAAGCCAACAGAAAGTTATTTCATTGCTACATTCCTTTAGTACACAGTAATATTTGGTTTTATCCTATGTTGAGTTATATCCTTCATATGTCCTTGTTTTTATTATGAATCCCTAAATTAAAAATGGTTTTTCAGAAGTTGATATAGAAGTTCTAAGTCCCAAAATGTGTTGACTTATTTCTAGATGATTTCTTTAGCAGGGTTGTTCAGTGGACAATGCTTTTGTATGTTTCACCTACTACTTGCTGGTAGCTGAGGGCCCATGTCCCCTTAGCCTGCACTTCTGTTGCTCTTTGTAAGAACACATGTGATGTTTATTATAAATATACTTATAGCAAATCAGGGGCCTGTCTTTTCTAAATTTCTTTCCATAATACTTTACTATTTTATTTTTAGGTATAAGATTTCAAAATGTAGATGAAGCAGAAACTGTACAACCCACGCTCACAAAATACAGCAATAGTTTACTTGAAGAAGCCAGAGGAGAAATAAGAAATTTGTATGTATTCTTTTTCATGGTCATTTTAGAACTTTATATATTGATTATGTCTTATTTTGATCCCTCCTTCTCCTTTATTGTAAACAAAACCAGAGTATGTATAAATAATGTGCTTTACTGAAATACAGCTAGTTCTGTGGAGTAATAACAGCCATTATATGACTTGTTCTCAGTAAAATATGGGGACTGGATAGTTTATCTAGCTGAGAGCAGGACTACTGTTAATTTTACCACCAAAGGAGTAACCTAAATCCCATCACTTCAGGCAGTCCCATCCTTAGAGCTTGAGGCACAACACTTTTTCTTTTTCTTTTTTCTTTTTCTTTTTTTTTTTTTTTTTTTTTTTGAGACAGGGTCTTACTATGTAGTCCTGGCTGTCTTAGAGCTCACTCTGTAGACCAGTCTAGCCTTGTACTCAAAAAGATCCACTTGCCTCTGCCTCTCAAGTGCTGAGATTAAAGGCATGCGTCATCACCACCCAGCTTAGAGACAAAAATATTCATTCCCAAGAAGTTACAGATAATATTTTAGATTCGTACTCGACCCTTTGAGGAGGACAGTGGTGCTGAGAGGATGGCTTGAAAGTTTGGGGGTGTCTGACATACATGGATTTCAGCTCTGGCTTCCCCGTGCTTCTGTAAGACCTGAGATCTTTCATCGTGTCATGGTCTCAGAAACATTCCTTCTGCTTATTCTTTTTTCTAGTTCATCGGTGCCTAGTGGTTTAAGTGAGTTTTACAAATGAACTTATCCATAAGCTTTTACCTGGACCATCAGAACATTGACTAAGGATAGAAAGCTACACTAAGAACAACGACCTTAGAGCACTGCCAAAGAAAAATATGATACAGATTGGAAGTGTTTTCTTAATACCAATCATACTAGCAGTCAACCTGTAGGGAAATAAAAGACTAAATGTTTTCTCAGTCTTAGACAATCAAGCAAAAAGCTAGGGTTCACAGTAGTTTCCCAAGGCTCACTGCACTGGAATGCTACCATACAAGGAAGAGGTAAGGCATGCTGGAAACCCTAGTTATGTTTGCACGTTTCATGCTTACTCTCTGAAGCATTAATTGGGTGATATGGCAGCTGTGCACATATAAAAGAGCAAGACATTAAATTATATTGTGAAGTATCCAGTAGATGATCAGTACATACTGAACTAAATTCAACCATAGTCCAGTCCAGTGCCTAGAGCAGTGTCTTCTAAAAGGCCATCTCTCAGGAATTGTCTCAGGTATAAGTCCCAGTCGTCACATCGGATTTGTCGCTCTTTCACTCTCTGCAAAGGGAGTAAAGCCACTTTATTAACTTTTGCCTGCCCTGTATTATAATAAAGAACTCTCTTTGCATGGACTGTAAGTACTACAAATTTCTCCTCAAACTGCAAATTCTTATCAAGACTCTGTATTTCAGAGAAAATGTTATTCAGTCACAGAGAGGCCAGATAGAGGAGTTAGAGCACTTGGCAGAGATCCTGAAAACTCAGTTGAAGAGAAAAGAAAATGAGATTGAGTTGTCTCTTCTCCAGCTTCGAGAACAGCAGGCTACAGATCAGAGGTATGTTAAAACGGAAATGTCACTTTGATATGTTCAAAACTAACTTTAAATAATTTATCATGATCCATAAAAATCCAACTCAAGATCCAAAATCCAAACTATTTTAAACTCTATTTCTATTTCATGTTCTTTGGGTAGAAATTCTGTATTCCTACTAACAGTATGACGTATTCCTGTGAAGGAGGGGCGGTTTTCCCTAGCTGTCCTATGGCTGGCAGCCACTCTCATCTTGTTTTTGTGTACCCCACTTGTCTAGACTTCAGAAATTTGCACCGTGGGTGACAAGAGCTGTTGTTGTACCGTGTGTAGACATCCAGACTTACGTAAGGGTTTGTTCAGACTTGTGGCTCCACAGTGCTGCAGCTATTTGTAACCACAAGGATGGCATGTCTCCTTGTACTCAGTTTGCAAGAAAATCCCACCATTGTTGTGGCTTATGGTGCATTGCCACCACTGCATTTTTAATGTTTTATAAAATAATATTTTTGTTCATATCTCCCTTTGTCAATCTTTGGTTCTGATCTCATTTGTTCACTTTTGTGTTGACATTGTACATTGAACAAGACTCTGTTCACCACTCTCTCTTCAGTTACCTTCTGCTCTTCACAGTCTTTTCTTTTGACAAAACTGAAGACAGTGGCTTATGGGACCTCTCTCTATGTGTACCTCAGCTTCAACAGTTACTAACATCTTACTGGTCTTACTTCATCTAAACGTACACTTTTATTTCTGTTGATAAGCCAGCCCCAGCCACACAGTCACTCAAAAACACTTGAGGTAGGATCTCTGTTCTCAGCAGAATTAATAGTCATTCTTTGAGGGCGTCTAACAGCCAGTTTCTATTCAGACTCGCCTAAAGATACCTTTCTACTATCATTTTAGTGGACCCCACATAAAATCCACACATTGCCTTTGGTAGTGGTATCTCTTTTGGTTTTTTGATATATCTCATAATGATTTTAAAATCAGACGTAGTAACTTGACTTCTATTTCCTCTTTGTGAACTACCTGATACTCTGTGGTTAGGTTCCTCCTCTTAAAAACCTAGTAAGATTTACTAACTTTTCATTTCATATAGAGTCTCTCTCTCTCTCTCTTTCTCTCTCTCTCTTTCTCTCTCTCTGTCAAAAGGATTACTTATTTATTTTATGTATATGAGTACACTGTTGCTGTCTTCAGACACACCAGAAGAGGGCATCGGATCACATTACAGATGGTTGTGAGCCACCATGTGGTTGCTGGGAATTGAACTCAGGACCTCTGGAAGAGCAGTCAGTGCTCTTAGCCGCTGAGCCTTCTCTCCAGCCCAGGTCGCTCTTTTTAAAATAAATAAATAAATAAATAAATAAATAAATATTTTTGATATAACATTTATTTATTTCATGTGTGTCTGTGTGTGCATGCATACACAAATGTATTCTGCAAGCATCCCTGTGGAAATACAAGAATAACTTAAAAGAGTCTCTTCTTTCTTTCCACCCTCAAGGGTATAAGAGTTCAATTCAGGTCATCAGGTAGCTTGGCAGCGAGTGCCTTTTCCCACCGAGCCGTGTCCCCGCCCTAACCTTGTGTTAACAAACTAACCCTATAAGATAATATGTGAAGAGTATGAGGGAAGAATGCGTCGTTGTAGACTGGGGGGGGGGGGGCTAAGGATTTTTTATTTTAATTTTTGTATGTGTAGATGATTTGCCTGCATGTATGTGTGTGCATCATATGTGTGCCTGGTGTACACAGAGTCGGAAGAAGGTGTTGAATGCCCAGGAACTGGAGCTACAGAGGTTGTAAGCTACTATAACAGTGTTGTGAATCAAACCTCAGTCCCCTGGAAGAGCAGCCACTGCTGCTAATACTCAGCCATTTCTCCATCTCTCATTTGTTTAAATAAACTAAAAAATAGATGAAAGGCCTTAGATTTAAAAGATTAGTGTAATTTCAAATAAATTCTACTCCTAAAAAGCTGTGTGTAAAACTACATTATATAAGGAGATCTTAATATCTGGTTAAATTATACACCATTCTTTTAGCATAGCAGAAGAAGATGATTTTTTTGAGAATTATATGTAAATTAAGGGCATAATTAAAACCCTGGCTTTATATAGGTTTGAATAACTAGGTATCAATCGTGTTCCCCAGAAAGAAGTGCTTTAGGCTTCCTTACAAAGCACGGATGGTTCCTCCTAGTGAACAAGACCACAGAACCAGGCCTCACGTCTGTGTGTGCTTTTTTAGTGTTATTACCAACACCTGTACTTAAGGTATTATCTGAGTAGAGAAATACACTGTGGGGCTCAGTGAAGTGCTTGCCATGCACACATGAGGATCAGAGTTTGGATCCTAACTGCCCATGTAAAAAGCCAGGCATGGCAGCATGTGCCTGTAATCCTAGAGCTGAGAAGGCAGAAAGAAGAGAATCCCTGGACTTAGTAGCTAGCCACTAAGCTCCAGGTTCAGTGAGAAACTCTGTCACAAATACTAAGATGGGGTGCATTTGAGAAAGGCGCCAAACATGCGCCTCTCTGTACTGTACATTCCCACACACGCACGCACGCACACACAAACCCCAACACACACAATTTTACTTGGGGCAGGTTCAGGCTTGGACATGTCCCTGTCAGTTTTACTGAATCGTTAGGTAAAAGGCTATCAAGAACCACTTTCCCTAGTATATTCCTCAAGGTGCCAGACAACAAGATGGACTGTGTTAGCTGTTCCTGCTCCAGATGGAGCTGATCATCTTAGAGCTAGACTCTGAGTAATAACTTCAGTCCTGGGCTGTTCAGTCCCGGGCTGGAGCAGAGCAGAAAGAGATTGACAGGCAGGGCCACAGGCTTTCATACTCTAAGTGTGGCCAACGAACGAACGAATGAACAGCAGAACATTGGCCTTGAAAATGAAGCCATGGCCTTCCGCGGGACTAGATTATTCACATTAAAAGAAGCAGTCTCTCTTTTTATTATCACATCAATTATTAGAAGCAGAAACAAAATTTTGTACAAAGGAAAATTGCTACAGAAGCCAAAGAAATAAGCCAGTTAGTACCTTACCTCAAATGATTTTATGAAACTGAAAATCCACATTCCTTGCTTAGAAGGAAAGGTGCCTCTGTTGAATAACATATTGTTTCTTGAATTCAGTTTTAAAACAAAAGAAATAAAATAAAGGTCTTCAAGTCTTTTTAAAAATTATGTTTACTTGTAGCTCAAATTTTATGTGTAATAGCAATTTTTTGAGGCTAATAGAAAATTATTGAAAAACTTGGGGAAAAATGTAAAACTTGGTTAAAACTTGATATGATTTACTATTGAGAGAAATCACAAAATGGAAAACATATTTGAACTTCTCTTCCACTGGTACATTATTTCAGATTTGAAATTCTAGAAGTCTGATCTGGATGTTGGACCCCTTGTTCTCAGGCATGAACCTAACATAGCTGTAATCTGCAGAGTGGCGGCACTTGATATTTATGGCAAAGAGCCTTTCATAGCACACAGCACAGAAACTCTCCGTAGTATGTGTTTAATAGACCAGTTTGGTTTGGCATCAGCTTGACATAAACTTTTGGTTATCCAAAGCCCTTAATTGCTTTGAAGTCAAATCCCAGTGCTGCTCTTTTTTATTAAAGTCATGTTTTTTCCTGTTGTTGTGGTCTATTTTGGAAGACTGAGTTGTGATTTTTGCATATGTTCTACATAATGCCTCATTAGCAAAAAATCTTGTATCATTTACAAGTAGCCTGAATGTCTGTTGTTTTGAACAAAAATCCATATTAAAATTTAAACAATATAAAAATGCACATTTTCTGCTTATTAAAAAGGCTGTCTTAAATTAAATGCAAAGCAGTAACCAGCGAACACATGTACATGAACATTTAAATCAGAACAGTTTTACCTTTTATTTATGTTTTTCAACTGCAAAAACATTTATACCCTTAGCAAATGTGTAACTAGTTTGTACTTTCTTTAAAAATAAATATTAGGGTATATTTATCTTCTTAATTAAAAACCATGTAAGTCCCATTATGTCCCAAGGGAGGAAATGTAACCCATATAGGTTTCAGACTCTTACTTGCCCTGTTCCCCTTGGCAGACAGCAGACTGTCAAATCTTAAAACTAAGAGGTTCTTTGCAGCCGTGCCTTATAAGAAACAGCTTGGCCCCTGGGCTTCTCTCTTCCCTTCTGCACAGACAAGATTACTTCCTAGCACTCTAAATTCTCCCCAACATTTCACTTGGCAAAGCAGTAACCTACTTACTAACTTTTGTTACTACTTAGTAACAAAGCAGGGTAGTCGGATGAGCACCTTCTGCCTTTACCTTACTAGGATGGTAAGGGAGCCTGTCCGCCGCTTGCTACTGCGCAAACTCTCTCAGATCCTTCCTCTCTCTCTTCTCTCCCTCACGTCTCCTTCCTCCCCAGTTCCTTTTCTGTTTCCTTCTTTACCAGCCTCTGTCCCCTCCCGCCATCCCCTCTTCCTCCTCTCCTAAGTCCCTGTCCTCCCTTACCTCTGTCTGTCCCTCCCTTTCCTGTTTGAGAGGTGCTTTTGTTACATTATCTGCCAGCCACTCGGGAGATTTTAAAGTCTTAGAACATCCTCCTAGTAACAGTTACTAGAGCCTTTAATGAACACCACAGTAGCATCATTTAATACTCAGTCCAAGGCTGTATGCAAATTGTTCTGATCATTCCAATGTCCCTTAGAGCTTCGTTTTTTCAGTAGTATATTTTATTTTGTTTTGTTTTCATCTAGGGTGTACCCGAGGATCGGGTGTTCACTGCCATGTCTTTTAAGTTCCCTTTATTTTAGAATGGTTCCTGCATTTTTCCAGTCCAGTGACAGCTGTTTGCAGAATACCCCTCAATTTGGATTTGCCTGATTGCCTGGTCCCCTAATTAAGAGGGCACATCTGGTTCTCTGGTGGAAGGCTGACGGGGGCCTGGGATATCCGAGCAAACATTATTATGCCAGGGATGATCTGTCATTTTTAGAATATCTCCAGGTTCCCCTATTGTTTTTGTAATAACTCAGAATTTTTCCAGCAACAAATATTATACCCAAATACCATATCCATTTGTCCCTGTGGCTCTTCTTTCTTTCGTTCTTTCTTTCTTTCTTTTTTTATTAATACTATCTAAGACTTTTCTGGAGAGCAGCCCAGCACATTTTTCAATGCTCATGTGAATTCTTGGCCCTAAAACTAGTGAATTAGCATACATGTCACAGTGCATGGAAGAGGGAAACTTAGGAAGGACTATTTTAAAAGAGAAAGCCACTTAGAAGAGCGAGGAAAGCTTAGCTCTTAAAACTGTGTTGACTCAGTCACTTCAGCACTTTGTCCAAATTCTTTCTTTCTCCTAGAAATGAGTAAAGAAATGGGTAGACAGTTCTCCTCTCTGGAAACAAGCCGTGTACTCCCAAGACCTTGTATATCTGAAGGATTTGCCTACCCAGTAATTCTCCTAACGTTTTGATTTTTTTCATTTAATAGTCATCAGAACTGCCATCATTCCATTTATTCTTTCAGATAATTATGAAATAACCTCTTTTTGAAGAAATCGTATAAAGCAGAATTTAAAAAATAAAAACCCTTCAGTTCACTTTTGCAAGGTTAATAGCCAGTAAAAAGCACATTTCCCACTGAGCTTTTGGAAATACTAAAAAGTCCCAGATTCCCATGGCTGTCACAATAAACTTCCAATTGAAGTCCGTTAAACTTACCCCTAACCATAGCCATCTCTAGAAGGTAAGCCAAGGTTCGGGCTGCTCTTGCCCCGGCCAGCACTGGGGCATGCCCGTTCTCTTCGTATCAGCGTGAGGACGTGCATATAGAAGGTCTGTCAGCTGTTCCCTCCATTCCTGTGGATGGTGACAGTAAGAAAGGACTGAAGCTGTAGCTTGTGCTTGGCCCCAACACCAGGAGAACTATGCTGTATTAGCAAATTAAACTTACATAGACATGTGTTCCTTTATGCAGTCTTAAATCGGGGAGCTGTCTGTACCCATAATTGCAAGGAGTGATTTTGAGCAAAACCATTACCCTGCCATCTATTCTTGACAATTTTAGGGAAAGTCAGTCTGCTTGGTTTACTAGAAGCTTCTATAGTCCTCTTGAAAACATCCTTGCCAGTGTTTTGTTTGTATGTTTTTCCACTTATCGGTGATCCACGTTTCTTTCAACAATATGGTAATCACGTTTCTGCAACTGTCTTAAAGAATATTAAAATGTTCTTAACTCTAAGATTGTTTTTAGCCTTATTCTTTGGATTCAGCCAACATAAAACTATTATTCACAGTGATCTTTCCATTCTGTCTCATAAACATGTGACCTCACTGCTTCCCCGAATCTCCCAGCACAGCTTCTGTGTAACAGGGTCTCCCCATCCTCTGCAGAATGCTGTATGTAGCAAGGAATGAAATGCAGTGGGCGAGGAGGGGAGACAAGCGCCTAGGGAATGCAGTATAGGAGACGTCTACTGCAGCAAAGGTTTCTGCTTCCTACTTCTCATGTAGACGACACATTACATACCCCACTGAAAGTTTTCTTTCTCCGGTGTATCTGGGGTTTTAAGTTTCTGGATTTATTATGGCGCCCAGTAGCAAAGCTGGAGTCAAGTGTTTTCAAGGCTTCCACTCAAGATTTTTTTTCAGAGTTTATTGCTTGACTGTTTCAAATTATACAGGAGAAAGTTGGCACACAGGTTGTTGAGCTGGGTTGCTTTTTTCAACATAAAGTCTAATTTATTTCAGCTCGTTTTTAATCTAGAGAGGAGCCAACAACTTTTCTCATAGTTTCAGAAAATCCGATCACAATTCTAAATCATATCTATAAAAAGAGAAATCCAAAAGGAAAATAAAGTCACTGCATTCTCCAGCTTAACTTTTTATCATTTTTCAAAATCCTTGTCTAAATTTTGAGAAATATATGTTTACAAAGCATTTAGTTAGAATGCTTGGTATCTGCAGGTTATCTTCCCATGCGTAATGTAGCTAGTACAAATTGTTGTGCAGCTGTCAGGTCCCTCTGACTGTTTCACTGTGCAGCGTTCTTTCTGTTAGAACGTCACCCTCCTGAAGATTTGTTCCTATGTGTGTAAATGGACAGTGTTCTTATGGGAAGACCTCAGGTCATATTGCTGATAGATTCCTCCTCTTCTTCTTTCTCAAAGGAAGCCAACCTGAGGTTTTGTTCTACAGGTATCTGGGTCTTCAACTGGCTGCATAGTGAAGCCTGTTTGCTTGCTCACTCACTTCAGGCACCCTCGTCAGCCTTTTGTGACAGCCTTTTGTGTCTCTCCCTTCCTATCACCTCTACCCTTCTTCTTTTCCTAGAGTTCATCCATGTGAAAATGTCGAGTTGCTCTTCCAGTCTGAGGTGATTCAGTTGTACACCATGACCTCCAGGTCACCAGTATCATGTGGCTGATTTTAATGTGGGCATGCTTTATATCTCTGACCAACACTTGTATGTGACAAATTATCATCTTCAGATTATGTCCTCAGAAACTATGTAGTCATTGTAATAAGAATACTTATTACCTGCCAAGCCTTTAAATGGAAGTGGAGGTTTTGCATTGTCCAGAGTATCTGTGCTCTGTGGTAAACTGACCAAGTGCCATGTTATTATTGCTGTTTCCAAATACAGTTGTGTTCATGTCTAGTGTTGGGCATCATTAATATAAAAAGTTTTGCCTCTTTTCTTACCAATATTCTGGAAAGTCCATACCCCAAGGCATTCAGGGAAATGCTCAGCAGAACTCCACCAGTCAGAACATTGCGAAGAGTATTCAGCATCACGCTTTGGGATGCTGTAACAAGGGGTTGACGGCTGAGGTGGTAATTGCTTATTCTTGACTTTCATTTTAAAATGAAATGATTCATTTGATTCATCTTGGAAATTTTATTTTAAAACAAAATATCAGAGTAACTGCCCGGATTTGATCCTTAGCTCCCTCCTTCCCCCAGCAAAAAGAGCGAACATCTGAGAAAAGCTCTGGAGAGATGGCTCTGGCTGCTCTCCCAGAGGACCTGGGTTCCAGTCCCAGGACCCATACTGCAGCTCGTAACCATCTGTAACCCCACTCCCAGGGCATCTAATGCCCTCTGCTCTTGGGGCCACGAGTCACACACCTCTCCCAGGGCATCTAATGCCCTCTGCTCTCGGGGCCACGAGGCACACACCTGGTGCACAGACGTACATATATTTTTGAGTCACATTCTGTTCTGTATCAGTAAATGCAACTAATTCTGGGGAAAATAAGTAAATTGTATTTTGATTTCAATTTTGTAAAATATATTTTGAATGAAAGTGGTTCTGAATATTTTCTTTAAAATACATTTTTCTTCATATTTTAATGAAAAATGTAGCAGCAAGGAAAACAGCAATAAGCACACTGTTTTCTCTGTGCTCAGAACTGCTAGACAACTTGTTTTAGACACATAATTATTTTAACATGGTGTTAAGACTGTGCCCTGGGAAAGATCCAAGTTCTTGGACTTGTTTATCTTCTGTGTGAGGACAACTAACTGTGCAATGCCAAAATACAATGAACTTTCAAATATCAAAGCAGAAAATGGAGTATTTCAAGTCCTCAGCTGGTTTACAGATGTGTGAGCTTTGTAGTGCAGTTGCTGAGTCCACTGGGCCTTGTGACAATGTTTCCAATATGTGAATACTAGGTAAGCCTTAGAAGTAAAATTACTTAGTTTAAATGCTGAAATAATTTTCTGAATTTAAAATTTTTACCTTTATATTTTTTAAAGTGAAGTCTTAAAATCAATGCCTCACAATTTTAAAGAAGTTTAAATGAGGCATTAAATTAAGGAACCTTTTTTTCTGTCAAGAAAATAAATGCCTTCTGAGAGCAGGTATTCATTTAGATCTATGATTAACCTTTAACAAGATCTTCCTGTTAAATTCTACATTTGCTTTAATCTCAGTAGGAAAAATACAAAGTAGTATTGCAGCATATAAGGTTTCTATATACCCTGTGGACATCAAATAATCTCTTACAGCTAAAGGCACAGCTGCAACATATTTAAATGCCAGCTTTGGGCATTGTTAGTATAAAATGCTAAGTCATTTATTGGGAAATGTTTTGAAAAGTTGAAACTCCAAGAGGAAACTCCAGTAAATGATAATCTGTGATACTGCGTGTGCAGAGGGCGTGGTAGGGAGTGACTGATGCCCCAGCCTCTCCTGCACTTACGGGAGACTAGCAGAGCAGCCCTTTTAGGAAGTATAAATTTCACTGGTAGATGCTGTGGGCTGAAAACTGATGGGTTTGTGTAGTCTTTCGAAACATCCTAAAATGGCTCTCAGTCTTTACTGTCAGTGTGAGGAAGCTAGCATTGCCATCGAGTTTGGAAGCTCAGATGGTCCGTTTGTGCACCTTCCAGAACGGATACTGGCTAGTTCTTAAATAGTCTGCATAAATTACAATAATAGAAAATTTTAAATGAGTTAAATATGTACAAGTAAATCAACCATAGTTTGCGCGCGCGCACGCGCGCGCGCGCGTGTGTGTGTGTGTGTGTGTGTGTGTGTGTGTGTGTGTGGTGTGGATTTTGTTTTCCTTTTAACTTGTATTTTTAACTTTTTTTCTTTTTCTTAAACACAACTTTGAAGGTCAAATATTCGGGACAATGTAGAAATGATTAAGCTTCATAAACAACTAGTGGAGAAAAGCAATGCTCTTTCAGTCATAGAAGGAAAATTTATTCAGCTTCAAGAGGTACTGTGATTATTCAATTTGCAGATGAAAAGGATTCAACAGTTTTTTAATAATAATCATTCCACTAAAGTTTTATTTCTAATGTTTGCTATGTTAAATGTATGTAACTTCTCTTTGTATGTTATTCATAAAAGTTACTGAGAAGCCACTTGGGTTTCTATAAACATCTAAGTCATTTTAATACGTTCATCTGTCATAAGCCCTCTCATACCAGGAACGTTCCTTTTCATCTCTTTTTCTGAGCTCATAATGGACCTGCAGCACTGAAGATGTCTCTGTACTGACATGGACCTTCACTTTCACATGTGTGCAATAAAGACCAGAGTTAGGAATAGCTCAATAATTACATCTGTTAACTCTTTCTTTGATGTGAAATTGTTTTGTTTTGTTTTGTGTCTCTTTGGTCACCACCATCATCAGGAAGCATTTGAGTACCAACAGTATCAGCTGACAGTTATTTATCTCGAGCCTTGACAGTTCAGGCTGACGGTCCTCAGGCTCCCCACCCTCAGGGTGGTTTTCAAGTGACTGTGGGTGCACAGGGATGTGCCAGCACAGGCTACTACTTATTGGTACTGCATAATTGACAGAAGTCCTGGGATTAATGAACTCCAAACATTCTAGATGATCAGAATTTATATCAAGTCATGCTTTCTTTGAAGTACAGAGGCAAGGAAAGCTGCACGTTGTTGTAAAGCACATGATGCCTGCTTCACTATTGAAGTAAACAGTTAAATGCCTTTCAGCTATACCCTGAGCGATGTCTTCCAACCTACAGGAACCTCCTTTAATGCCAAGTGTAACTACCTTCCGTATAGAAACAAAAATTTATAGGAGCAGGACCTGTTTTGTGAGGGGGGTGCTAGTTGCCTCTGTCTATGTGCAGATAGGTCTCTCTCGACGAAAATTACCTGTAGGAGAAAGCAGTTCAAAAATGAGAAAGTAAGGCAAGACTTGGAAAATGAGTTCAGATACTCTGACTTCTTTGACTATCTTGATTCCCATGTACCAGTGACCCCTGGTGTCTTTGTTCAAGTAATAAAATAACAAGTGTCCGCTACAGTGCAGGCACATCTCTCAGAGAGTAGTGTGGAGACAAGGCTCGAGGGGTGGTGGCCAACAGCCTCGATGCATGGGATGCTCAAAGGAAAGCCACTAAGGTAGCATGCTATGATAGCGTAGCAGTGATGAGAGCTAATCTGAAGTTCTCAAATCTGGCTTAAAGGTCAGATGTCTTTTAGCTGCACTGAGAAAGCCTTCACTAGGACTTACGCAGGTGAGGTATTTCATGTTGTGATCAAATGGTGTCTACAAAAGACCTTATTATAAATATTAACCAGTGTTATTTATTCTAAAATGCATATGGCCTTTAAGTATGTGAAATTGAATGTAAAGCATGCTCACATATAAACTTTTTAAAAATTAAGAAAGGTTTATTTTGCAGAATTATATTTTATAGAATAAATATTTTTGCAGAATTAAAAAACTTACTTGTATTAAACTTAGAAGCTTACCATTCAACGTTGTTTATTTATGCTCTGATGGCACATCTTCCCATTTCCATGTCTATAATCAGCAGTTCTTGACCCATGCTGAAGCATTTTTAGACAGCGTGTCCGACCACTATAGCCATAGTAAGGGGTTACTAAAACCATTTTACTTACCGGTTACGGTAAACTAGTCACAACCTAGGGACAAATAAAAGGGGAGACAGTTTGTGTTGTGTGATGGCTGAATGACCTTCTCATTCTTTGTATCACACGTACATTGTTTATGACTTGAAGAATAAATTGTGTAAATGTCCAGGTAAAGCCACGGATAGACTTGTAATTAATTTTTCATTGTCTAATGTTAAAAATGCTTAAATTTTTCTCTCTTTGTTTTGTAGAAGCAAAGAACACTCAGGATCAGCCATGATGCCTTGATGGCAAATGGAGACGAGCTAAACATGCAGCTTAAGGAACAGCGCTTGAAGTGCTGCAGCCTTGAGAAGCAGCTGCACTCTGTGAGGTTTTCAGAAAGGACAGTAGAGGAGGTGAGCTCCAGGGAGTGCAGCCATTTGCTGCATGACAATTTCTCCGGAACTGTTTTGAAAAGTAGAAGAGAAACAGTTCAAACATTGAATTCATGTCAAAATCCTGAACTGTGTTGTTTGGTGTTTTGAATGCAGCAGGATAGGGTAGCTAGGACAGAATGTGAATGGCAAACTGATCCGTAAAAATACCTGCAAACTTGCTGCGGGCCACAGCTTATCTAGGGACAAAGAGCCTGGAGCAAAAGGAAAGTAATTCGATATCCCGTGGCCTGAAGAGTCGAGCATCCTAGACACAGCTTCTGAATCGTTGAGACACAAGATGAAATTGTAGGGTGCCGGATTTCTAAGGGAGATGCTGGGCTCTGCTATGTCAGCAATTTTGTGAAATTATCTTTTTCAGGGAGTTTGATTGAAGACGTCCCCTTCTATTACTGTTGCCATTTACAGCTCCCAACCAGCACAATATAAAGTCTGTTAAACTCATTCAAAAGAGAATGTTGAAAATAAAGAAGAATTTTAAGAACTCTGTTTCATAGCAAAAAAAAAAAAAAAGTGACTGCAGAACATATTTATTAATAAAACCTTCAATACTACAGTCTAACAATTCACATTTTAATCATAACGACCTAATTAAATTACAATGTTATCTAAAAAATCTTTTCTGAAAATTTTATTCTCTAGAATAAAATAAGGAATAAAATTTTAGTTATTCTTAAGATATGGTACTATTTATAGATTCCAGGTAACAAAAGAAATTGTGTCCTTAAATTAAATAGTTATTAACAAACCTGTTTGAACCATGAACTCAAAGAATAGTTAATACTCATTTTTATGGGCCAGTTAGAAATTAATACAAAATGAACATAATGATGGAATTCATCAGGGTAGAAAGTAAAAACTACTGTGTTTCCAGGGGCTTAAGAGAAAGCTCTTAACACATTCTTTATTGAGTTCTGGCCCATGTTGTCATAAAGTAGTGCATACGCTTCTACTAAATTAAAATGGGAATATTAATTTAGTGTTTATTTAACGACATGGAAGAAATCAACACTGAATTGAATGCAGGCTCTGTGTGTGCTGAGGTCAGCAGCTGCAGGGGAGGAGTCAGGACAGAAGCGAGTGGCGGTCCTCGCCCGGCTTTCTTACCGTGTGGGCTGATATGATAATCACTTAATGGATAACTTTATTTTCAGAGTCCAGAGTGCTAAGCCTGAACCATGAAACTCTTTGTAATTTTTTTTTCATTTTAGCTGCAGGATAGAATTAATGATTTAGAGAAGGAGCGAGAACTTTTAAAGGAAAACTATGAGAAACTTTATAACAGGTAAATCACAATTCTGTTTCCTCCTTCTTTGAGCTCTTTTTAATCAAAGCATTCTTGTTATACATCTAATATTGATTTTTAAACTAGCAACAGATCTTGACAAGACAAATAAGCTTTCTAAAGGCATTAGTCACTCTATTTTAACCTGAACTGTATGTAGCCTGTCATCTCTCGAAGAACCAGGTTGTTTGTTGTCACTTGTAGACTAGAGGCGGGCAGACTCCATGTGGGATGGGCTGCATCCATTCCTATAAACAAACCCTCGCAGCACCGTGGAGTGTGAGATTCTATATGCCCAGGTTACAGACTAGGAAGATAAAACAAGGGTGGCACGCCTTTCACACACATTGTGTACTCTTGAAGAGTGACACCATCTGAAGGCCTGGAGAAGTTCTTGGAGCTTCAGTCTTTTCTGCTGGGCTTTCAGAAGACAGCAAAAGTGGTCTGCAAAGGTTATCTTATAATTGTCTGTGTTCCTTATAAAGAGAAACTGAGGCACCTCAGCTCAAGATGAGTTTTAAAAACTACTTCACTTTCAGTTTTTAATATGTTCCATAATTACAGTATTTTAGAAAATAACACCTTCTGGTAATATTTGAAACAAATTCTCCTCCATGACTAAGTCTGGTTAAATTATTCTGATCTGTCCATCAATGTTAATCTGTATAATTGTTACCATTTTTTTAGTATGTGTGGTGATAAGTACGGAATAACAAAGAAGCAGATTTAGCATGTTTAAATATGTTTTATCTGATATTCAGCCATTGCTTCATATTGATAATATGCTGAAACCTCAGAAAATGGTATCTAAGCTATAAATATATCTTCAATCTTTTAATTGAATGTTTTACAAATTAATATACATTTAAAATTTTTAATTCTTACAGAGAGGTGGGGAATTTTGGTTAAAAGGAAACATGATCTAAGGCAGTGTTAAGCATTATTTTAATGCTCTGTACTTTTTTTTTTTTTTTTTGGTCTATTTGTTAAGGATTAGCAACAGTGGGATACCAATTAAATATTCAGGGCACTCTGGCAGGAGTAGCCTAACCAAACATCTTTGTGTGCAATTGCGTAAGACTTCCTTCTAGACCATTCTGTACCAGACGCTTTTTAATCGACCTTAATTAACTTGACCTAAGAATCTATTACACCTCTTGGTTTATATTTCCATCTCTAAGGAACTGTGTGTATATTTACATTGATGTCTCTATATGTTTTGTAACCTTATGTTTAAAATTTCAGGTGTCCATACAGATTGTACAGTTCCCTACTAGGTGAAAAGCGACGATAGCCCTGTGTTTACAGGTGCCAAACTTGTGCATTCACAGCACAACTAGGGAAACCATGTAGAACTGGACCCAATTCTTTCAACTCTAAAACCTGATTTTTTTCCTCCCCCAGTACATCACTCTCCCTGATTTTAATTGCATTGGAAAATCATCTGTATAAAAAGGAAGCTTCTGTAAAATAATGGACCTGTTGTACATGCAGAGATTTGATTGATTTATATGTATCTCAAATATCTTGTAACTATAAATAATTTAACGTAGTTAAATACAAAATGCTAAGTGTCATTTGGCCATTACTTCTAAATTTCTACTTCTCTCCAACTTGAGAATTTACTGGACACATTTTCCTGGAATAGAAACATTAGACTTATCTGGGAATGATACATAAATGGAATTTTGACAAAGCATATTTTTCTCATATTTACTTAATCACCATAAAATTTTATCTTTCCATAGTAGAAGATGATCTAAGAATGTAAATCTGGCTTTGAAGATTTTGAGGGCTTTGTTTTGTTTTGTTTTTAATGTTTTTGGCTTGTGCTAAATTTCTTTTCAGCCTCACACTGGAAGCAGACTTCATTGGGCTGCTTACACATAAATTTTAAACGAGTTCTATAGAAGTAAATGGCTGTAAGAGCATCAAAACAATGTCAAAAAACCAATGGCACCTAAGCCAAAAGTCCAACATGTGTATGCTGCTGTAAGTAGAACATCAGAATCCCCTGATAGAACTTTTCAGTCCACTTCCAGAAGCAATAGTAAAACTACAGACATCACCTTACCCCTAGATTCTCCAGCTCCTTTCTCTCATTACACTCTTATTCATCATTGCTGAAATTAATGTCAATCAGAAACTACACACTCTACTTGTTTGCTTAGTCACAGTGATAGCATACTTTAAAAAGGAGAGCATGTGTTTGCTATTCAAAGTTGGCTGCTTTTCAGGAGAAAAAAGATGATTTGCAGATTGCATTCTCATCTTCCTTTCTTAAATGAAATTTTGAATGTGTTTATTACTTAACATGTGACATATTAGAGAATCATGTGGTAAGATAAAACCCTCATGTTAGTACTTGGTATGAGACTTCTTTAATATGCTAAACATTTTTGATACAATGCCAAGAAATAAGAACTTCAAGAAATGTTCAGTTTTAAGATTCAGAATAACTTTTTGCAATTAAATCATACTGTGTGCTAAAGGAGAAGCTTCATGCAATAATATGGTAAGGCTCCATCTCTGAAGTTAGTATAGTTTGAGTGCCAGGGAGCTAGTTAATTCAGTAGGCCTTCAACAACAATAGATACACATGACCTGGGGAGGCTGTGTGAATGCATTATACCACTCTTCTGAGCCTCTCCTACTGAGCACATGCACGTGTGCACACACACACACACACACACACACACGCATGCACACACACAGACATACACACACAGACACACACGTGTGCACACACACACACACACGCATGCACACACTTGTGTGCACAAACCACTACTACCACCATCCACTCCCAAGTTTTCATTTTAAAGTTGGGTCCAGGATTCCTGTTGAAAGTGATTTTAAGGTATTAATTTTTCAAGAGATGTTGGTCAAATGACTGTTTGTTTATTTTGACTGTTGTAGTGACCCTTTCAAGAATTGACTAGATCAAGTTTTTATCTGCGCAGTTTATGAAAGAGCACTGCTAGCCACCCATAGACTGCTCATTTGTGCATCATGAGCTCTGTGGGTTTCTTTATGGGAGAGGGGTTGAGACTCCCTCATTTCACACACAAGGAAGTCCTGGAATGCCAGAGCAACAAAGTTTTTCTATGAGAATGGAGATACGTGGGTAGAAGATACAAGATTCTTTAGCTTTTATTTTGACTGTATCATGTTTTAATCAAGAGTGTGTATTAACAGTATACTTGAGACCCAGAGCAGCTAGTGGGCATGCTATTGAGCATAGACACCACCATCCCATCCTGGAGGCTGTCACAGAACATGTCAGGGCGGTGGGTACAGAGACAGTCGTCCTCCCTTCACTGCCCCTGGTGGTATATACAGAACATTTCCATGAATAAAATGTTCTTAAATACTCTCCTCATATGCAGATTTAATCATGTATACAGCCCTTACAATGAAAATGGAGCCAGATGTGGTTCACCATTTATAGCTACGCAGATGGCTCCAAGCATAGAGGAATATAGTAAATTCAAAAGGAATTCCTCATGAAACTCCAGTGGAATGCAGTCCTAAATTTAGAGGGAAGATAGCAGTGGGCTAAATTCAGATTGACTTACGCTGATTTACACTAGTATTTTGTGGGTTTGGAGAAACCAGGCTGCTAAATTGCTCTTAATTTAAACACACACGGCTTCTGATGTTCCTGCCAGATTAGCTGCTGGTGATCTTCTGCAGTGTGCACACTGTTGGAACACTACTGTTTCTAATTGCTGGCGTCGGAGGGAATGTATAGTTGTCCTGTTTCATCATGCTACGTTTTTTCCGGGTGGTACGTGTTTTTATTGATAGAAGGCTCACATGTATATATGCACTCACATGCATGCATATGTATTTATTTGGCTAGACATCGAAATTATATATGTTCTTTATTTTTAAGTGAATTTGTAAAGAAATAATCTATAGTATTTAAAGTATATGTGTTTGATTTAGATTTCATGTAAGTCTAAGTAATTCTACCTTTGATAAAAATTAGCTTAAGATATTGGCATATCAGTTCCATGGCTTTTGTTTCTAAGGACCTATGTGAAATGAGAACACTGAGAGAGAAAATCGTATCATTTAGAGTGGCTTCTGAAATTCCATTTGTTTTCAAGGTGATATTATTTTAAATGCAGTAAAAATATTCAAAATGTGAAATGAATGCAGTTTTTTTGAAAGCTGTGCTTTTTACAGAAAGTGTCTCTTTTGGAATGAAGCCTCAGGCCTAGTTGGCGGCATTAAGGGCCATTCTCAGCAATACCATTCATTTTCATGTACTTCCTCATCAGTATAAAGCCAGATTGTATAGATTTTTGTTTCATTTACTGAGTTTAAAATAAGTAGAGAGGTCAAAGCTGAGGGTGATTACCTAGTCACATCAAGCTTCACAGATAATGGTTTTCTGCTGAAATGCAGATCAAGATAGGCTTTCCTGAAGTCTGGCTGTCACCTGGGATGCTACAGAAACCATGAATTGCCAGGCCGCTCCCTTTGAAATGTCCGAGTGTCAGGGAAGCAAGCTGCTGCAACACTGTTGTTTACCATGTTCAGGACCCACTGGATAAAGAAATGGTTGTTTTCTCCCTCTGTGGAGCATCTAGTCACTCCTATCCTGTGCCGCCTTCCAGTCCTCTATGCCTTGATCATTAGCAGATCTAAACCACACCTGACACTACGTTGGGCTGCAGATGTAGCTCAGTTGGTAGCTATATTCACAGAGCCCTAGGTTCTACCTCAGCGTCACATAACCATGTGTGGTGGTGCACACCTACAGTCTCAGCCATACAGAGGTGGGCACCAGGCCATTCTCAGCTATGTAGGGAGCTCCAGAGCAGCCTGTGCCAGGGAGCCTGACTCAAAAGAACAAAGCACTATGCTTTTGTTAAAGAATTGATCATAATTCTGTCTTCATAATCTTATCTGTATTAACAGTCAAGTTATTTGTTCTTAGCCTGTTGGATTTATTGTTAGGGTAAAGTTGCCTTTACCACTTCTTAGTGTCAGAGTTACCTCCGTGTAGTTCAGTATACTATCATTTTATGTCTGCAATTATTACAGGCTCACCGTTTTCTCAGAATTAAGTGTAGATCAGGTGGGAGACACGTTTTTTCAGTATTGAGTGGCCTTGTAAGTGGAGGAGGACAGTGCTCCCTGTTAGTTGCTAAAGTTTGGAGCCGTGGATTCCCCTGGAGTATGCACAGTGTCTGAATTCCTTTACTAGTCCACAAAAGCTGCATGTTGCCAACTTTTCTGGCTTTGGAGCTCTAAATTAAGGCCAGTTCCTTTGCTCATCCCACAAACTCTTTCATGTTCCCTAACCACAGCCGGAGCAAGGCGCCTCGGTTTCAACAGCAGCAGACCAGCATATGTTTACTTAATTCCTAAGACATGATGACAGTGGTCTCTGTGCCACTAAAAGCTCTCTCGTTATTATTTTCGGGTGAAGCTGATTTCCCAGCTCTCCTTGCCTGTCACGTGTGTTTTACAGTGCCTTCAGTGCTGCCCATGAAGAGCGGTGGAAGCTAAAGGAGCAGCAGATGAAAGTGCAGATTGCTCAGCTCGAAACTGCCTTAAAATCTGATCTTACAGACAAAACCGAAGTCCTTGACAAATTAAAGACTGAAAGAGGTACATAGAAATAACCACCCATTTACTTATGCAGACATCTGAAGCTTATTTACTGAGTCAGTCAGTCCTTCATGTATGCCTACTGTCTGCCAGTCATCCTGCTATCTTCTGAGGATACAGCTTGTATTTATGCATATTACACACACACACACACACACACACACACACATATATATATGTATAGTATGTGGGGAGGTATATGTATAATATCACACACACACACACACACACACTTATGCCTTATGTGTATGCCCAAAGAATTATTTCTCAGAGTCCCTTTTATCCAAGTTGTCTTTCATTAGTTTAATATCCCTAAATTCTGATCTTTTCTTTATTTCACAGTCAACAAATATTTATTGAAAAGGTGTTCAGCATTGTTCTAAGTTCTGAGGATACAGCAAATCAAAGACTTAACCCTCATAACACAGGGAAGCCAACAGTAGTTAGAGAAGTCTGTAATGGTACAGGTAATAGCGGATGCAATGGGAAAAATCCAAAGAAAACTTCTTGCTGGTTTGGAAAGATCAAACCAGAACAATCTAATAGTGAGATGTCTATATCTATTCTATTAACCAAGATGCTTTGTCAAAATGTCACTGTTAAAAGAATAATCATTAAACATAATCATATTAGGTCTTGTCTCACAGAAGTAAAATGCAATTAAAGATGACTGGATTGCTGTATTACACACTGACACAAATGTACAACCAGTGCACACAGATACACAACGTTGGGTAACAGGTTTTTATTCAAGTGTGGTACCTGTGTGTTCACCCCTAAGATACACCCAGTGTGGTACCTGTGTGTGCACCCGTAAGACACACCCAGGAATGAGTGTGGTACCTGTGTGTGCACCC
>JADRCH010000063.1:5239764-5264932 GCA_019843965.1 Rhynchomys soricoides | reverse complement strand
TTAGCATGGCAGGAGGCTGGCTCTGACTGACTCAACCACCATCCCTTTGTCTGAAATACCCTCATAGTGATTTCAAACTTTAGCAGTCATCTAAGGAGAGCTGTGTGTGGCAGTACACATATGTAATCCGAGCTTTTCAAAGGATAGTGTGAGAGGAATCCAGGCCCGAAGCCAGCTTGGGCACAATGATGAGTTCCTCGGCAACTATCTAGAAATTCTGTTCTAAGAACGGATCTAAGCACAGAAGGTACCATACTGTCTCCAGCTGTTTCTGTACCTCACATCTCAAGTGATGGTTATCTCTGCACCCCCCCAGCTAGAAGCCAGAACAACCCTTGGCTTCTCTTGTCAATTCCCCTACCTCACATCTAGAAACCTTTTCCTTACTCTTAGGGTGAAGTGTGTGTGTGTGTGTGTGTGTGTGTGTGTGTGTGTGTGTGATGGCTTCATATCTTCTATGTGAAGTCTGTGCATCTTGGAGACAGAATGGGTATTATATTGTCATTGTGTCATTGATAGTTGCTATAGTGTAAGTATCTTCCATAGAGTTTCTGCATGGGAAACTTAACCCCAAATGGAACCATGCCGACAAATAGAATGTTTGGGATTCAGTTAAGTCATTTGGCTCTGCTCTCAAGAATTGATCAATGCCACTACCATAGAAGTGGGGTTCATTATTAAACAGTGGGTTTATTGTAAGTGAATATGGTCCCTTCTCCCTTAGGATAGCATAGCGAGAAGGCCCTTGCCAAGTACAGAATGTTCAATTTGAGCTTCTCAGCCCTTACAAGTAACTAGAAGTAAATCTCGTGTGTGGGAATGTGGCTCAGTGATAGAATTCATGCTTAACCTGCATAGTATCCTGGGCTCAGGTCTGCAGCAGCAAAAAGGAAATAAAGCAAGTGATCTTTGTTTCTTTATAGATTACCTGGACTCAAATATTCTGTAATAACATTACAAAAAGATTAAGACAATGCTTCCTACATTTTCTTGGCACACGTTCTTTCCAGTACTAGCCTATGTGATCTGAGTTCCTTAAGGGCAGGGCTTCAGTTTCCCATCTGTGTTCCTATGCCTAGCAGTTTGCTTAGGATGCCTTAGAGGCTTGATTATGTTCGTGGAATTGTTGATTATAGGGGTAGGTAAAGCATGGTGGTAAAGGCTTGCAAAGACTTGAGTGAAAATTCTTCACTTGGGGACCTCCCTTTTTTTTCTTTTTTTTCCTTTTGGTTTTTTTGTTTGTTTGTTTGTTTTTCGAGACAGGGTTTCTCTGTGTAGCCCTGGCTGTCCTGGAACTCAGGCTGGCCTCAAACTTGGAAATCCGCCTGCCTCTGCCTCCCAAGTGCTGGGATTAAAGGCGTGCGCCACCACTGCCCAGTGGTGACCTCCCTTTTAACCAAGAAAATTGCATTAAACAAATTTTATTGATTACTACTTGGAAAAAAAGATACAGGGTGCTCTTTGACTTCTGGAAAGTTCTGTTCAGTCAGATAAAGACACTTGGTTCTTCAGAGACAAGAAGTTTTCAAAGTACAGTCTGAGAAACCCCCCCACCCCCCGCCAAGGCTCTCCTAAACTGATGCAGAAGTCTGCAAGGATAAAACTAATCTGATAATAGTATTAATACTGTTATAGTTTCATTTTTATTCTCTTACAAGTTTATAATGGGGTTTCTCAGGGACTATATGACGTCTAATATCACAACAAATTAAACATGGCCACAGATTCATACTCCAGGTGTTTTCTATTAAACACCTAAAGACATTTTTAAAATATAAAAATATTTTTTAGGGGCTGGAGAGATGGCTCACCAGTTAAGAGCACTGACTGCTCTTCCAGAGGTCCTGAGTTCAAATCCCACCAACCACATGGTGGCTGACAGCCATCTGTAATGGGATCTGATGCCCTCTTCTGGTGTGTCTGAAGACAGCTACAGTGTACTCATATACATAAGATAAATAAAATCTAAAAAAACAAACAAACAAATTTTAAAAATTTTTTTTTAATTTTTTTAAAATTTGAAGAGATTAAAATAATGTCACTTTTCATATTTTTTTGGAAATTATAACTTTGAAAGAAATACTATGATGTGCATTAACATGCAATAGGTTATGTGTATTAAAAATATTTAAAATTACAATTTAAATATTTAAAATTAATTTTTTTCTTTTCAGTATGATCAGTAACAATAAGTATAAATTGTTATCAAAAGACTTTTGGGATCCTCAATAACTTTTAAGCATGTAAAGTCTCTGGCAAGATAGACAACTCAAATACTGGAGATAGTGTGCATGAGAGAGGCTGGTGCTTAACATTGTAGAACCCAGCAAACTAGCAGAGAAGAAAACCCCAGAGGATGGGGAGAAAATGAGAGAAGGAGGGGACCGTGGGACAGAAGTAAAGTAGTAACAGTTTAAAACAAGAGGACAGTGGGACAGAAGTAAAGTAGTAACAGTTTAAAACAAGAGCCTTCGTCGGCCGGAAACACAAGGAGTAATGGGAGACCCAGCAGGGCCCCTTCTAGAGCTGAGCTACTTCCTGACACCGCTCGAAGGGATTTCACAGAGGGGAAGAACGAGTGTCTTATAGGAAAAGTTGGAGACACTTTTTATTCGAAGCTGTGCATATAGAAAGATGCATAACCTATAAAAATTAGCCTTATGAAATGTACCTTTAACTGCACATTTAAAAAATAAATTTGTTTAGTTTAGGCCTTTGAAACTATCACCATAATCAAGATTACTTCCCCCAAAGTAGAAGCAGACATGTCCTATTCAGCTAAAGAGGTGGTATCCAGGAAAAGAGAGATCGACTTTGTAAGAGAAAAGAGAACGGATACAGCAAGGCTGAAGGAGTGCATGGTGTCTGTGACCTCAGCTCTGACTTGCCTCTCTTTCTCCTATTCCTGGCCTAGGCTATCTTACAACTGAAGGTGTGATACTTTTCATTTTCAGTCTTTAACTGTAAACTGATGAATTACAGTTTCATTTATTTTGAAGTTGTGATTTTATTGTTTAATGACTAGTGTTAAAGCAAGTCTTGAGGGCTTTTTGGTTGTTGTTAATGAGCACCATTTGCAGAGAATAACAGGACAGTTATAGTCTATGAGATCGAGACTATTCACTCAAAGCACCCAGACACCCGGCCACTTCAGAAGCTTGTTTGCATCTGCATACGTTGTCAGCATTTTAATGTCTCTAAACTGTATCTTCTCTTGCAGCCCAGTTAAAGGATATTGCCTATGGCACTAAGCAGTACAAATTTAAACCAGAAATCATGCCAGATGACTCTGTTGATGAATTTGATGAAACCATCCACCTAGAACGAGGAGAAAATCTATTTGAAATCCACATCAACAAAGTCACCTTTTCTTCTGAAGTCCTGCAGGCATCTGGTGATAAAGAACTTGTCACTTTCTGTACCTACGCTTTCTATGACTTTGAACTGCAGACAACTCCCATAGTGCGAGGCCTTTACCCAGAATATAACTTCACTTCTCAGTATCTTGTCCATGTCAATGACTTATTTTTGCAGTACATTCAGAAGAACACTGTCACTCTGGAGCTCCACCAAGCCTTCAGCACAGATTATGAAACAATTGCAGCATGTCAATTGAGATTCCATGAGATTCTAGAAAAAAGCGGCAGAATTTTTTGCACAACAAGCTTAGTTGGTAAGTACAGTTTATGATCTTTGGATGTTTTAATCACTAGGTTGGCTTATGTGTTCACTAGCATACTAAATCATTCTTATCTTACACATTAAGGGCATTTTGGGTAGGATAGTGATCTTTGCTCACAGGTGAGATGACTGAACTATCTTCAGTGTCATGAATGATGGTGCAAAATAGCTATTAATATTTACAACCATTATGAATGGCTGTTAAACTTACAAAGTCAAATGTTTACTTTGATATTGATACTCTTGCTTAATTAAAATGTTAATTGTAGTACATTCTTCATGCTTCTAAAGACATGCCCACACTGTTACTGCATTCTTGGAATAGTAATTAGTGACAAATACAGCAGACAAGGGCTATGCCTAGAGGGGAAGACAAGCACAAGCACACACAGGCGCACACGCACACATATTAATGCAGGAGAACCTGCCCAGCCCAACTGTAAAGCTCTGTAAACTATATGGTATGAAAAGAAGAGAAGCAACTAAGAAAAGCTCTAGCAGACATCACAGCCTCATGTGATACAGACTTATCACCAGCACACATCACAGGAAAGATGAGCCCAGTTCATCTGGACCCTCCCCAAACTTCTGAACACATAACTGAAATTATCTCCAATTTTCAGACTCTCCAAAAGAAGTCATCCTAACACTTCATCTTGTTTGCTTTTTTTTTTTTTAATTTCTCATATTTTTCTTTTCATACACTTCTTGCAGTAGTGTTTTCACTTCATAATATTAAAAAATTAGGGTTTTACTTATTTCCCTTTATATATTCATCTAATTTTGTTTATACATGTACTGGGAAATCTATTTTCAATTTTTTGAAATTCTTTTTACTCTTATGTTTCCATTCTTTTCTTCTACCAAAATACTTTTTATTTTCTTATTTATTTTTGGTTTTTCGAGACAGGGTTTCTCTGTATAGCCCTGGCTGTCCTGGAACTCACTCTGTGGACCAGGCTGGCCTCGAACTCAGAAATCCACCTGCCTCTGCCACCCAAGTGCTGGGATTAAAGGTGTGCGCCACCACTGCCCAGCTAATTCATTATTTTTAATTTAACAATCTTATATATGTATATGTATGTGTACATATGCACACAATGTATATTCAGTACCAGTTACCCTTTTTCATTGCCCCATATTCTTTTGACCATGTTTACAGGATAAGCAAATATTCCTTCCCATAGCGCTGTCCCCAAATCCATTCAGATAACAGTTGGTTACCCCCAAACCAACCATGGCACCATGATACCTGTGGGCATTTCTTGCCCAGCAGGTTAGGATCCTAGCATGTAAAGTCCACACATTGTCTGCCCAGTATTGATTTTTCTCTCCTAGCAGCCATAGCACCTTCTGGCACTGTGGAAGCTAGCCACCAGGGGGAAGCTTCCAGTTTAGTACCAGGTTCATTTTCCTGTGTTCTGTATTCAGAGTGTGTGGAGACTCCACCAGTAGTGGTTTACCATTTAGTTCTGGGGACAAGAGCAATGGCAATAGCCTGTATTGTTTTCAGAGCCTCTGGGGCCTCCCTAGATGACAGCTCTTAGAGATGAATTTTGCACCTGGCACTGAGACTTTTGTGTTTTAAAAGAAAAACAAAAGGCTTCTGGAAGCATATGATCTAACCATTTAAGTCTTTTTAATTTTTTAAATTACGTTTTAGTTATATTATAAAGTAGCAGGGTTTTTATAGCTCCCTCAGTCACCACTGATTATGTTTACCCCTCTATCTACTCTAGCTTCAGTCAACCTTTTACTTCATATTGGGTTGGTGGTTCCTACATTAGTCATAGTCTTATAATTTCTAATGTTTTTAAGCTTTCTCATTTGGGAAGGGAATCTCGTTGTTGTTGTCATTGTTGTTGTTGCTGCTGCTGTTGCTATTTTTTCTAATCTCTTGGTTTTTTAACTTCCCGACCACACTTCCTCCCAGACCCTTCTTTTTCCTGTCTTTATTTAACTCTGATCTCTTTGTTTAGCCTTTCTCTGCCGCCTCCTCATTGTTTCTACTTCCATGTTTACCCTAAGCCATGCATGTCTAACTTGATTGCACACTCCACAGTCGTTTCCCATCTGCCATGGCGGCTGGCAGTGTGAGGGTGAACTGTAATGGATTTAAGTTGCTTTTTCTCTCTGGTACTAGGGAATGGGCCCTCAAGTGTAGGCTGCTCAGTAAGGAAATCCTCAAATAAAACTGGGATCAATACCCAAGCAAATAGAAACACAATACACAGACAGGAAATGTGAAAAGGCAAGACGCATGACTCCTCAAAAATCACAAGTCCTTAACTCCTTACCTGCTGGATGCCAGCACACTCAAGGAGGTGAAAGCTCACTAATAAAAATTACTAGTGGCCGTAAAGAAGATACAGACAAGAAGATTAATTCAGTTTAAGACCTGGAGGAAAAAAACCTCAGCAACACTGAAGAAAACATCAGCAAAATGGATATACATAAAAAAAATCCAGCAAGAGAATTAAGATTTGGAGGGGCGGTGGATGCAGAGAGATGATAAAAGGGAAAAATTAAATTTTTCAAAATTTAAAAACCCACAGTGGAAAGTGCCATCACATAACTAGACCCAGCCAGACAGGAGAGGGGGCACTGGGGCAAGGACAAGATCAAGGAAAAAAGAGTTCCCCGCCCCCACATGTGCATATTTTCATTCATTCCCCTGTCCCTCTGGGCTTCTCTCCTGCCCCCCCCAATACCTGATCCTGCCCCTCATTTCCCCTCCCCATCTCCTCTCCCACCTAGGTCCTTCCCTCCCTCTTCCTCCCCTGATTAATTTTTTACCCCTTCTAAGTGGGATTGAAGCATCCTCACTTGGGCCTTCCAGCTTGTTAAACTACAGTCTGTGAATTGTATCATTGGTATTCTGTCCTTTTTGGTTAATATCCACTTATCAGTGAGTACATACCATGCAAGTCCTTTTGGGTCTGGGTTACCTCACTAAGGATGATATTTTCTAGTTCTGTCCATTCGCCTACAAAATTCATGATGTCCTCATTTTTAATAGCTGAATAGTGTTCCATTGTGTAAATGAACCACATTTTCTGTATCCATTCATTGGTTCAGGAACATCTGGGTTGTTTCCAGCTTCTGGCTATCACAAATAAAGCTGCTATGAACATAGTGGAGCATGTGTCCTTGTGGTACGGTGGGCATCTTTTGGGTATATGCCCAGGAGTGGTATAGCTGGGTCTTCAGGTAGAACCATTTCCAATTTTCTGAGGAACCACCAGATTGATTTCCAGAGTGGTTGTACCAGTTTGCAATCCCACCAGTAATGGAGGAGTGTTCCTCTTTCTCCACATCCTCAACAGCATGTGCTGTCACTTTAGTTTTTGATCTTAGCCATTCTGACTGGTGTGATGTAGAATCTCAGGGTCATTTTGATTTGCATTTCTCTGATGACTAAGGATGTTGAACATTTCTTTAGGTGCTTCTCAGCCATTATAGTTTCCTCAGTTGAGAATTCTCTGTTTAGCTCTGTTCCCCATTTTTTAATTGGGTTATTTGGTTTTTTGGAGGTTAACTTCTTGATTTCTTCATATATTTTGGACATTAGCCCTCTATCGGATGTGGGGTTAATGAAGATCTTTTCCCAATCTGTAGGTTGCCATTCTGTCCTATTGACAGTGCCCTTTGCCTTACAGAAGCTTTTCAGTTTTATAAGGACCCATTTATCAATTGTTGATCATAGAGCCTGAGCCAATGGTTTCTGTTCAGGAAAATTTCTCCTGTGCCCATGTGTTTGAGGCTGTTTTCCACTTTCTCTTCTATTAGAAGAGATTGAGGGTTATCTGGTTTTATGTTGAGGTCCTTGATCCAGTTGGACTTGAGCTTTGTACAAGATAATAAATGTGGATCAATTTGCATTCTTCTACATGCAGACTGACAGACCAGCTCCATTTGTTGAAGACGCTTTCTTTTTTCCACTATATGGTGTTGGCTTCTTTGTCAAAGATCAAGTGTCCATAGGTGTGTGGGTTTATTTCTTTAACGTATTCCATTGATCACCCTGTCTGTCTCTATATCAATGCCTTGCAGTTTTTATCACTATGAGAAAAAGTAATAGGCAAGCCTCACCACAGTGCCCAGGAACTCTGATGCAACAAGACCACAGCTAAGAATCTGAAGGGCAGAAGGGGCTTCCTTCATTAGCACTTCCTGCTGCACTATTCACAGCAACCGAGACATGGAACCAAGGAGACAAAAGCATACTCTTACACAATAGGCGTCCATTCAGCTGTAAAGGATGATACAATTATAATATATACAGGAAAACTGATGGGGCTGGGGGTCATCATGCTGGGAGAGATAAGCCAAATGTGAAAGACATATTTTGGTTTGTCTCATATGAGAAATTGAGGCTTAAATGTGTGCATACATGTATGTGTATGTGTATATGACATGAAAGTAGAAGACGAGGTGTGGGAATACAAGGCCCGTGTGATAAATGGGCATGAAAATAGAGGGGGCTTTGGGAGGAAGGAGAGCAGGGGGGGGGGGGCAGGGAGGTGGAGGGGCAAGTTCAACCAAAGTATCAATGTATGCCTATGAAAACGTCACAGCGAGCCCATTACTGTGTGTGCTTACTAAAACAGAATTAAAGGTGACCTTTAAAATCCTGACTTGACCTCATCTTATTAGGCAGGGGAAGGGTGGTAAGAAAAGTAACGCTCCGTTTGTTTACTAGTTTCAGCCTGTTCGTTAGCTGTCCCCTCAGAATTTGCTGGGCTGAGGATATAGAGTGCTTACATATTATGTACAAAACCCTAGGTTTGATGTCTACCACATGGCATGCAGGTCTATAACCCCAGTACTTGGGAGGCAGAGGCAAGAGGACCAGAAGTTCAAGGACATAGTAAGTTTGAGCCTGGCCTCAGCTAGACATCCTGTCTAAAAAAAAAAAAAAAAGATATTTGCCAATCTGTTGAATGTGACCAATGCACTGGAAATCTCCAAAAGGTTGGGTTCAGGGAGAGGAAAAAGCAGCAGCCAAGAAAATGGTGGCCAGTGCACTGTAGGAAAACTTGAGCGTATGGTTCTCCGGAAGCCAAGTAAGAGGCCTCTGAAGGGGAAGAGGGGCAACTTAGTGTTTGAATAGGGGCTTCTATTTTATAATTGAGTGACTCACTGCTTAGATGATAGATTCCTCAGAAATCAAAATACTTACGTGACTTTATCCCTCCTGTCCTTAGCCATCGCAGCCTCTCACCAAAGGCTACAAGTTCATCCAAAGACACCTTATGTCTTACAAGTAAATATGTCTGTAGTAGTACTCTTCTTGGGGGCTTTTTAAAATAATGGTAGCTATTAACTCTTTTTCGGTATTAATGGTGAAGCCCATTTGTAAGAAAAAAATTGATTAAGTAAGCATGGTATACTTAATGTAGTAATGTTCATAAAAAGTTATAGAATTTTCTCTTTGGCAAGTATTTAGAATCCACATGTACCAGTCCCTTGGGAAGAAGCATTTTGAAGGCATCTGCAGTCCTTGCCCTTAAGAAACCTGTATGGTGTACATACTGCACACTTTGTGAGCAGACAGGCTGAACGGCTCGTGCAGTAAGGACAGACAGCTCTGCAGTGGATGTTTAGGACTGTTAAATCTTCCAGTAGAGAAAGAGAAGATGCCTGAGTGTAGTGCGCAGGGAGCTACCATCCAAGGCCACACTTGACAGTGCCGTTATTTGGCATACTGTGACCTCTTCCATATGCTTGTGGTCCATCAAAGAAGTGGAAGGATGCCAAAGATCCCTTAAAAGTTGAATCAGAATACGAAATGTCATATTTATAATTTTGAGGTTGTATATTGTAAATGTCAGGCTAGATTGAGTCCAACTTGTTTAAAGAAAAGTACCACAGTATCCAAAAAAATCTGTAGAGTATCTGATTCACTGTTTGGATTTTTCTTTATATGCAAGATTGAAATGATACCAGTAGAAGTAGCTCAGTCCTAGTCTGACATGGCTCTTTAATATTTAACATGCAGTGAAATGCATACGCCAGACGTTAACTTTTCTTCATTTCTGTCATTTGCCAAGCAAACATCATTTGTGCAAGTCATATTATTTTACTCTGTATAAAGTTTTTGCCTTTAATATATAATACCATTGGTATATTTTACTTGTATATATTCTAATTTATGTGACTATTTTAACAGTGGGTCATGCATTGATTATGTGTAGGAACTAAAGGAGACATCCCAAATTATGGCACAGTAGAATACTGGTTCCGATTAAGAGTTCCCATGGATCAAGCTATTCGACTTTATCGAGAGCGGGCAAAGGCATTAGGATACATAACATCAAATTTTAAGAAGCCAGAGAAAATGCAATTGGTAAGCTTGTTTGTCTGTAAGACCCTTTTATAGCACTGAAATCTGCACTATCTCCTCATATCCTGTACTTTAAACTGAAATTGTTTTTTTTTTTTTATACTGGCATCAAGTGACTTGTTTAACCTTATATTTTAGAAAAATCAGACTCTCAGAAAGTAACAGGAACAGTAGAGTTGGCTTGTGTATAACTTGCTTGTAACCCAGTTACAGCATAATCCTGAAAAGTGAAAGAAAAGCAGGGAATGGAGGTGCATGGGTGGCACCCTAGCTCTTCAGGAGACTGGTTGTACAGGACTACAGATTCAACATTATCCTGGGCTACCTCGAAAGACCCTGAATCATATTTTTTTTTAAGGGCTAAAGATGTAGTTCTGTGGTAGAGTGCTTGCCTCTCATGTACATTGCCAGGCTCTTGGTTTACTCCCTAATGCTGAAAAACAAAGACAAGAAATTGACATGGTGTACCATTAACTGAAGTCTGTCCCTTATTCAGACTGCATTAGTATTTGCACGCAGTCCTTTGTGTGTTCATTCTGTGCAGTGTTATTGCCTGTAGATACTCACTGAACCACTTCAAGACACAGGGGTATTCCACTGATACAGAAGAGTGCTCTTGTACTCCCTAAGACACTTTTAGAAAATACAACTAGAGAAGTGTTGCTACTCATCAAGAGAGCTTCATCAGTGAATTCTACTCTTAAAGAAGTAACTATTGTATCACTCTAGTCTTCTTTCAAACTGTTTTGTATCAATAGATTTTTGAAATGCAAAGTAGAATACAAAATCAATATTATTGCTGAAAACCAGGAGTTTAAATGCAGTTCTCCATTCCCCAAACTATATTTCTTTGAATATTAATAGACACATTTTCAATTGGTTCCATGAGCCGGTAGATGCACTGAATCAAGTTTCATAGAACTGTGGAGTTGATGAGCTTTTATATATAACATGAATATCAAAGGAAAACAAAGCATGCGAGCATCAGGGAGAGAATACCGCAGAAACATGTTGAAATGTGTGCAGTCTGAATTCTATGTCTTCTTTCCTTGGAGTCTATGGTTCTGGGCCCTGGTGGCTAGATTTATGTTAGGTAATCCCATTTCCTCCAGTAGTCCACCCATTATGATTAAGAGATATCCCCTTGGCCCCAATTGAACCAGACAGACTTTGCCTTCTAGAGCAAAGGAAAGCAAGACTCTCTATGCCTGGAACATGTAAAATTTGGAGCTATTGGCAGCCATCTTCCACCTTGTCAGTCAGCGAAATGAAATATACAAAGTCTGAAAAGAGAATAATGAGCCAGTATTCGGAGAAAAGTGGAGAGCAGACAAAGTAACTTCCAGTGTTTTCCCAAACGTATGAGCTTTCTAGGGACCAACCAAATTTCTGTTGTACAGATCCATGAAATATCCCTGTAATGTTACATGAAATTGTCTTCTTTGTTACTTTTGCGGGGGTGTATTTTCTTTGACTTCAACTTAGATGTAGATTCTCAAACCAAAAGGACCCTGACACCTGCTTCCCAGAGGTCACCTTCCAGTAGTATTCTTCACAGCACACCTTGAAAGAATGTTACAGAGATAGAATTAGTGTTTTCTTAGTTTTCAACTCTAATGGATCGATTTGGCGGGGGTAGGGGCAGGTGGTACTTTAAAAATCATTCCACTGAGCTTCCTTGGTTAAGTGCAAGCTCACCTGGGTAAGCAGTCTTATGCCTGCTCAGGTTTCCCATTGCACACCACCAGAGGTCTCCACTGGAGGCACAGGGATCAGCATCTCTTGCTCATTCCACCTTTAGCACTGCAGAAGGGGACACCATAGGAAGTTCTCCAATGCTAAACTGAACTTAGCCACTGGAACACTAGCGTTTCTTTGTCTCAGATCATCTCAGCCATAAAAAACTTACCACATATTACAAATGTTTTCTAACATCTGGTGTGCTTACTGGTGTTCCCTAGAGGGACGTGGAATAGTTTCCAGTTCTATCCGGTGCCTTTGTTCATCTCATCTGGACGCCCCCTAATTCAGCATTTTCCCCTGTAAGTCCTATCTCACACCACACTCTGGGTGAGCACATGAGTCTCCTCTGGTTAGGACATTCTCCAGACCCATCACTCACTTGGCTCATCAGTTATTGCACAGAATTAAAGACCATCACATTAACTTTTGTCTTATTTGATTTGGGGACCAGTTTCTACAAATATCCTTGGTTACAGTGTTTGCTTCCAATAGCACAGGCTATGCATCCTCATGTGTGCCAGTTCTCATCGTACTGTTCTGAAGCATTCAGTTTGGAATAAGAATCTCTTTTGCTGAGAAAATAACTTTGATATGAAAGTATGTAGTTTTGTCCATTTACAAACTTTTGTTTGGAGTTTGGAAGCTGATAATCATCTTTTAAGTATATTGTTTCTATAATATAAATATGTATGTTTTTCCAGTTGAGTCAGCAAGCAGCCACAACTGCTCAGATCAGTTCAGCAGAGTCAACAGACGGCAACTTAAATGAACTTCATGTTACAGTAAGATGTTGCACCAACCTACAGTCCCGAGCAAGCCACCTACAGCCACACGCATATGTTGTGTACAAGTTTTTTGACTTTCCAGACCATGATACAGCCATTATTCCCAGTAGCAATGATCCACAGTTTGATGACCACATGTGTTTCCCAGTGCCAATGAATATGGATTTGGATCGATATCTTAAGTCAGAGTCTCTGAGTTTTTATGTTTTTGATGATAGTGATACCCAGGAGAATATTTACATAGGAAAAGTCAATGTGCCTCTGATTTCCCTGGCACATGACAGGTGTATCTCAGGTAAGAATATGTTCTGAATTCTATAAAATTGTAAAAGCAAACCTAAAGAATATGTTAGTGTTACAGCTATGATTTATTAGCAACTAATTTTCCTAGCCTTAGACAAGGTTTATACTTCAGGTCCGTAACAGTGTTTATATTTTTAGTTACTGCCTTGCTTGAAACCCTAGCATTTTCAGGATGTTTACAGTGCACTGAAAATACTAACTTGATTACATTAAGATATAAGAAGTTTAATGTGCTTCTCTCTTTCCCCCTTTGTGTTCTTACTGCATATATATGGACAGACTATGCCTATATTTTGACATTTTTACTGGTGTATATTAATTACACAAAACAATGGGTTACATTATGACATTTTCCTACATGCATTTAACATGCCGTGGTTAGAGTCACCTCTCTTCCCCATTACTGTCTTTCCTCCCTACCCTGCCACTTTGCACACATATATGACAAACAACAATGAGGTGTTCTAATTGTTTTCTGTAATCCTGTGATGAAGTGAAGAGAAAAGAGAGACTGTAATTACAGGGATCGTGATATTTACACACACACATATATCTTGTGTGTTATGAACCCAACAACATATTTATAATTACTGGTTTATATACTTACCTTTTAAACAGTTAAGAGGAGAAAAGAAAGGAGATTTGCATGACCTCTCGTAGTTTTGTACACAGTTGCCCTGTTGGTCCTACCAGATGTGTAGACCTGAGTTATCATCATGTGTCTATTTCTTTCGGTCTGAAGAAAGCTTCTTATCTAATATGTGCTTAAAGTCAGGTCTGCTGCTGCAAATGGTGTCAGCCACTGCAATCTTAGTTTTTCTTTGAATTTTTTGTAAGATAATCTTGCTGGCTAGTAGTTTGATTATTGGGTTTGGTTTTGTTATCCTTCTAACACGTGTAGTCCAACAAACCATTGACTGTGAGAAGCCAGTTACTCTAAGAAGCCATGTATGACATTGACCTTATTGTGAGTCACATAAACGTGATGCTGCCTTTAAGGTTATGTTTGAGATTTTGAATAGTTTGCGCCTTGATGTGTTTCCTCTTTCCTCTTGTATTTCTTCTGCTTGCATTTTATTGAGGGACCCCTTCAGCTAACTATTCATATTCAGCTAGACACTACCCATTTCTGAAATTGGGTGTTTTACTTGGTGGTGAAAGATATCTAGTTGGGGTGTTATCTCTACCCTTTATTTGGTGACTCCATGCATACTTCTTTCAAATATGTATATATTTTAGGAGGCTTCTCAGGGAGCAGGTTTTCATATGACCCCCGCAGATAGCCTTTAGTGTTAGCCATCCCTCCCCGTGCTCGCTCTCTTCCAGCTCTCATCCACCCATCCCCATTGACTCCTTCTACTACATCCTTCCTCCTGCCTCTCAAATCTAATAAAATAGTTCCCCTTCCTTGAGCAATCCTCTCTTCCCCCAAGTCTCTTACTTGGTACATAATGGTCTGTGGTCATATATGCCTATTAAACATTTAGAAAGTCATATGCACATATTAAAAAAACACAAAATTTATCTTTTTGAGTCTGAACTACCTCACTCAGGATTGTTTGGGAGGTTTTGGTTTTGTTTTGTTTTTTAGCCCCATCTATTTACCTGAATTTTTCGTGATTTTGGTTTCTTTAATAGCTTAGTAATATTCCATTGTGCAATATAGTGCATTTTTCTCATTTATTCATCAGTTGATGGACATGTAAGCTATTTCCAATTTCTTGTTCTTATAGAGTGATGGTAAACATAGATAAGCAAGTCTTTCTCCAGTAGGATGAAGAGTCCTTGGGTATATGCTCAAGAGTGGTATAACTCGATCTTGACGTCGACCTATTGCCGGCCTCTTAAGGAACGATGTTTCCATTGTGGTTGTACAAGTTTGCACTCTCATGAGCGATAGATAGATGTTCCCTTCCCCAACACCCTTACCAGTGTGAGCTTTCATTTGCTTTATTGACCTTGGTGATTCTGACTGGTATAAGATGAAATCTCAAAGTTATTTTGAGTCACATTTAACTGATGACTAAGGATGTTGAACATTTAAGTATTTCTTGGTCATTTGTGTTTCATCCTTTGAAAACTCTGTGCTTTAGTTCTGCACCCCTATTTTTTAAATAATAGGTTGTTTTCTTGATGTCAGGGTTTTTTCCATATTTCTTTATATATTTTAGATACAAACCCTCTATCAGATGTGAAAAAGCTATTTTTAAAAAGCCATTCTGCTACTTTACCTTTGCTGTCATCCTTTACCATACACAAGCTTCTTAGTATCATGAGGTCATCCCATTTATTAGTTGTTGACTTAGTGCCTGAGCTATCACTGTTCTGTTCAGAAAGTCTTTTCTTGTGTTGCTCAGTTTAAGACTATTCTCCAGTTTCCCTTCTGTAGGAAGGGTCCTTGGTCCATTTGGAGCTGAGCTTTATGTAGGGTGATAAATATGGATTAATTTGTATTATTCAACATGCAGACATCCAGTTCGACCAGCACCATTTGCTCAAAGTGCTGCCTTTTTCCCAGTGTGTGTTTTTGGATTCTTTGTCAAAACTCAGCTGTCCGTAGGTGTGTGGACTTACGGCTGGGTCTTCAATTCCACTGATTGACAAGTCCGTCTTTGTGCCATGACAATGCTCTTTGCATTACTGCAGCTCTGTGGTGCAACTTGAAATCTGGGATGCTGATACCACCAGCAGTTGGGTTGTTGTTGTTGGTTATTGTTGGTTGTTTTGTTTTTTATTCCAGATTATTTTAGCTATCCTGGTGTGTGTGTGTGTGTGTGTGTGTGTGTGTGTGTGTGTGTGTGTTCATATGAAGCTGAGATTTGTTTTTTTTCAATTTCTGTTGAGTTGTGTTGGAATTTTGATGGTGATTGCCCTGAATCTGTAGATTGATTTTGGTAGGATGGTCATTTCCACTTTATAAATTCATGAGCATGGGAGATCTATCCATCTTCTATCTTCTTCAATTTCTTTCTTCCGTGTCTTTCACTTGCTTGGTTAGTATCTCAGTCAGGGTTTCTATTCCTGCACAAACATCATGACCAAGATGCAAGTTGGGGAGGAAAGGATTTATTGAGCTTACACTTCCATGCTGCTGTTCATCACCAAAGGAAGTCAGGACTGGAACTCAAGTAGGTCGGGAAGCAGAAGCTGATGTGGAGGCCATGGAGGGATGTAACTTACTGGCTTGCTTGCTTCTCCTGGCTTGCTCAGCTGGCTTTCTTATAGAGCCCAAGACTACCAGCCCACAGATGGCACCACCCACAAGGGGCCCTTCCCCCTTGATCACTGATTGAGAAAATGCCTTACTGCTGGATCTCATGGAGGCATTTTCTCAACTGAAGCTCCTTTCTCTGTGATAACTCCAGCTTGTGTCAAGTTGACACAAAACCAGCCAGGACAGTTAGATTTATCCCAACACTTGTTATATTAGTTGAGGCTGTTAAAGGTGTGGTTTCCCTGATTTCTCTCTCAGCCCCTTTGTCATGTGTGCATATAGGAGAGCTGCTGAATTCTGTTAGTTAACTTTGTATCCAGCTACTTTGCTATAGCAGTTTTCCAGTGGAATTTTTAGTCACTTAACTTATACTATCACACCATTACAAATAAAGATACTTTGACTTCTTCCTTCCCAACTTGTATCCCTTTGATCTCCTTCAGTTGCTTTATTGCTTTAGCTAAAACTTCAAGTACTAAATTGAATAGGTATGGAGAGAGTGGACAACCTTGTCTTGTTCCTGATTTTAGTTGAATTGCTTTGAGTTTGGTCTCCATTTATTATAAAGGGGTGTTGGATTTTTGTCAAAACTCTTTTCAGCAACTAGTGATATAATCATGTGGAGTTTTTGCTTGTTTATATGGTGGATTGCATTTATCAATTTATGGATGTTGAGCCATTCCTGTGTCTCTGGGATGAAGCCTACTTGATCATGGTAGATGACCTTTTTTGATGTGTTCTTGGATTTGGTTTGCAAGTGTTTTATTGAGAATTTTTGCATCTATGTTCGAAAGGGAAATTAGTTTGAATTCTCTTTATTGTGTCTGTATATGGTTTCAGTATCAAAATAACTGTGGCCTTGTAAAACAAATTGAGCAGTGTTCCTTCTGCTTATTTTCTAAAATAATTTGAGGAGTGTTGGTATTAACTCTTTACATTTGGTAGAATTCTGTGCAAAAATCATCTGACCCTGGGCTTGTTTTGGTTGGGAGACTTTTCATTACTGCCTCTATTTCACTAGGGGCTATAGGTCTGTTGAAATTGCTTATATGAAGTTGAGTTAGCTTTGGTAAGTGGTATGTATCAAGAAAATTACCCATTTCTTTTAGATTTTCCAATTTAGTATAGATTTTTTAAAGTATGCTGTTAAGATTCTCTGGATTTCATCAGTGTCTGTTATTAAATTCCCCTTTCCATTTCTAATTTTGTAAGCTTGGATATTCTCTTTCTGCCTTTTAATTTGCATAAAAGTTTGTCAATCTTAATGATTTTCTCAAAGAAACAATTCTTTGCTTCATTGATTCTTTGTATGTTTTTATTCTATTTTATTGATTTCAGCCCTGATTATTTGCAGGGGGTTCTGTATACTCCTTTTTGGGTGTGATTTTTTTTTTCTTTTCTTCTACCGCTTTCAGTATGCTCTTAAGTTGTTAGTATGAAATCTGATTTGTTTGTTTGCTTGAGACAGAGTTTCTCTGTGTAACCCTGGCTGTCTGGAACTCGCTCTGTAGACCAGGCTGACCTTGAACTCACAGAGATCCGCCTGCCTCTGCCTCTCAAGTACTGAGACCTGGTACTGGGAATGGGGATGGACTATCAGTGAGGGCTTAGGGGGCCTATAGTACAGGGGAAAGTAGGGTGTTCCCCTAGAATCTGCTTAGTCTCCTACGAATGAGGACAGGGAGAAAGGAAAGGCCACAACAGGGAGTCTGCTACAGAGCTGGAGGTGAGACTAGGGGATTCAGTTGGGAGGAGAGAAGGGAGGGGTTAAGCTATCTGCTTTCCTGTCAGTGTGGCCTGTGGGTTCCCAGAGTGCCTGCTACAGCTAGGGCTAGGATAAAACAATGAGTGGGGTAAAAAAAAATATTATTTTGGAGGGAAGATCTGTGTGTTCTACTATCTGTGGGCAAGGCAGCAACAGGGAATCTACAACAGAGCTGGAGGTGCAAAAGGAGATTGGATTTGGAGGAGGTGAAAGAGAGGTGAAGATCTGCAGTTCGCCTACTTTTTTCCCTGGCCTGTGAGTCAGGCATTCCCAGAGAATGCTTGCTGGTACTGGGGGCTGGGGTCATAGGATAAGTCAGAGGAAGGAAGGATGGAGGAAGAGGACTTTGTGCTCTATGGGAAATAGGGTCAGAAAGGAAGGGGAACTTCAGTAGATGATCTACTACAGAGCTGGGGATAAGACTGGGAGATTGGATTTGGAGAACTGGTGAGAGAGGTAAAGATCCAGTTAGGTACCTGCTTCCCTGGCCTTCAGGCTCCCAGGGCTCCACAGTCATTCCTAAAATAGCAAAGCTTCACTTTAGCGTTGAGAAAGTGATTTTCATAATTTGCAGGAATATTTGAGTTAATGGATAAGGAAAAGCATGCTGCAGGGACTATCCAAGTTATATTGAAGTGGAAATTCACCTACCTTCCACCAAGTGGATCAATAACTACTGAAGACCTTGGAAAGTTCATTTGCAGAGAAGAGCCAGAGGCCGTTCAGAGACTACCTCCAACGTCCTCAGACGTTACATCAGTTGTAGTGAGTAACTGGGTTTTTTATTTCATTTAAAATTCTCTGAATATAAACTTAATAGCCAAATAATTCCACCCACAACTAGCTGAAGTCGCCTTTAAAATGTAATGATTACCATAGTCTGACATATTGTTTTATTTTAGGCACCGAAACCTAAACCAAGACAGCGTTTAACATTTGCGGAAAAAAGGGTCTCTTTTGTGGATACCATGACACACACGAGTCCTGTAAGTAATAAATACCCCGAATACCGATTTCCCTTTCCTGTATCAAGTCCCAGAGGGTATAGACTGTACTGTACCGTTGACATGGGCAGAGATAGTGAGCACAGCGTATCTTTACTGTGGTATAAGTTGTAGTGTTTGGGGCCTTCCCACGACCCTATGTCCCTTTCCAGCTTCCCACTGAGTTTCTTGATCTTACACAGTCAAACACGTACCTTTGTAAACCTACTCGTGTAGTGAATACAAAATAACATACGTGATTTTTCCCATTAATTCAAGGAGACTTCTCCCCCCCCTAAAGATATAAAGGACAATTCTCCAGAAGTGGGACCAGATATGCCAGCTGTTGCGTATCCTTCCAAGGTATGACTTTGTGTTAAAATTATTTTGAATGATTTATTTTTGTATTTAAAAGGCTTTGTCTTGTGTATTAGACATGATTCAGGAAATCATAGTATTTTCCCTACATTTGAATATGACTTTTTATGATAGATTTTCTTAATGATAAGTTCAATAGATATGGTTGTTCATATACTGGTAGAATGTTTATAAACTAAAATCAATGTAAAAGTCATTTTGAGATTAATACATCTTTTATTGTTTTGTTTAATTTTATTGAGACAGGATTTTATGTATGCCAGGCTGGTCTCACACTCACTGTATATCTATGGATGACTTTGGATTCATATCCTCTAGCTTCTACCTCTATGTGGTGGTATTACAGACATGCACCACCATACCAGGCTAAATCAAATCATTCATTATTCACGTATATTTAGATCTGTGTGTTTTCATCTGTTTATACAAGCTAAGTAACTGCTTTCTAGGGAGTCTTTAATAGCTATGTAGTGTATCTCCGTGTGTTTTGTTGGGTAGTAGTGGTGGTTGTAGAGGTAGAGGTGGTGGAGATGGTGATGGAAGTGGAGGTGGGGAAGGAAGAGGAGGAGATGGTGATGAAAGTGGAGGTGGGGGAGGAAGAGGAGGGGGTGGTGATGGAAGTGGAGGTGGGGGAGGAAGAGGAGGGGGTGGTAATGGAAGTGGAGGTGGGGGAGGAAGAGGAAGAGGTGGTGATGGAAGTGGAGGTGGGGGAGGAAGGGGAGGGGGTGGTAATGGAAGTGGAGGTGGAGGAAGAGGAGGGGGTGGTAATGGAAGTGAAGGTGGGGGAGGAAGAGGAGGGGGTGGTGATGCTGGTGGTTTAGAGACAGAAGTTTACTTGTAGCTCAGAGTGGCTCAGAACTCACTTTTTATGCAGCCCATGCTGGCCTCAAATTGGTGGGTTCTTCTGCCTCTTAAGTGTTGGGATTATCAGCATAAGACACTCTGCCCAGCTATATGCCTGTGTAATCAAGTCTCAATGTATATTTTGTTATTCAAGTGCTTCAGCAAGAATGCTCTAAGACGTAACCAGGCAACAACAAACACAGCAATGTGCTTCTCTTCTTCATGTTTCACAGGAAAACAGTGTGGCTAAGGTAGAAGAAAACATGGGGAAAATGCAACAAGGAAAAGAAGATGACATCTCCTTCCTATCTGAGGGCCAGCTTGCATCACAAAGTGTGGCTTCCTCGGAAGATGAAACAGAAATAACGGAAGAATTGGAGCCAGAAGGTGACTTTTCTGTTAAGATTGTTGTTGTTTACCTGACTCTGCTTTGCTTTCTCTGTAAGGGCATGCCTGCCACACACAACACATCATTCAGTAGTGAGTCCACCTCTTGACAGAAGTGGTAGGGGAGAGCTCTTCAGGCTGTCATCTCTCTTCTTAGGTCCACTTGGAGCTCCTGCATAAAATACAAGTGTCATTGCTGAACTTGTCCGCAATTTATGTTCTAGACATTTTATATTGCCTTTAGGTTCAGTATTATCAGTTAGATTATTCTTTAGCTTTGACTTTTTAAAATTAAAATCAAGAATTGCAACTTAAAAAGAGACAACATACTATCTCATTTCGTTTATGTAAACGTGAACTAACTCTGTGTAGACAGGAAGTAGGTCAGTAGCCTGGGAAGCCTGAGTGTGAGTGGTAGAGAAAGATTCCAGAGCAACAGGACTGTTGCTTAGGTCCACCACATCTTTAAAAACATATATTTATTTTGCATGTGTACGTACATGTATGAGTGCTACACCCACATATGGAAGTCAAATAACTGCTTTTATAGGTAGGTTCTCTCCTTCCATGTAGGTTCCAGGTGTCCAGTTCAAGTTATCAGGCTTGGTGACAGGCACCTTTACCTACTGAACCATCTTGCCAACCCATATATGCGCTTGTAATTGGGAAGATAGTGCCACAGAATTAAATGTCAAATCCAAATTTTGTAGTTTAAATATGTATATAGTTTATTTAAATATTTATTTAAATATGTATATAGTTTATTGTATGTGTTTACCTTAATAGAACTATAATTTTTTTTAATTTTTAAAGTAAGGGTAGTATTGATTGTTTTGCACAGTATTTTGTGTAAGCCATTGGAAAATATCTGCTATGTGATAGCAGATATGGGCTTGGCTATTGTGGAAGCTTGGATGCCATATCAGAGCCGGGGCTGAGCATCAGTCTCCACTTCCCACACTCACTGTCTGTGCATTACTTACCCAGACACTAGCAGGTACCTAGTGCCTCTCAGACTTAACTACTAACTGGATGAAAATTCATGGCAACTTAAAAGAATGCATAAGAGAGAAATGGAAGAAAGATGTTCTTTCTATAATTGATAACCCTACTGTAGGACCACAGGACTAGTTGAATCTAGCCTTGGATACATATCTTATGTCTCATGCTCAATTGCATGGATAGAAAAGGGTCGGCTCTCACTGTGTGGCTACAGCTGCACATGGCCTAGTGACACAGTTTCATCAGCTTCCTGTTGAGGTGGAAAAAAACTTGTGGATGTTATGGGAAGACTTTATCACAGTGCAGTTTTGTTATAGAAGCACACCACTGCTATGGCATAGTCCTGCTTCCATATACTGCCCTGTAAGATACATGCCTGGCATGACTGGTGATCCTATACCTTGGTATAGCTAGACCCTTCAAACACACAGTGACCAATGAAGGAGGGAAAGAGTGAACATTAGGACATTCACCTTCTCGTTGGTGTTGTTCACAATCTCACTGATACATTTTCAACAGAGCTTAACCATGTTCAGATGGTTACTAATTTTTTAGGCTACTATACAGAGTAATGAATTTCCTCATTACATTTCCATGCCTATGTGTCATTCATTATACCTTGCCTTCATTCATTCTCCTTCCCTTCCTTCAGTCTTTGATATTTTATTCCATTGAAATAGTTCCTGGTTTTGTTTTGTTTTGTTTTGTTTTTTAATGAAAGAATAGTCCACCTTTCCTGTACATGCATTAGCTATACTAGCTCTTGTTTGTGTTCTCTACTTGTGAAAAAGATAAAGCTTGAATGTTCTACCAGCATATATGGAAATTTATAAAACTGCTTCTAGTTTTAAAATACAGGAAACAGAATATTGAAAGAGAAATTACTAAGCATAATAAAGTCCAGATATAAAGAGGAAAAAGGAGGGAGTGGAGAGATGGCTCAGCGGGGACAAGTGCTTGTGCTTGCCACCAACCCAAGAACCTGAGTTTGATTCCCCAAACTCACATAATGGAAGGAGGGAACTGACTCGCAAAAGAGATCCTCTGACCTCCACACTTGTAGTGACCCCATGAAACACACACACAGAGAGAGAGAGAGAGAGAGAGAGAGAGAGAGAGAGAGAGAGAGAAGAGACAACTAAATTTTAAGAGAACAAAGCAGCATCTTTTGCCTTATACTTGGTCTGTTTTCATTAGTTTCATAATATAACAATAACTTTTGTATTCCCTTTTGTTTACTAAAATTAAATGCAGGAGTTTTTCAGGTCATGTTTCCCTTCCCTAAAACATACATGCAAATGTCCTTGGCAGCTAAAAGTGATGGAACTGGCCGTCAGGTTGCTCATTCGTACAGGACTTATGTACCGTACATGGCGTGGCTAACCTGGGTAAATGTTGCCTCATGTTTTCTGACAGATGAAGACAGATCAGCGTCGGACAGTGATGACTGTATCATTCCAAGTTCTGTCTCCACGAATACCAAACAGGTGAGAAGCTCGATGCCAGGTGCAGTGTTCTAAACTAAAGCTAAGGATGACTTTCATTCTCAGCACATCCATCTTCATAAATGGAAATTTAAGGCAAAAACGTTTCTGGAAAACTTTAATGTGTCTACAGCAGGACAGTTGTACTGATACCATTTCTCTTTGTGTTTATGTGTGTGGGCATGTTTATATGGAGGCACACGTTCATGCATATGGGTAGAGGCCAGAGATCAACATCTGGGGTCTTCCTCAGTAGCTATATCTTGTTTTTTGAGAGGTCTCTTTCTGAACGCCCGTTTGGCCAGACTGCCTGGCAAGCATGCCCCAAGCACCTTCCTGTCTCCATCTCGCTAGTGCTGGGATTAGAGAATCACACCACTGTGTCAGCTTTTGCTTTCTTGTGGGATTATCAGGACCAAAGTCAGGTTCTCGTGCTTGCACAGCAAACACATAAACTACTGAAACACATCCCCAGCCCCATCTTTATTTGTATTATGGAATGGACTGCAGCAGGTAAGCATCACTTCTTTCAGGAATACCCGACACTGTTAGCATGATCTACATCCTGCTAAAACCAGCTGACTTCCCTTCCAGTTTCTCTCTGTAAAGATGCATTAAAGCAGATCTGCATCTCAGAGAATACAACTGTGAGATTGCATTGAAACTATAAAAGCTTACCTACATAGCTTCATAGAGGATTCAAATCTAAATATGTCTATTGATAAACTGTTAGTTATTTCACTTCTGACAAAAATTTAATTATTCAGAAAATAAACTTATCCAAGAATTCTTTGTTTTGTATCATACTGTTGAAGTATAGTATATATACAGAAACAATCAAATGAAAATTATATTTCAAAATATAAATGGGAGATTTTCTGCATATACAAGCATTTTTACCATGAAGGGGAGGGAAAGGTTTTATAGAGTCAATGTAAATAGTGCCAAGCAGGTACCACAGGCCTTCTAGGCACTCAGAAGAATGGGGCAGGAGAAGCGCACGTTCAAGCCTACCTACCTTAAAGAAAGAAACAAGGCGGTCAGGTGGTCCAGTGGGTAATGGTCCCTGGATCCCATGTGGTGGGAGGAAAAAACAGACTCCTGCAAGTTGTCCTCGCCACACACATGCCATGGCACATAGGCACTCACATCCATACGCATAAGAAATAAATATGTAACAATTGTTTTTCAGAAAAGAGACAAGATCCATGGGTGTGGTTCAGTGGTCAAGCACTTGTCTGACATTCAAGGCCTTGATCCACATCACTAGAGCAAAGATGTGGGAAGCAGGGATGGAGGGACGAAAGGGAGGGAGTACATTGAAAAGGCTTAGCCTTCTCTCCTCATCTGCATTAGCTCCCCTGGATCTTTTAGTCTTAGAATTTCTGCTTAATTGGAAAACTCCAATACTTCATTTTTAACTCCTCTTTCATATAGTCTAAGCCTGATATCTCTGTAAAACAAAGCCATGACCATAACATGTCTGTTATAGTGCCTCCATGTAACAAAGATAGACATTTATATGTGTGTACTTGTGTATATGTGTGCACATGTGTGTGCATGTAGAGATCAAAGACTGACATTGGGTGTCTTCATCACTCTCCACCTTATTTTTTAAGCATGGTCTCTCTGAAACTGGAGCTCACTGATAGGCTAGACTGTTTGCCCAGTGATGCTGAGAATCTATCTGCTTGTGTCCACCAACCCAGTGGGGTTACAGGGACCTGATGCTGTAGTCAGTGTTTTACATGGCCACTGGGAATCTGAACCCAGGTCCTCATGATTACTCAGCCCCAGATACCTATTATGCGTTTGATAAAGAAAAAAAATCTCACCTTTCTAAAGTTGCATTACTGTAATTAGTATATAATTACCACTTATGTTAATATTATCTAACCTGTGGTAACTTAGTAGGTGGAATTTTCATTGCTCAAAGTTAATAAATCAAAAAGGAACTTTATATATGCTTATCTGAGCAGTTTTAATTTTAGTGCTCAATTAAATTAAATTTAATATTTTTTCTTAATTAAATACTAAATTGTTAAATAATTTTATCAAACTAGTGAATGGAAATTCTCAGCCTCCCATTAGAACTGATATTAATATCAGTAAGGAAATAAGCTTTCTGTGTGAAGTTTGGTTTTATAGTCATAAACAGAACTGATGGATGGATAGATGAATGGATGGATGGAATGATTAGGTAGATGGATAGATAGATAGATAGATAGATAGATAGATAGATAGATAGATAGAT
>JADRCH010000063.1:5139882-5232382 GCA_019843965.1 Rhynchomys soricoides | reverse complement strand
GGCCCCAAACCTCTGCTGTGCTGTGTGATTCTGGGGTACTAAAGAGTTAGGAGGGCCTAAGGAAAAGCTACACTCCCTACTCTTAGGTACCTTGAAAGTCAGCTGGGGAAGCTTTCTCAGTGCCAGGATCCTACCCTCTAACGACATCAGTTCAACCAGGACAGGGTTTATAGCTCCCCAGTGAGTCTAACAGACATCCCTGACTGTGTGACACCTGTGCAGAGGCTGGTGCAGCAGCATCAAGAGTCACCTGGAGCTGAGGGGACTTTTTGAAACCTTTTATTTTCCTTCACTTCCCACCATAGTAACCCACATGGATGATAAATAATGCTTGGTTATCCATCCTTGAAGGACACAAAAAATCTTTTAAGCTTTGTTTTAGAATATCTGCTAACAAGCCTCTCTAATTTGCTGACCATTACAAACCCAGTAGTTTCCTTGGGGTAGAGGGACAGAAGAACAACATTTTAAAAAGAAGTATTCTCAGTCACCCCTAGCACCTTGTTGACCTCATCACTGCAGTTTTCAGTGTTCAGTGTGGTGCCTGGAACAGAACATGTTAGAAAAGTGAGGTTATCCACTAATGAAAACTGCCTTGTCTTTGCTTAAAGACCTTCCGAGTGAGTTCTGCAAAGATAGCATATCTCTATGTCTTCTTGTTTCTCCCAAATAAACCATCTTCAAAACAGCAAAACTTTTCATAGCTTGTATGAAGATAAACTTGGAGGGAGGAGGGCACGATCCTGGGAGTTTTACCCAGAGCCTTGTACTGTGCTCTAACACTGAGCAACAGCCTTAGTTGGCATTGGTTTTATTGACGCAGCATCTCATTAGGTAACCCAGACTGGCCTGGAGCTCAGTCTTCCTCTCAGCCTCCCAAATGCTGGGTTTAAAGCATGCACCACCATGCCTCTCAAAAGTAGATATTATTCCTGCTACCCAGATGCCTTGGGACCTGGTATAAAGTCAAGAGGGCTTCTTTGAGTCTTTGGAATGGTTCTTCCTCTGCCCAGTCTGAAGGAAGGAAGCAGAAGACTCCTTTAGACAGTATATACACCAGCCTCCCTGCACACACCTCTGGTGCCATGGCTTGAATCAGCTCTTTTGAACTTAACTACCTCACTTAAACTCTTCAGTGGTGCACACACAGATCATCACCTTCTATCTGGGTTTTGTTTCTATTGCTTTTTACAAAGAACCAAGCCCCACATATTATGTCTCCTACAGGCAGACATTGTAGGGTTTTTACACTCAGGATATTAGTTGCTTCCATGTTGCTGTGATAAAATATCATGACCAAAAGCACCTATGAGAGAAAGGGGTTTATTTTGCTACCAAATTCCAGAGTCCAAGGCTCCAGGAGCTTGAAGCAAATCTCACAGAGGAATGCTGCCTGCTGGTTTGCTTCCTTGGCTTGCTTAGCTGCCTTTCCTATATAGCCCAGACCCATCTGTCTAAGGATAGCACTGTCTAAGTGGGCTGGGCTCTCCTATGTCAGTTAGCAATCAAGAAAATGCCCCACAGGCCTGTCTGATGAAAGCAACAAAGCAGATATGTCTGGGTTTGTGTCAACCTGACAGAAACTAGTACTAAAAAAATTCCTAAAAATAGGACTCCGTTATCATGTATGTAATGTAAATGAACAAGGGTTAGAATGATTTGACTAAGATAAGTAAATCTCAAAAGCATAATATTGGATGAAAAACTAATTATGAAATGGCTAGTAGTGTAGACTACCATCTATGGAAAACTTAAGAATAGAGAAGGTCATATGTTTGTGGACACAGGAAATATGATTGTACTTTGGGATATTACAGCCATTTCAGAACAGCAATTCATCTAGAGAGCAGGAACACAAGAAAGAATTTGGCATTTGGGGGAATTCACCCTTATTAATATTAGTGTTAATATTCATTTCTTCAGCAAAAGAGTTGGCTTATACATAGCACAGTGTAGTATCTGTGTAAGACTGGGTATTTACAAGGCCAAATTTTTCTCTGTACGTTTCTCACATTTTCATGTTTTATAATTGAAAAATTAAATATGAGACCAGCAAGATGGCTTAGTGGGTAAAGGTCCCACTGCCAAGCCCGATGCCTGAGTTCACCCCTCAGGACCCACAAGGTGGGTCCCTCAAAGTATCCTCTTCCTCTGGCCACACACTCACTGTGGCATTTGAGTACTGTGGCGCACGTGTGTTCACACACACACACACACACCACTAAATAAATGTAAATTTAAAAATTAAGTACAGAAAAATTAAACCCCATCTCATTATAGAAACTCAAACTAAAATTAAACACATCTGTAACCTCACCATTATTAGATGCAGATCATACTGGCTGAGACAAGTTGCACAGACTTTATCATGGGTGATTCTCACAGAAAGTCGTGACATTGTGTGTAGGGGCTGTCAGGTTGGGTTACTTTTTTTAAAAACTGAACAGTCAAGTCACAGAGTGCCCATCTAGCATATGCAAGGTCCTAGGATCAATCCCTAGCACTGGAGAAAAAAACAAAACAAAACCACCAAACCAACTGTGTCAGATGAGGAATTAAGCAGGCTGCTATGAGATCAAACTTGGACATCTTCAGCCTGCTAATAACAACCTAAAGAGCACTGCAGAGAACTATGTCTAGATCTGGATCATCAAAGGAGCATCAGGGAGCGGCAGCAGTGGGACAGAGCCAAGTCATGGGAACTCCGGTTTGTTTTTCTCTATGAGTAATACAGGCTGTCATCACATTTCCAGATCATTCTGCCACAGAATGTTTTGTGTCCATCTATACTGACAACTAAAAATTGGTCTTATGCAGTTCTTACTTGAGTCACTTCTGTTACTTCTGTTCATCTCAATCACAATGTATAAAAGTTCATACATTGCTGATGTTGACATCTCGCTAACTAGGGAAGCTGATAGGCAACTGGTGAACAAAACAGGGAGGGAAAGCATCAACTTACATAGTACCTAAGGTCCACACTGATAAAGAGGAAACACAGGAGCAGCCCAATCCTGGACCATCTGGACCATCTGGCTGCTGCCCTTTATCTGGTAGATATTGAAGCTGTGCAGATGTGTCACCTGTCTCTCCCTCCTCTTCTCTCTCTCTCTCTCCCCCACTGCCCCGTGTGTTTGTGTGTGTGTGTGTGTGTGTGTGTGTGTATCTGTGTGTCTATGTCTGTGTTTGAGATAGGCTTTCATTTATATGCCCTGGGCTAGCCTCAGACTCATGTTGATTCATCTGCCTTAGCTCCTAAGTGCTGAGAGAATTCCCAACTTCATCCACTGTCTTCTCAATCAGTATATTATTACTCCTAATTCTCTTAATTAAATTCTCTTTTTATTGAGACAAATTCTAAACACATAAAAGAGTTAATAATACCATCCTGTATTAACATTTCAGGTAGTCTTCCCCAATTAAAACCCAGAGCAATAAGAGTTTTTGCAGTAATTAAAAATCATCTGTTTCCCAAAATATATCTCACAAAAATATTTTCCAAATGGGAAAGCCTTAGAAACAGCTGCTTCACATAGTTCTGACAATATAAAAGATATTCTGGCCATATAAAGGACATTCATTCTCCTGCTTTCCACTAAATATTTATTGTGAGCCTACTGTGTACCAGGTACTGGCCAGGATGTTAAACAGCAGACAAGTCAGCTCAGTGCCTGCCTGCTGGAGCTCAAGGTCTATAAAGAGAAGCAACTGGGTGAGGGGTCTGCACTGGTGAGGGGTCTGCACTGCTGAGGGGTCTGCACTGGTGAGGGGTCTGCACTGGTGAGGGGTATGCGCTGTGCAGTAGCTGCGGGAGCACGCAGCCTGCAGTTGCTCAGAGGTCAGCACAGAGCGTATGGTCCACAGTGACTAGATCCTGTCCTAAGGAAAAGATTATTTCCGACAGAATAAACTACAGATGAAAAAAAAAAAAATACCCAGCACACCATAGCTTGAAGGCATGGCTAAAGTATAGGATAGTAGAAATAGCTTCAAGCAAAATAATAGGTGATTAGATTGGCTTTAGAGAGAGCACTCTCTTATACAGGAGGATGCTTGGGACTAAAGGCTGATTAAAGGTCATGCTGTCTTGTGTCTTAGATGTGTCTTTTGTGGTCAAGAGAGAAGATCCACTTCCTGGGTGTGCACAATCATGGTGTCACTGTCACTAAATTTGTTGATATGGTCTCTTCCCTTTGCTAATAAGTTCCCTGTTATACTAATCACTAAAACTGTTGTATTAAAAGTGAGCCCCAGCAAGAATCTAAAGACATCCCCAGTTACTAAATGAGAAAAGGGACCAGTGGCTGCACACTCACTGAGATATCAAATGCTTGCAACAGTCCAGCAGAGCATTGGAATTGGAATTTAAATGAACAGAAATAGTAATCTCTACAGGAGAGTTGGGGGGGGGGGGTTATAAAACAGCAAGAAGACTCCAGACCTTTTAGCTGTAGTTGATGACAGTCAAAAGACAGTATTGTTGGCTGAAGCAGGAAATGCCAGAGGCCAGAAGGGATGGAGGAGGAGAGAGAAGACTGACTTCTGACTTGTACAGCCACACAACTGCTGGGCCTCATCATCTCCAGATCCTGCTACATACATGAAGTTATTGAACTTTTGACTTGAATGTAGCAGAGTAAAGTATTCAAAATAAATTGCCTAATACTATTAATTATAATCATTGAAAAGTGCTGTCTTTAAAACTTGCTTTCTGGGCATAGGTGACTTGACATTCACTCCTTTATAGATCTACTGCAAGTTTAATGCATGCGACATCAAATGAGCAGCGTCACCATGGCTTACACTCACAGTGTTCGGCAGCATATTAGAATGTTGGGGTGAGAGAAGTCACCAAAATCACATAACTGGAACAGAAAGAAAAATAGACCAATATGTTTAAATGCCCCCCATTTTGAATAATTCAGTGTATTTTCCTTTTGTTGTTATCTTTGAAGAGTTCCATGTTGTCCTGACAGCTTAAATTAGTTCTTAAAATCATGAAAATTTCTGCTTGTGAATCATGATTAATATATTGTTAATAAAATAATACTTAAGTAAATTAGGATCGTTGGCTATATTTAAATTTATTTTTGTCTTCATTACATGTGTCATAAGCAGTTTTAAGTTCTGACCTTCACAAGCTGGAATCCAGAGTGTGCTCCTTCCTTACAGCTATTCCCGTCTCCTCCTTTATGCAGGCGCACAGACGTCAGGTGACACACTCCTGCCATACGAGCCTAAGCTACCATGTTTCCATTTACTTTTGCATTGTGCTTTACGCATGCCAGCACTATAAAATGCATGTGTGCAATCCTTGCAACCGCAGTATGTTCTAAAGAAAAAACAATATCGTTTAAGATATTTTCTTTACTGTGTAGTCTTCACTGGTCACAGAGGAGTCTTTCTGAACTGAGGTTAGACAATAGCACCAACTTCATTTTTTATGCACGTGAACAGGGAGGGCTTGAGGTTATTAGTTGAAACCGAGTAACCTTTCCAGGCTTTCATCTCTTCCTTTTCAAATTTGAATATGAAAAGCATATTCAAGTCAAAGACCATCACTTTAATGACATTTGGCAGTCATTTGATTTATTAGGTTTTAGAAAAACTTTTCCTTTAAATATTTCATCACACTATGCTAATCCTAGTAATATTGCCAGCTGCAGCCTTGTACCTGTATTAGTGCAGACAGAATGGTGTGCGATTTTCTCTGTCATCCTAGTAAAATTTCCATGAATCTACTGAATAATAAAATAACCTTATTGAAATATTCAGATTTCAGTTTTTAGTTAAAGTGTCTTAGAATACATAATAAAAGAAAATGTCTTTTGAAAGAAGTGGGTAAAATTACTTCATCAAATATTGAGAGGTTTGACAGCAATGGAAATGGTTCTTTATGGAGACATTCTTACATAGGATACTTTTTATAAAAAAAATTGTTTAGTTATACACTCTGAAATGTCTACATAGTCACTATGGTGGATTTAAATACTGGTATACAGTGAATTCCTACAATCTGATCACAAAATAAGTATTATTTTCATGTTTTTCTAAATATTCTTTAAAGTTTATATGATTGACAGCATAGCTCTGATAGTAAAGAAGAATTTTAACAATCAAAAGCAAATTTTAAATTGTAAGAAATAACTTTAACTCAGGAAATGTTGAAGTACAATCAAATATTGAAGTTAGTTGTCAATTGAAGCCATTTCTCAAGGAAGGGTTGTAAGTCCTCATGTTAAGGTCTGTGGATGCCAGGAGAAAATCGAACAAATGTCATTTTAATTCTTTATTCTATAAATGTGAAATGGAAAATAAATTGCAAAAAATAATATGTAAACTTAGATATAAGATTTTGCTTCTCTTGTTTGAAATGTTACTGAATGAAGTAAATTATGACAGAAATGTGAGAATGAGCTGTAGTTTCTGCTCCAGTTGCTATAGATTGATATAACTATATATATTAGCCTAATAGTGCTAACGTGTTCAACAGGCTTTGATCGCTGCATAATTGAGAGTTCTCAGGTAGTGCAGATTAAATAAAGCAGTGATAAACATGTTCTTCATTACCTAGTTTGAAACAAGGCCAACTGATACTTGTCATTCTGGAAGCCATAGGAGATGAAGACCTCATAATGTTCACTCCTCATAGACTTCTAGTGGGGTATTTATAGCCTCAAATGTAAATCAGCAGACAATTGCCATGACACTGTTCACTTCAAACCCTGGGGCATTAGAATCTCATTCTCTCTGTGTGTCATGAATAATCTATCATGTGGAATGTATGGTAGCATACACTGTATTCCAGAAAAGAAATCCATTGGCTGTGACATTTTATTTTAAACTAATAGTGGAATAGAATAAGTGATATTTTTGCTTGGTTATTTGTTTTTGGTAATTGTTTTCATTTTACTCTTTGAATAGACGTCAGAAGAAATTCGGATTGAGATCATAGCTCTGAGCCTTAATGATTCTCAGATAACCAGGGAGGACACTATTCAGCGACTATTCATTGAGTGTCGGTTCTACAGTCTTCCCGCTGAGGAGACTCCTGTGTCACTGCCCAAACCCAAGAGTGGACAGTGGGTCTACTATAACTATACTAATGGTATGTATGGCTAATGTGCAGTATAGACTTTTAGGGGGTTCCTATCTGTGAAGGAAGCTAAGGTAACAGCATAGAATTTAAAGCTCTGATGATCACATGAATTCATAAAAGTCAGACTAGATTAATAAAGCCAGCACTGGAGCATAAAAATTGAGAAAATTTCTTTGAAATCATTGTAAACTTAAGAGGAAGCACAGGCATGGGGAAAGTGATATCTGTCTGCTCCTACTATTATGGTATATACAGGAAATGCCACCTAAGTCTACTGTTGAGTTTTAATTGAAAAATATGACATTTTAAATGGGAGTTTTCTTGCTTATAGCATTCAGGCCATGTAGTGCCTTGATTGTGGGCTGCCCTTCTGGTCACTACCATCACATAAGTCTTTCTTCCTAATAGAGAAATATGTAAGTTCTCACTGTTGCAGCAGGCAGCTTTCCCTTGTAGGGCTGTCAGTTGACATGTAAGTCTATTGGATCAACACAGACTCAATAAAAACCCTAAGAGTGTTTAGGCCAATCAATGCTCAGGAGTTTTTCTGTTACATAATCAACCATGTAGAATTAGAAGGAAAACAAAGGTCATCGAGCTACTTTCATCAAGAGTTGCAACATCTTAGCATATTCTCTGTGCTAACGTGAAATCCTGAAGATGAGTCCTGCCTAGCTTTTATGTCCTTGCTGGACACTGTTAGTTACTTTTCTGTTGCTGTAAAGAGACACCATGATGAAGGCAACTTACAGAAGAGGGAGTTTATTAGGGGTTTACAGCTTCAGAGGGTTAGTCCATGACCATCATGGGGACAATGGCAGCAAATGGGCATAGCTGAGAGATTACATACTATGACAGCAAACGTGAGGCAGAGAAGGAACTAACTGGAATGGCATGGGCCTTTGAAATCTCAGAGCTCACTCCCAGTGGCATACCCCCTCCAACAAAACCACACCTCCTATTCCTTCACCAACAGTTGTACCAACTCGGGATCAAGTATTAAAACATATGAGCATATGAGGGCCATTCTCACTTAAAACCACCACAGGGACTAAGAATGATGATGATGATGTTTTTTGAGTTAAGGTCTCTCTGTATAGTCCTGGCTGTCCTGGAACTGTCTATATAGGCCACGCTGACTGGCCTTGAACTCTCGGAGATCCACCTGCCTCTGTCTCCAGAGTGCTGGGATTAAAAGCATGAGCCAATAAGCCAGGCTATTGAGATTTTTTTTGCAGTCTTAGAAACTATATTTTAAGAAACACACACAGTCTTGCTCTGTAGCAGCAGAATTGCAAATGATCATGCCTACTTAAAAAACAAAACAAACAAACAAAAAAACAACTGGCCTTTTTATAAATACATTCATTATTGAGGTAGAAATCTTGGGATCCAGTGATCTGCTCTAATCTTTTCTGTGTGCACAATTCTTACTGGTGTGTGAGCTTAGTCCAGATATGTTGATTCCCTAATTCCTTCATTTCTTATTTAAAAGAGAAAGTGATTCCTAAGATCCCTTCCAGTTCAAACTCTGTAACAACTATGCCTGAGAAACCGTATAAGAAGAAACACGCCCAAAAGTATTTTCTCAGACTTTCTAAATATATTCAATGTATAGTATCAGAAAAGTATGCCAAATCAAATGTCAGTACTAGTAAAATAGATGTTCAATTAATTTTAATGCAGATATCCCCAAGGAAAGAGATGGACTTGGCTTTTGTGTTGTGTAAAGAGCAGCAGCACAGTGTTTGTCTAGACTGGCAACAAAATGTTCTTGAGAAATTGCCTACACACTGAGGAAATGTGGCCATGTAACAGAACAAATGTTTCCATTTGCCTAGAATCAAATCCTTCTTTGAATCAAACCTATGATATATGCTAAAGCCTTTTGGTTTTGTGCACACAAGTTATGGAGGTCTGTTTGGGACCTTGTTGCCAGATTGCTTTATTCTTCCCTTTATTGCAAGGCATCTGCTATTGATTGGTGTTTTAGCAGTTGCTTACGTTCCCAAGGAATTAGACATTTGATGGGGGAAAAAAAATTTTAAAGCAGTTCAGTAGTAATGTTTATTATACTGAAGTTTCTCAGGTTTGTGTCTATTGGGCTTTGACTAATTTTGAGACCATGAGCATCTATTTTGTTTGTGAGCAGGGGAAAGGGATGCACTCAGCACCTAAACACTGGTGTTTTGTATAAAAACCCCAAGCTCCAGGCCACAGCAGATGTGAGAAATGAACACCCATCTTGTTAGTAGTTTTTCCTTTAGGTAGGACAGTGGAAATCCTTACACTTTAATCATTAAATCTGTATCACTGTTGCAGAGAGACTTCCTTGAATCTTTGGTTAATAGACAACTATTATTTAAAGTAACTAATTATTGTACTGATTTACCATTCACTTGTTACTTAAAGAAAGTCAATATAATACAGCCTTACACCCTCCAAATCTCACTGAATGTTAATGAAGGTCATTTCATTTCCAAATTGCCTTGTGAAATCCAATGGAAGATTTAGGACACAATTAGAATACACTCTTTTGTGTGAACACTTTATCCATAGAAAGGTTCACTGAACCCAGCTCTGATTTGACTCTGCATGGTGATCTGAGTCACACAAAAGGAATTTGAATGTCAAGGCCTAAATTAGGTACGTAGATGACTGGAATAAACTAGCAATCCCCAGGATTATTCATAATCAAATTCGGTCTTTATGAAGAAGTGTTAACACCAGGTCTATCTGCATACAAGAGTGTATTTTCTTAGGGCTACTGTTACTTCAAAAATTGAAGCTCAATTCACTTGATAGACATTGGTAGCGAGAATAAAACATTTGCATTTTATTGGGCTTGAAAATTTCACTCAGAGAATGCTGAGTAAAGAAACTAGTTTGGGGGAGAAAGATTAATGGTAGGCCTGAGGAGTGTTGTCTGGGCTGAATAAAGCTTTCTGGGGAATTGACAGTAGGAAGAGAAAAGATTAATGGAATCGGCTGAGGTTTTCATGAGACTTGTGCAGATCTGGACCCTTAGTCTCTGAGGATTGAGCAGTCTATCTTCTGGAACAATTAAAGTTTAATGCAGAAAATGAAAAGGATGTAGAACATCAGAGTTTGTTACTAATAGAAAGAGAAATTTGGCAAAGATAAAGATTACAGGGGTGATAATATTTTAATATAAAAGTTATCAAAGATTCAAAGTTCATACCTTCTATAATTAATCCATCTGCATTTCTTCTTGCATTTGATATTGATAGAGAATGTAGAGATTTATCCAGCCTCCAAAAGTAAGGGATGCTTTTACTGTATTTTTAATTGACACAATAATTATAAATGGGGGCTGGAGAGGTGGCTCAGTGGTTAAGAACACTGACTGCTCTTCCAGAGGTCCTGAGTTCAATTCCCAGCAACCACATGGTGGCTCACAACCATCTGTAATGGGATCCAATGCCATCTTCTGGTGTGTCTGAGGACAGCTACAGTGTACGCATAGACATTAAATCTGTAATGGGATCCGATGCCCTCTTTTGGTGTGTCTGAGGACAGCTACAGTGGACGCATAGACATGAAATAAATAAATCTTTTGAAAATATCTATATTTAAAAAACAATTGTAAATGTTGGAGTACAGGTATAGTCAGTGCTAAAGTATCTGTCTAACAAGCATGAGGGCCTAAGCGTAGACCCTGAACCCAAACAATAAAGTAAGAAAATAGCTATACAGCATAGCACATGATGTTCTAATATACATGAAATGTTCAAATTAGACTGAGCCTGTCTGATTTTGCTAATGTTTATCCTTCTTTGTGGTGAAAATATTTATAATCCTTTCCTTTCTGAAATAGTCATTCTCTACAGTGCAGTAACATACCAGAACTTACTTCTCTTATCCAATCTGACCTGGGGCATGATGATCAACCTTTCCCATCCCTCTCTGGAAACCACCGTCCTGTTCTCAACGTCTATGAGATCGTCTTCTCTAGACACCACTTGTGCTAGCCCACCTTACTGCATTAAGCGTACTGTCCTCCAGCCCCCAACCCCCATTTGTATTACCACAGCTAACAGAACTTCCTCCTTTCTGTGACTGACCAGTATTAAATTGGGCGGTAACTGAAGATCTTGAGTTTGGACTGTCATATCTTTTTAAGTATGTGCTTATGAAGTTTATGTCAAAACTGAGCAAGTTCTAGACAAATGTGATTTCTCTTGGAAACAGTTAAACACTATAACTGTTTGGGAGAGTCAGTTTTGTTTTATTTTGGTTTGGGTTTTGATTTTTTGAGACATTATTTCTCTGTGTAGCCTTGGCTGTCCTGGAACTCGCTCTATAGAGCAGGCTGGCCTCAAACTCACATAGATCCACCTGCCTCTGTTTCCCAAGCGCTGGGATTAAAGATGTGCACCACTACTTCCTGGATAACATAATTACTTTGAAAGGGTGTAAAAATGTCAGCTATCTTTGAAAATACCCTTCTATTTTCTCAGAATCCCATATAAATCGTGGTACTTAACAGGATCATAGAATCACATCATAACACTAGGCGGCCAAAGTGTCCCTGTTCCCCACAGCATTCAATGTAGAGTATCCAGTGCTTCCTGATCCCAGTGTGTAAAACTGGGCAAAGGGATATTGGTCTGAGATGGTCCTTGGTGTGTGGTACCCTGACTGGTGTCAGTAGCAGCAGGAGGAGCAGTGTTATAAAAGCAGAGGTTTAGGCTGTACTGCAGACACTCCAGATCTGAAACAGAGCACCTAGGGCTCAGCACAGTAATCTGCAACCAAGCCATCTCAATAGTAGGGATGTGTGTTAAACACTGATAACCACTAAGCTAAACTCAGAAGCCCAATCTAGGCTATATTTATCTGAACAGGCACAATTCCAAGTTGGTATGCTTTTATAAGACTAAACTTATTGGTTAGGAACTAGAATTTTATTTTTGAAAACAAATTTTTAAGAAGTCAACCAAACTATTTAAGTCAGCTTTATGGATCTAGTCAGTATCACTTTATGAAAGAGAAGAACAAGAAAGCAGGTGGCTTGCCCAGCTCAGCTACAGACCTTTCCCGTCTCCAGCCAGGAAAGGCCCTGGTTGGAATGCCAGGAAAAGCTTAGCTGCAGAGGAGGGAGGTACAGACACACTGGAGAGCTCTAGGCAACTAAACACAAGCTCCAGCTCCTTATGCTCTGAGTTCTAGCCTTCTCTCCTCTGCTTAGTCATCTGTGAAATGTAGATCAACCTCGCTCCTCACCCTGTCGTGGAGTGGAGTGCCTACTGCATAAACATTACTCAATAAATGCTGCCCGATGGGGTGGTGCAGAAACATAGCTGGGAGTTGGTTTATTTTTGAAGGTTAAACATGGAACCGCCATGTGTCTCAGCAGCTCTCCCTCTGTGTAAATAGCAGAAAGAATCAAAATCAGGGGCACAGGCACATAGCAAACTGTGTTCACTGCTCCTGATGCCCAGCAGTAGAAACAACCCACAATCCTTCACAGGATGATTGGGAAAACAAAATGTTTTGTGTGCATATAGTGGAAATATAATTCAGCATTGCATATGATGCATGCTGCAGCAGAGATGAGCCTTGAAAATATCAGAGATACAGGGCAGACTGTGACCCCACTTAGAGGAGTTGATAGAGACAGAAAGTGAAGTAAGGGTTCCCAAGGTTGGAGAAAGGGAGTGACCATTACTGATGAATAAGTAGAGTTTCCACTGGGATGAGGGAAAGACTCTAGAGAGGAGGAGGAGTGACAGCGTCCTCCATGTCTGTACCTAATATCAGTGAACATATGTTCTAAAGCACTACATTTTAAATTATATGTATGTTACCACAGCAATTGAAATTCATCAAAACTAATCTAAATTTAATTGAAGACCTTTTCTTTTGAATGCTGGAGTTAGCTGTTCAGAGGCTTTTAATACAAAGAAAATATTTGTATTTATGTATCAAAGACTTAAATTATTATTTGGTAAGGGTAACAGTTCATTTCGTGGCTCGTGTTAGTCTGAAACACTGTAGAGATCAATCACTGTTTCAGCCTGGGTTGTTTGTCCTGGTTTTTAAGTTAAGCTTCAGTGAGAGACAGATTGTAGGGCACAGGTACCATGGCACCTATGTGAAGACTGGAGGCCAGCCCCTGGAAGGTGGCTCTCTCCTTCCCCCAGGGACCAGGGATTGCTCCTAGGTCACCAGGCCTGTGGCAGCAAGTGCTTCTGTCCACTGAGCTGTCACACCACCAACCTCAGTTGTCTTCTAAATTACCTTCATTATTCTGGCCCTCAAATGTTAGAAACCAAATGCAGCCTAAAAGCTTTAGGACTATGAAGTAGGAGAATATATGAAAAGCCACATATTGAATTAGGAAAAAAATCCATTTAGTTTAATGTACTGACAGCCTCCAAAAATGAGGTACTGACCCTCAGCACTAGTGAAATATATCTGCTAAGATGACCTTCTGGCAATGACAAAGAAAACACTCAGAACCATTTGTGTTGGTCTCTTTTAATGTTGGCAGCTCTAAGGAACCCCACACAGTACGGTGTCCTGTAAGGACAGTGGCCTTGGTTCTCCAGAGCTGGGTAACTTGGCTACTGGGCCTCCATTAATTTCTACCTCTCCTGAGCCACTGTTACCCCTTGTCTCCCACCATGTGCCTGCATCCCACAGGGCACACCTTTGGGTTTCGATTAAGATCTGTCAGACAGCCAACCAGCTGAATGACTCCATTGCATGGTCATTTGGAGCCGAACTCAAACTGTCCTCAGAAACATTGTTAATGAAATGACAAATCCCAAAGGAGCATGAGCTCCAGAGTCATAACAGCAGTGTCCCTGCATGCCTGTTTGGTTGTGTCTGAGTCGAGATCTGGCTACAAGAGACCCTAAGCCCAGAATGGCATGTAGCAGAAGAGCATCTTCTCCCCAGGTGCCAACTCTGTGTACAGTCTCTCTGCACTGCCAAATGCCAGGTGGCACTTTTGACAGTTATTCATCTGTTCCAGCCATATTCCTGAATGCCAGGACCAGAACAGTCTTCACATACCCTTGTTCCACCATGCACTGCCACCTCAGCTCTGACTTTGCTCACCTGCACACTAGGTGCCTTTTATCCCATGTGGTGGCAGGAGAGGAGGCTTAACTTACTGGGCTGTCAGGAAGGACAAACATGCTGCCATACACTTTCATTATCACTTGCTTCTTAAGTGAAAGAAAATGCTGTGACTCCCTCAAATACAAAGTGGTAAAGACCCCCAGCTTTTCAGTCCGCTCAGCCAGAGCCATAAGCAGGTAGCGGTAGCATTGAAGCCCTCTGAGATGTTGCGTGTATCCTTTCTGACAGCATGCCTATAAGCCTGTCAGTGACATGACACTCGATCACATGACCATTCAGATTAGATTCTGGTTTCTCAAACACACAGGCACCGTGGCATTGTATGTGTGTCTTTAAAACAATAGTCACCGAGTGCAGGATGGTGCCAAAGGAATAAGGTCTGGGTGGCTTACTTGTGTGGACTTGTCTTTTCTTTTGCTATAGTGATCTACCTGGATAAAGAAAACAACCCAGCATTGAGAGACATCTTAAAAGCCATCCTGCAAAGAGGAGAACTGCCTCACAGAAGGTACTTACAGCAAATTCACAAAAGCACATCTCTATGTCTGTCCTCTTGCTTCCTGGAATGTTGGAGCTCCTCCTTGCAGTTTGATTCCCTTCAAAGAAGTGTGACAATGAAAAGACATGGGTGTGGGGTAGCTCAGTGGTAGAGTGCATGCTTAGCATGAGTGAAGTACTAGGTTTAATTCCAAGCACTGCAGAAAACAGAAAAGGAGAGAAGAATACAGGAATGGCAGGAATTCCTTCACCCCAGCATTGTTCCTTTAAAAATTTCCAAATGTCCCTCAGAGATACAAATGGCCATGCCTTTTTTCCCCCACAAAAGCCCAATGCACACAGCAGGTGGGAAATGCTTTTCTAGAGAATACTGGGATGCAGTTCACCTCCCTATGCTGATGAACGGGAGGGTACCCTTTCTCCAGCCAGAGCCTGGGATTGCTAAGAAACATTCTCCCTTCTTCTTAATACTCCTAAATACTTCCTGACTTAGCCCCTAGTCTGAGAACTCCCTTATTCAGGTGAGAGCCCTGCTCAGTAATGGTGCTAACTTAGCAGCCACAGCTAGGGGTCACCATTCTTCCTGGTCATGTAAAAAGGAGTGCCCAGTTCCTAGGCAATTGCTCATAGCACTTCTGCAGGCTGTGCATCTGCATTTGGAAATATACCATTGTTTCCCTAAACAGTGATTCACTGAAAGAAAAAGTACATTGAAGAAATTAATAATCTGGGACTGGAGGCTCAGACTTGGGTTCGGTTCCCAGCACCATCTTGTAGCTCATAATCTACTCCAATCCAAGGAATCTGATGCTCTCTTCAAGGCTCCACAGGTGCCACATGCACATGGGGCATTCAGGCAAGCACTCCTACACATAAAATGGAAATAAACACATTATCAAAAATTTTTTTCATTTTTAATTTGAGGTCATAGTTTTGACTGATTCAGGTTCCTTTTTGGTTTCATTTTCTTTAGCAAGAGTTCTACTGAGAAAATCCACCAACAAGGAAAACAGGCCATAATGACAAATAAATAATTAATTACATCTGCAATGACTAGGGACAGACACTGAGCCTATGCTGAGTGTGGTGGTGCTTGCTGTCAGTCCCAGCTCTCGGAGCAGGTGAATCTCTCTTAGAGACTAGTCCAGTCTACAGAACAAGTCATAGGCCAGCCAGAGTTACATAATGAGGACCCATAAAAGGGTAGAAAGAAAAGAAACTGAACAAGTTAAATGCTAAAAGAGAAGGAAGTAACAGAATACAATCTGAGAACATGACATTTAAGCTGATTTATGAAGGTTGAAGAGACTCGGTCAAGTCAAGAACCTGAGGCATATGGTTCCAGGCTGAGGGAATGCCAGAAAAAAGGATGCCACAGAGGGCATTCTGGGATAGATGGAAGGACTAGCAAGGCTGGGTTCAGAAGTAGAGACTTGCAGGAAGGCACAGATGTGGAGCACATGATGTTTGCCCACCCCAGCTATGTCTGGCCCTCAGTTTTTAAATCCATCTAGTGGGCTTTCTTCCCTTTTGAGTTGAACTTTCTGGCTCTTTCATTTTTGTTTGTTTATTTTAATGCTGGGGGTGGAAACCAGGTCCTTGCCTTTGTCCATGTGCGCAGGAGTTCAGTACTGATTCACACCTGGACCTGTGAATTGTATTTGACCTCTCGTCTTTCTCTCCTTAGAATTAAAGCCAGGAATGCGGCATTTTCATACTCCTAGCCCTTTTTGTAGAACTTAGAAGGAGCGTTTTTAAATTTTGTCTCAGAACTATGTCACTCAATGAAGGTAATTGCCTGCCTTTATAAAATGATGCTGATATGATCTCAGAGCCTGAGATTAAAGTATATCACATGTCAAGGTACCTGAAAACAGTCCTGGAGAGCCTTTCTTTTTCCCTGTGTGTCCTGCACCAGAGGGTGCCGTCCATGGGCACTAACTATCAGAAGGGTGGTGTGTTGCTCACACCGTGTGGCAGCAGTGGCCACATCTTTTAAGCTCTCTTGTCCAAACTTCATTCATTCTAGGACAACGTTTTTGTCATTATTCATGAATGTTTTGCTTGCATGTCTGTATGTGCACCATATGGTGTGCTCTGCCTGCAGAGGTCAGAAGAAGGCACTGGATCCCTGGTACTGGATTACAGACAGTTGTGAGCTGCCGTGTGGGTGCTGGAACTAGAACCCAAGTCCTCTGCGAGAACAGCCACCTCTGTGGTTCTATCAACAGTCAGTTGTGTATAATTGAGTAAAGGAATCAGTAGATAATTTGGGGATTTGCTTAAACAGCACTTTCCTCCCCACCCCCACTTAGCCTACTGTGACCCAGGCTCTGGCTCCTTGTATCATTTCATCTGGTCTTCACAAGAGCCCGCCTGTTCTTACATGTAATTGTCCTCCATTGCACAGATAAGGGAACTGAGTAATTCCCCTACCACCACCCAGCTGTGTAAGTATGGAAGGCAGTATGAGAACTAAGAATGAGTGCCCTAAACACCCACCCGGCCCTCTGTCCTGTGCATCCTGTAACTCTCAGACCACTCCGAAGTCTGGACCATGTTCTGTGATTTCTTTGTGAACAGGTGGTAGCTTTCATTTTCACTTAAGAGATCTCTATTTTCTAATTTCTTCAACTATATCCCTAGCTAAAAACCAGGGGCTTGTAAAGGAATGAAATGTTGGCCATTACCTTCAGCAAGTTGATTAGAGGCTTTGTCTTGTTCACCCATAAGCATTTGGATTTTGTTTATATTTTTCAAGGCATGATTTCTCAGGGGCTTCGATTTTCTGTTTCTTGTTTTGTTTCTGATTTGGGATAGATATGTTTCACAGAGTTTAAAATGGTGAGGTTTACAAACCTCCATGGTTTAAGCTATGCTGCCAAGACATATCAAAAGAGTACTTAACTGTAAATTCCTGTCATTTGGTCAATCCAAGTGTGTTTGGCCTCAGCACAAGCCACTAATTCAAATCAGCTCCATCAGAGCCCTGCAATTATGTGTCTAAAAGTAAAGTAGAACTTGGATGCTGTGGTTATCCGCTAAAAGGTTGCTGAAGCAATATGAATATCTGATACAGCCATTGAGCAGAGCTCAGCTTTTCGATGTGGGCATTCAGACTGCTCTCCGGCAGTGCAACCTCTGCATTTTGTAAGACAACACATACAGTTTGGTAGATTGCTTGCTACCAGACCCAGAGTTGTATACTGCTGGGATTCAGGAAGCACATCTTTCTGTCAAAAATGCTGTGTAACCTACCATGGCCTCTGCCCTTCATCCTTTTAGTCTTAAAAAGTAGAAGTATCGAGCCGGGCAGTGGTGGCGCACGCCTTTAATCCCAGCACTCGGGAGGCAGAGGCAGGCGGATTTCTGAGTTCGAGGCCAGCCTGGTCTACAGAGTGAGTTCCAGGACAGCCAGGGCTACACAGAGAAACCTTGTCTCAAAAAACCAAAAAAAAAAAAAAAAAAAAAAAAAGTACAAGTATCAAAATCTCAGCTATGGTGTCATGACATGGACTTCGGGTCCTTCCCTTTGCCTGGTCACTTTCTTCCATTCTGGAGATGATTGCCATCCAGGAATGCTATTTGAGAAGGAGATTGGTGCTCACTGGAAAGCTGGGGGAGCTCCAAGGCTCTAACCGCTCTGGTAAGACTTTTGCCTGATGCACTTTCCCTTCTACTGGCATCTCACGGGTAGTTTTAAAAAAATTACCGCAACCCCCTGCTCTCTGGTAGTGATCTCCTCTGTCCTGTGCCTTCCTAGTGTGCGCTTCACCGTAGTCAGTGATCCTCCCGAGGACGAGCAGGACCTGGAATGCGAAGACATTGGCGTTGCTCATGTTGACCTCGCTGATCTGTTTCAGAAAGGAAGAGACATCATCGAGCAAGATATTGATGGTATGAGTGCAAGCAAGGCTCTGTCTGCACGGCTGCCAGCTGCCAAAGCCCAGGCTCTCGCTTTAGACCTCTGTCTGCTGCCTGGGAGGGTCTGTTACACCTCAACAGAAGGCTGTGTGGCTCCGGCTGACAGCTGCTGCTACAGAGGGCCTGTCCCTATGTTCTCCCCCCTTTCCCTCCCTACCCTTCTGTGGATGATAGAGAATTTTAAATAATTTTGCCTCACAGGAATTAAAATGCATTTCTTAGTGCTGGGGGTAAGACACTTGGCCTTAAGCTTGTTGTTCTCAACCATGGCAGCATCTCCTCAAGGCTTCTCTAGTTCAGGGCTGCAGCCAAAGGGTGGGTCTGTCTCCTCTGCTAACTCTAGGATTCTGACAGTTAGGGTCTTCCTCACAAACTGTATTCTGGATTTTTGCCTTGCTAGGTGTGAGTCAGAGCAGTGCCTCATTTCCCCTTCTGTTCTTACATCAGACATGCAGAAGGAACTGTACTTTCTAAACCATAACCAAGGAAGGCCCTGGCCATACACAATCAGTTGAGAAACTCTCACTGATTCCACTTCAAACTGGCTGACACTTTGTACTGAGCTTGTGGATTACCTGGTGAGGCCACAGTCCAATCACTTAATAAGCACCTCCTATGGACCAGGATTCTCCAGTGCTATTGCAGCTATGTGGAGCTACCTGTACTGGACACATGGCAGGATTCAGACAAGACATCCAGATCGAGCCAAATGATTGCCCAAGTTAAATCAAATAAATAACTAGGAGCGTGTCTGGAATATCCATAAAGTATGCACATCTGACTTGATGGCAGCTAGTTACTCTTTGGCACAGAGAAAAAGATGAGAGGATTAAAATGCTCCTGTCACTTTAGTCAAGACTCCAGAACCGAGAGTCTGACAGGAATCACCAAAATCAGTCTCTATGGCCAGCTCTGCTTAGTGATCTGACTTTTCCTGTGTGGCCACAGGGATCACACTTTGCCAACACCCACCTGTTAGGTCCACTTGTAAAAAGCCAGTCAAATGTCCAGGCACTGTTCCCTGAACATTTTAATACCTTGCTCTGTGCCATATGCCAGTGAGTGGTCTCCAAGAACAGGTGAAAGCTCAGGAGAACAAGCTGGGTACCACTAGGCCACTGCACTTCAGTGGCTCCTTCTCCACCCATGTGCCTACCAAGTTTTCTTTGAAGGTTTGCTCACAAAGGTCCATTGAAGTAACATAGTACTGGGAGCAGTAGTTGTAGTTCATCTGTTGAGGAGGGTGAGAAATAACAAGAAACTACAAGACCCATAAGCACTATCAAACTTACAAACTTTGGCCTTGGATCCCTAACAAATATCTTTCCCTACCTGATGAGGTCTAGGGACTGGCTGACATTAGAGCAGGCTGTGTTCAAAGAAGCCTCAAATAGTCTGCCTCTGGGACATCACTGATACCGCTCACTCAAGAAGTGAGCCTCTGATCCTCAGAGCCGACTCACAGATGTCTTAAGTTCTGTGAGTCTGCCATCTTGCTTTTCTAATTGCCCAGAACCCTATTTTAAATGAAGTGTCACCTTAGGGATCTAGGTGACCATCCTAACACTGAGTATCATATATTTGCAGTATTCCACAGTATGTTAGAAGAACCTGACCATGTGGGGATAGCCATAGCCTTTCACTCAGTAAGCTTCCAGATTACTTGTAAACTGTGTGTCCTCAGATACGTGGCCTTCTCATATAACTGTGTTCATCTCAAAGATATGTGAACTAGCCTAGCTGAGAAAACTACTGAACATCATTGACCTTTGCTGACTCCTTCTCCTCAGTTCTTGATGCCCGAACAGACGGTGGCAACATTGGCAAGCTGAAGGTGACCGTGGAAGCACTTCATGCCCTACAGTCTGTCTACGAGCAATACAGAAAGAACTTGGAGGCTTGAAAGAAACTGTTCCAGAAGCATTCTGCTTCTAAGAAAATGCTCACATGAAAGCTCAAAGATGAGATTGTGAGTTATCACTCTGGTGTATGTAATCTATAATTCATGGGGAGCTGGGGGGAGTGCCTGGGTTTAGGCTTGAATGTTCCAGTTTTGTATAGTTTTTGTGTTTGTGTATTTTTCTTTCCATTCCTCTCCATGACTGCCACCCCTTAGGACTCCAGTGCTCCTGAGTGGGCTACCTTATCAATAATTTATAGCAACATGATAGCATGAAACATCTATTTGCATTTGCAAAATTTTCTTATGAAGAACTAGGAGTAGTTCCCATTTTTATTTTTCAGAAGTAAAAGCCTAAAATCTTAGGAAACCAATGCAAAAGAAATGCTTTTTATGTTATCCCTAATTGTCCCACTAAATGGAACGCCTCTGATTAGCCTCATTAAGACTCTTATACTGTGAAGATTTTATTAGAAGCAATATATGAAAATTACTTGGATTAATGTGTTAATCTTCCTCTTTAAAATGCTAATATCTACTGTATGCACATTAAAGCTCAGTATGCATTTTCTTTGATGCATACAGTTTCTATCAATTAAATATAAAGAAGGAGACTTGGCACCAACTTATTAAATTACTCCCAGTTCTGTTTTGATTTTTTTTATAAACATTGTAGTTGTTCCAGGTTATGTGTATCAGTGTGTTTTTAATGCTGATACCAGATCAGGGATTGTATTCATATAAAGAAGATAGATAGATAGATACACACACACACACACACACGGGAAATTTATACTTTACAAATTAAAGTTATTACATAGAAAAAATTAAAGTATGGCTCAAATTCTAAAATGCTTAGACATGAAAGGAGACCCTTTTATCATTTTTTTAAACTTACATCAAGCTTATACAATGCTGGGATGTATCTGGATATCCAGACCCTCAAAAAGCAGCTCCAAAAGTTAATTTCTAGCTTTTACGCAGTCTTGCTGAAGGGTTTAATTGATATTTTTAATGGAGCTGTGAATCAGTGCTGCAAAGGAATTGTCTCTGGGGGTCTGAGATATAATGCATTTCATTTTTTAATTTACTTTTTTATTTGTCATTTTCTTCAAAGGATTTTTATAGGCTGTGGGTTTTCACTGTTTGCAAACAGGCTATTCCTTTTTAAGCATATGTAAAGTATTCAGGGAGATAAGTAATTTATTAAAATCTACCTAATTTGCCGTGCTATATTAAATCTCTGCTTCAGTGATCACAGACCATTTCATTTAGAGAATTAGGCATTCCCTCTTTGTGTGATTAAAGTCCTGGAAAATGAGTTCTTTGCTCCTATTTGTGAACATTCAAAGCCTGCTAATGGCAGGAAGATGGAACAGATTATGAGACAATTCATTACAGTTCAACAGGGGAAAAAGCAGCTATAATGCAGAACTGCAAGTATGAATATCAGTGTATAGCTGAGCCGTCTGCATCTAACAGCTTCAGGGATGACTCCTCCTTGGGAGGCTTTGAAATGACATCCCTATGATATTAATTTGTTGGCGCACTTTGTGGGACCAGTAGAGTATATGATCTGACCACAGAACTCTATAAATTCTGTCTGTGCCGTTGGGCACCCTGTCCTCAGGCCTGCCAGCTCCAAGAGGAACTGTGCTCTCATCAGACTCTGAAAATCATCATAACAACTCATTCCTCTGGAACCTTCTAGTGACCACAAACATCTGCAGACAAAGCCTCTCCAGTTCTAGTAAACAACCACATGTTTGTTGTCACTTTAGCTGGCTCTGAGCTCATCTTCTTGGCCTCCCTTTCTAGCTTTCCTTGGCTTTGCGCAGCTACAGTGTCATTAAGGCCCATAATATTCCCTGCAGTAATTTAAAACAGCCAGATTATACCCTGGGATTAGCTGAGTGGTTTTTGAGACATTTATTGTGGTATGCTTCTAGGAGGCATGCATTATTGTTTTAAAATGTTATATCCAAAACTAAATAATGCTTTCTGCAGAGATGAAAATGGAGTGGTGCGGACTTCTTAGCATCTTTAAGTGGAGACAGGGAAGCTTTAATCCAGAAAACTTCTACAGTGAGTCAGCTGTATAGTATTTATACCTCAAGTGAGACCGTGGACTATCCAGGCTTCTCTTACCTTTGTATTTACTAATGCTAACATTCTCAGCTCAGACTCCTGCAGATGTTCCCAGTACTAACTGCACATATATAGTGACTAACAGGCTCTGAAGGAGACATCAAATGAGTATCCTCACTTGAAGTCCACTGGCATCTTTGTCTAGACATGTGTTTACCAGAGTTCATTGAAAAGTTCACCTCCATTGGTTTAAAATGCTCTGCTGTCCTCTGTGAACCAGGCTTGCTCTGTTGAGGATGGCTGGGAAGTGGGGGCTACCATGCACACAGACACAGCCCTGGAGGAGAACATGCAGCTCTCAATAACTGCACAGTACACTCAGCACTCTGGGAGCTGGAATGCTTTTAGTTTGGAAATATAAATAGAGATGTGATGTGGCGTGTGGGACAGTGTATTATACATGGTTTTTTGCCTACTGTAGTAGGAATGTCAGATTCCCAGCCACTGTCATGAGAAGCAGTTGACAAAAATAAGTTTTATGGTTTACAGTGTGGTTTACGTAGAGAACATTTCTCTTCACTCTCGGTTTCAACATGTTTTCTGAATTATCATGGTTTGTTGCCATTTAACTTAAATTAGTTTTTTTAAGAATAAATAGAGACTATGTTTAATCAAATAAAGAAAGGCCACATTGAAATTCTGCTGTTCCTGCCATTCATTTGTTACCACAAAACACAAATAATTTCTATGTGTCATGAAGAAGTGTGGGCTGAGACGTGGTCATGTGATTTGGGAGGCTCTGCGTGCACCAATGTTCCCACAACAAAACATGAATTATTTTAGTAATCTGACATCAAGAGCTGTGACAATGAAAACCAGCTCTTACACATGTTCTAACAAGAATCTGATTAACATTTTTGTGGATATGGAAAATAACTTTTTTTAGTCAAGCTGGCACTGTTGCTGAATTTAGAATGATTTCCTTATGTATAGAATTGCAAAATGTGAATCATGTCTGTGAACAAATATGAGAATAAAATGTGATCTTTGTGTAACACAAAACACCAAGGGAGAGGCCTTGGGTTGTGAAATGACCCAGTGATTGACAGTGGAGGGATGATCCCAGCAGGAAGAGTGCACTTTAGTGAGTCACCCACACCAAAGGCCTTTGACTGCCTTACAAAGAGAAGCTAAAGCCACGATTTATTATAGATTGGGCACCACACCTAATTAAATCCATGAGTAGGAGCAAACAGTATTTCATCCCTTTTGTTCCAAAACAAAACAGCCTCTGGGTCAACCAGAAAATATCAGAGTAATAGAAACAAACACTTTAAAGCTAAGCATACAGAATTAGGTCAACCAGAAAATATCAGAGAAATAGAAACAAACCAACACTTTAAAGCTAAGCGTACAGATTCAGGGAATATCCTTTCACCTTGCAAGGGGAGTTTTAACTTCCATCCAAAGTGTTACCAAAGACTGGCACTTCACGGTCCCAGTCCCGGAAGCCCACACTGCAGGTATGGTTCCTTCTGTCCTGCCCTGTTCTTGTTCTTTCTTTCTTTCTTTTTAATTTCCCTCCCCTCCCCCACCCCCTACCCTCACCCCCCACCCCACCCCCACCCCCGTACAGGCTTTCACTATGCAGCCCCGTTGGCCTGGGACTCACTATATAGACCAGGCTGGCCTCATAGAACTCTGTGTGCTTCTGCCACCTGAGCGCTGGCATTAAAGACAAAGGCAGGCTTGCACCATCTACCTGGCTCCCCTTTGTTTTCCAAATGACATTCCAAAAGCTCTGTGCTCTGGAGTGAGTCGGGCTCTGTCCTACAGCATGACAGCACGTGCTGTCCCCTCAACCTCTCTGTCCCCCCCCCCCCCCCCCCCCCACCCCATACCCATTGCTCTAACAGCCTCATTCCCCGTTCACTAAGCACCATTTGGTTTGTTTTATTTTAAATATTTTCTTTTTAATTATGTATATATGTTCGTCATTGTGTGGCTATGTGTATGTGAGCACGGGTGTCTGCAGAGGTCAGAACAGCCTGTGAGATACACTGGAGCTGTAGGTTTGGGAAACCGTGAGCTGTGATGTGGGTGCTGGGAACCAAACTGTGATCCTCTGGAAGAGCAGCAAGTGCTTCTAACCACTGAGCCATCTCTCCAGCCCCTGTTTTCTTTCTTTTTTAATTAATACCTTAATGCTTATCATTCTGTTACCCGTTATTTTTATTCCTCTATTCAATCAAACACTCCCATCTGCCTGCCTGACTACTGTTTGTTTGGCTGGCTGCTTAGTCTTGGTTCTCTAGACCACCTCAGTATGCAGCTCATACTGGCCCAGAACTCACTTACTTCGACCCAGCTTCCTTGAACCTGTGAGCCTCCTGCCCAGTGCACCTCTTTTGAAAGGGAACACACCTTTTTCACTCCGTCCTCTCTTTGCTTGGTATCCCAGTTCTTTGGGTACCAGCATCTGTGGCAGTTCCTGGGGCTTCTCAAAATGCTCCGTGCAAAGATTGGTCTCTATTCTTTGGAGATGGCAGTGGGAGGGGGTTGCTGTACAGACTAATCTGGCATTCCTGGCTTGAACTCGAAGCCTTCCTGCCTCAATCTCCCAAGTAGCTGAATGGCAGTGTATTGCCACCATTTTTGGCAAAGACGTCATTCACATGACAGCACCATAGCCCTTCTGGGACTGATCTTCGTACCTGAGCTTCAGGTCACAGAGGCAGACCCTCAAGCAGCTCTCTGGCAGCCCTGGTCAGGAAGCAAAAGGGAAGTTTTATAAATGTCTAAGAAAACATATTTTTCCAAAATCAAGATTTTTGGTACAGATATACTTTGGCATAGGTTCACATGTTACTAACAGCAACATTTTGGAAGAATGCTTGAGATATCTATTCTCACAACCAAGATCGACTTCTCTCAAACCCAGACAAAGAAGAAAGAAGGTATCAAACCCTAGACAGACACACTGAGTCTGTACACATTAGGGCAGCTTAACTGTTTGCCTATAAGACTATAAGACCATAGAGTTATGCTGTTTGAGAGAACAGTGGGTCATGGACATGTGTGCTTCAGCATGTGTGCACCAAGACTTAGCCTCAAAATATTGCAAGCAACAGGCAAGAGAATGTTACAGATGCATTAATTTTAATCATAGGTTTTAACCCCAAGAGGTGACAAATCAGAGATGTTGAAAAGTCATGTTTAGCATGATCACAAAGCTTAGACAGAGATAGAACACACATGGAACATTCAAAAGAAGATCAACAGCATATTCAACCATAAAGGAAATCTCAGTTCCCAAAGACCTCATATCTTGTAGCCCACACTACTATAAGCAGAAGGCAATGAAATTAGAAGCAGAGAGCAAAAAAGATAGCTAAGACACAATCCTTTCTAAACTCTAAAATGCATGTATTCCTTTTCAGTTGAAAAGACCTTAGCACGTTATTATTTGGGATTCTAATGGGAAATGAAATGGCCCACTCCTACAGCAGACTGAGGAGAAGTGAAGCCTACAGATATGGCTTTGGGCATGAATGAGGGAAACAAGTAAATGTCAGCTCAAAACCCATTGCCAGCAAGGCCTGGGTTGCACATACCAGAGGTCTGACGGAATTCAAGTGCTAGAAGAACACAGATGATGCCAGCAAAGGACCGGGACCAGCCAACCTGAGAGGCAGAATATCGAGAGCAGGTGTGAGGCCTGCTGTGGCGGTTTGCATCTAGAATGTCCTCTAGAGGCTCATGTCTTAAAAGTATCATCAGCCTGCGTTGCTACTGGGAGGTAGTGAAGCCCAGTGAGAAGAGGTTGCGTGTGCTCTTAAGGAGACAGTGAGCCCTAGCCCTCATTTCTCGTTGTCCTGGGTGCCCACTCTGTCTGCCAGGTACTTGTTGCTCTGATGTTCTGCTTCGTCGCAGGCTGGAAATGACACAGCCAAGTAATCTCAGGCTGAAAACCTAAAGCTATGAATCAGAATTAATTTTACCTCAGATATTTTTTTCACAGCAGCAGTAAGCTGACTAACTCACTTGGCAACGTCAGATCATTAGATCTTGGAGAAGAGGAAACAATGTGGAGTATGCAGGAACAGATGCAACAGAGGGGAGGCCATTTTGGAAATAAGAGATACTCCTTGGAGATGCGTACTGAAATAAAGGAAGGAACCAGTTGAAACCATGGCTCCCCAGTAAACACAATAAATAAAATTAAATTGTCAATAAAAAGTGGACATTTATTGCAGGAACTAAACAGGGCTGTGCCAACAGAAGAGAGCATTGTTGAGCTAAGAAACTTGAGTTCTCCCAAACCCTTCTCTATTGGGAATTGCCTTAGTTGGTCCAAGAACATCCAAAATAAAGGTTCTAACAGAAAGGGAATCCTGAACTCATCTTCCATATGAACATAAGATGAGGATCAAACCTTCTCAGCAGCTGTCAGTTGGACATCAATAAGCTGAAGACAAAGAGACAGAGCAACTGCCAATTACCCCACCAACCAGTAGTCATCCACATCTGGGCATATTTGTTTGGTATGTTTTTTTAATGAATAAAAAGTTTAAAATAACACAAATACCAAAAGCCTGTATGATCATTATGTATCAGAATACAGATGGTTAAAATCTCCTGCTACATACCACCCCTAATCCAGACCTGCTTCCCACCCACCAGTTCACCATTTGTATGTAAACACATACACATGCCCACAAAATATGTATAGAATTGTTTTGCTTTTTATTTACATAAGTGTCAGACTGCAGACATTGTTTATACAGCTTTCTCTTTTTCCACATAATTTTTTAAACCATGTTTTTGAAGTCCACCCTTGTTTCTGGCATTTCTGTGCCAAAATAGAGGAGTCTGTGGTTTTTAGAATGAACCTTTCACGGCAGGATGGTGTTCTACCCAGTGTTAGTTAATTTGGTGGTCTGAACCACCCTTCTGTTGAGAACATCTAGACATAATTTGAAGATGTCAAAATGTCATCTGGCTACCAAGGCTGTCAAACTACAGTGTCTAACCTGATGACAACCTGGAGGACAAGTCTAACAATGGGGCTAGTCTTCCCTCAGAGGCACCTGCCAGGTTGAGCATGAGCATGAAAGACTACACAGAACCTTCATAGGCCTCTGGGTCCTGAAGGGAAGAAGTTGCTATTGGACTACAGACTCAAATCCTCCACATTTGATTTGGGATAAAAGCCTAAAACATCAAGACAATGGTGATGTTTTCATTCTCCCCATCTCTGACTGGATTAAGGTAGTCTCAGATTGCTTGGCCACAGCCTGTCACTGTCAGAAGCATAACTCTAGAAGCTACCCTCTACTTCCTCAAATTACTACTACAGCTCATAACCAGTGTTTGCAAAATATACATTTAAGTAACAGTACAAGAGTCAAGACCATGTGACAAGGCAATATCAGGTGAAGTTGTTACAATCACTTCAAACAGCAGTCAACTAGGAACTTCTAAATAGTATCCAATATGATGTCATACTAAAAGACAACCTGAGACATTTTGAGGAGGATTGGACATTATTTTAAGATCCAAGTGTAAATTCTTTAAATGAAAATTACAACCGAAATTAAGAGTTGACTGGATAGTCTAATCAGATACCACTAAAGAGATTTGATGAATTTAAAAAAAAAATGAGTACCTTTTTGGTACATGGAAAGAAAATAGAGACTACTAAAGAGAACGGAAGAGAAAGGATGTAAAGTCACATGGGAACTTATAAGTCTGAAGAGACAGGAGAGGAAAGGAAACACAAAACCAACTACCAAAAATAGTGGTCAAGAATTTTCCAAAATAAAAAAGGGCAGATTTATGAATGACTTACTGCAAGAACAGCAAGATGTTAGGTGTGTAAAGTCACTTGTCCCCATGCCTGATGACCTGAATTAGATCTCAAACATCTATGTGGATACTGAAGGGAGAAAGTTGGTATTAGAGACACAAGTAAGTTCTCCACAATTTGAGTCTGGACTCTGAAATCATGAGACTCACATAATGATGGCCTCTTTCCCATCAATCACAAGCTTTTTGCTAAGTGTACTGGAGAAATGTTCCTTTTCCTGTCCATTTTACTGAAGTCTGCTGCTACCAGGTCTGGGGATACAGGCATCTTGAGGCCACAAGAGTGAAGTTTTCCAGCATTGGTATAGGCTGGAACCATTGTGACTGGGGGATCAAGGTTCTTGAAGTAAAGTTTACAGCCTCAGCAGCAGCAATGGCTGCATGTTGACCTCAGTAGCAGCAATGGCTGCATATCTTTTACAGTTGGAGCATGAATCCTCTCCAGAAAGTGTTTAGAACACCTAGGTTGTCCATGACAGACAAACCAGTTGCAAAAAGAGGGATGAGGATGGTCCAGTTAACAGGTCCCTACTCAAGGCAGTCATCATTAAGGAGGGTCTGGTAACTGTCATTGAAAGGGTTATGTTCTGGAATGCCTGCCTGCTACCACCACCACCAATTTAGCTTATTTGAAGAAAAAACTAAACTCTAAGGTTACTATTGTTCACATGTTCAACAGTGTTTGACAGTGCTAAGCCCTAGCTGAGGAGTCTCAGACTTGTAAGGAGTAGTATGCTACTTCTTTTAGACCTACCTCTCAATCTTTACCTTCAACTATACATGAGCATTAACATTCCAAGCAAACTCATGGCCAATGGGATCTGGATGCCCTGGGAGAGTACTTATTCCCTTCTATGTTGTTTTGATGGACAATGGAGATGTATTCTGTGTAGGTCCTCAAAGGGTCTAGCAGTATCAATCCACAGCACTCATAGAGGTAATCAATTTAAAAATACAGCTGTGCATTGGCTTTTCCATCCAATCCTCTTATTCCTCCCAGTTCCTCTCTCCTGACTCTGAGACTATCTGCAGGTAAGTCTTGTTGAAGATCTGCCTACCTTCAGGAAAGCCAGGCTAAAAGGACAGATCATCGGAAGTGGCCCTAGGAAGTAGGAGGACAGGAATGGGACTTGTGTCACAAGTGAGATTTGGAAAATCTGATGGAAAAAAAAATGACATCATTAATGATAATTGATACTGAAATAAACTCATTTGGTAAATTCCTAACAGTGATTAACTGAAATAAATGTGTGAAGAAATGAAGTATCACTTATCAGCTATGCTTTGGGTTTATGCTTTGGGTTTATCTCTTCTTGGGTTTTCAGCCAGTGATGGTATACGCATTTAATCCCCAACACTTGGGAGGCAGAAACAGGTGGATCTTTGAGTTTGAGGCCAGCCTGGTCTACACAGAGAAACCTTGTCTCGAAAAACCAGAAAGAAAAAAGCTTTTCAGAGGATGGAAAATTGCAAAAGCAAACAGCAGCTTAAATTCAACAGAACATGCATTACAACATTCCTCCTGAATCAAGTAAGAGTAAACAATTGCACAGGGCATGAAATCACAGATCAGGAATCTTAAAATTCAAGTGAAGGTTGAAAACCTTGGACTTCCAAGGTGGGGAATTGGTTCTAGGAAAGAATTTGAAGTAAAGTTATAAGATACCTAAGAGGGGGAAAATGCAACCAAGTGTAGGCTAAGAAAAGGTAGTGGGTAGAAGAAAAGAGAGTAGAGACTGATGGGAAATAAAGTAGAGATCAGTGAGAAAACAGGCAGATAGACCAGTAGGAAAGGTGGGACTGGAGATACTGATAACAAAATACAGTGATTCCAAGCTAACATGAAAATGCAATAAGAAAGTGCCCTGCACGGAGAGCTGCCCAGCAGGTAGGAAAATTGCTATCAAGCATTCAGCTTTGAAAGCCTGAGCAGTTATCCAAAGAAAACCACACAAAATTACAGCAAAAGAAAACAAGCTCATGTTCTCGGCAGAGGGGGAAGCTTACATAAAGAAAAGAAATCAGACAAACATGAGAGCTCCCCAGAGCAAAGATGCAAAGCAGGCAGTAGTGAAGAACCCTGTCACAAAGCTGAGTACATGCCAAGAGCTCCGACTCCACCAGCCATCAAATATTTAGGGAGGTGGCTTTTGCTCAGTGACATTAACATGACATAAAATCGGCTAAGTGAAAGTGAACAGTTCGGTGGCATTAGTACATTCACAGTGTCACACAACCTCCTCCTACTTTGCAAACATTCCCATCACTCCACGAGAAAATATTCATTTACTCCCTCGTGCCTGCTGCCAGTTTCGGGCCGACTTGTTTTTTGTTTTGAGTTTAGGTTTAGGTTTGGATTTGGGTTTGTTTTTGTTTGTTTGTTTGTTTCTATGAGTTTACCTATTCTAGGTATTTTGTGCAAGTCGATCTTATAACATGTCTTCAGGGTCCATCCATGTTGTAGCATGTATTAATACTTTTTTATTGTTATGGCTTAGTAATGTGCCATTGTGTGACGATACTAATGTTTTCTATCTATCAATGGATGGATAGACATCTGAGACATGTGGGTTGACTCTGCCTTTTGTATACTGTGAATAGTACTGCTATGAACCTTTAGGTAGACGCATCTGTTTGTTTGGTTTCCGCTCTTTGGGGTTTATATCTAGAGGTGGAATTGCTGGGCCATGTGATGATTTTATGCCTACCTCAGTCTATTTCCACAGCCTTGGAACTGTTTCATAGCACACTGCCAGTGGAGTATGAGAGTCCTAGGGTCGAGTGTGAGGCAGTGTCTTCTGTGGTTTTATGCGCATGTCTCTGCTAACTAATGGTGCTAAGCATCTTTTCATGTGTTTGTTTTTAGAGCAGCTTAAACATCAAAAATGTGGGAATATTATACCAGTGACACCCTTTCTGAGAATTTACTAGAAGACAGTCTTCAGCTAAATAATATGCAAGTGAAGAGCCTTAAGGGAGAGGTCAGGATAATTGACTGTACAACCAAAGATGTTAAGCAAATCATAGCTGGACTTGAATAAGAGGAAATGTTAATTTTCATGCTCTGAGGAAGTAGAAGTAACACTTTTTTTTTTTTTTTTTAGTTACAGCAAGAGGGAAGATACAAAAGTAGAATAAATTAATTTTACCTTAGATAATGAGTGAGTTGGTGGTGTCATTTGAAGTAGGCAAAACACAGAGGTGGAAAGACCATTTAAGTCAGTGGAAAACAACCACCAAAGCAAACCAGGAAGGTTTTCTGATCACCAAAAGATTGCTTTAACAGATACAGAAGCAGAGACTAGAGAGTGGAAAGGTGATAAATAGAACATGCACAGTAAATATATACAAACAATAAGACCGAGAACATGCCTTAATTCACAGTAATAAACTTAATCATCTTAGCACACTTAAGAAACACACTTTCAGTTTGACTCACTTTGCAGAACTCAGCCCTTCACTGTGAAGTGGCACCTCTAAAAGACAACAAATTAAAAGGAAGGCAAAAGCATTGGACCAAGGAACATGAGGAAAGCACCTGGTTATATCACAAGACAGATGCCATCGATAAGAAGGGCACCTAGCAAATGCTCTCTGAGTCTAAGGGCCGTAATTCACAGCAAAGACCACAGCAACAGACTCCATGAAGCATAAATACAGTGCAGAGAGGAGATGTACAGGAACATATATTAATTAGAGGGGTGGCTAGGTCCTCTCAGTTAAGACAGGGCAAATAGGGAGGAGGAGGAAGAGAAGGAAGAGGGGGAGGAGGAGAAGGCGGCCGCCGAAAGGGCAATAGCATAAACGTTATAATCCTTAAGCACACCTTATAAATACATATTGAGCTTTTCAGCCTTATAGAATGGAAAGTGTCCTTTTTTCTAACTATTTGGCAACATTTATGGAAATTGGTCCTGTAGGAAGTACCAGGAAAGGTTTAGTAAGTTCCACCAGGAAGAAATAAAATCAACAACACTGTCTTATCACAGTTCAGTAAAACTGGAAAGATATTTTTCAAGGCGAGAATGTTTTTTCACATGAACATTTTTAAATTATTGAACAACTCATGGAAACAAAAGTGACCTAAATAACCAAAGCAGGCCTACGCAGCAAAAGCAAGCTGATCCTGTAACACCTGATCGTGCCAGGCTACCTAGAGCAATAAGAGCAAAACAGCATGGTACCACTCAAGAAAGACAAGGGAGGGCTGGAGAGACGCTCAGCGGTCAAGAGCACTGACTGCTCCGCCAGAGGTCCTGAGTTCAATTCCCAGCACCCACACGGTGGCTCACAGCCATCTGTACTGGGATCCGAAACTGTCTTCTGGTGTGTCTGAAGACAGCTACAGCGTACTCACATACATAAAATAAATAAATAAATCTTAAAAAAAAAAAGACAAGTGGACCAGCAGCATCAAACTGAGAGCAGAAATAAACCCACACAGCTATTGCCACATAATTATGACAGCTCTTAAAACAACAACCAACATTAGAAAAAGATAATCTTTTCAACAGAAGATGCTGGGAAATGGGATTTCCACATAAGAAGATAGGTGGATCCCTCTCTCACCAGAGCAAAAGTCAAAATGTAACACCTGAAACTGCAAAACTGCTAGAGAAAAACAGACAAAACTCTCAAAGATGTAGGCAAGGAGCTTCTGTCAAAGAACTCAGCAGAGGAAATAATCCGAAGAATTGACAAGTGAAGCTGCATGAAGTTAAAAAGACTCCTCTGTAGCAGAGGAGGAAATCAGGAGAGGAAACAGCAGCCTACAGGCTAGAAACAAAGGTTTGTTGACCATACATCTGACCGGGATTAATATCTCGGGTATGTAAGGAATGCCAACAGTTAAATTCTCAAAGAAGAAGTCATCTCATCAGTAACTCGGCAAATAAATTGAACATATAGATCTCAAAAAAGGGAGGGAATACTGAAGACAATAATTATTTGGAAAATCACAACATTCTTAGTCATCAAGGAATGAACATAAAGCTTGGCTGATGTTTCACTCAACCAAGTCAGAATGGCCATCATCAAGAAAAGAAACCAAACCTGCAAAACTGTGGAGAAAAGGAGCCCTCTGTGTGTGTGTGTGTGTGTGTGTGTGTGTGTGTGTATAAATATACTTTACTCATGTATTATATTGTATATAATATATACTAAATATATTATAAAATAATATATCATATAATAAATAATATGTCTAATAGCCACTGCGTAGACTTAGAAAACTCTAAGACAGCACACCACAGACATAGTTACATGTTCATGATTACTGCTGCAATACAACCAAGAAGAAACCAGCCACAGATGACTGGATAAAGAAAATATGGTGGGGCTAGAGAGAACCTCATTGGTTAAGAGCACTAACTGCTCTTCAAGGGGATCAACTGAGGTTTGATTCACAGCACCCACATGGTGGCTCACAACTGTAACTCCAGTTCCAAGGGATCTGAGAGTCACCAGGCAAGTATACATGGTATACAGACAAGAATGCAGGCTGTCTGAGACTTACTATTGCTGTGATCAAACCCCATGACTAAAAGCAACGTGAGGAGGAAGGGGTTTATTTGTCTTACCTATTTTGAATCACAGTCCACTGAGGGAAATCACAGCAAGAACTCCAGGAGAGCAGAAACCTGGATGCAGGAGCCAACGTACAATCACTAATTTAGAAAATGCCCTCCAAGCCGGGCAGTGGTGGCATACACCTTTAATCCCAGCACTCAGGAGGCAGAGGCAGGCGGATTTCTGAGTTCGAGGCCAGCCTGGTCTACAGAGTGAGTTCCAGGACAGCCAGGGCTATACAGAGAAACCCTGTCTCGGGGGGGGGGGGGGGGGGAGAGAAGAAAAGAAAATGCCCTCCGTACAGGCCACCTACAGCCCAATCAGAGCCTCAACTGAGGTCCCTTCTTCTCAGATGACTCTGACTTGTGGTGACATAAAACTAGCCAGCAGCACACAGGCAAAACTCCTAAAGAGACAAAATTAATTTTTCTTTTAAAAAATTTTAGACAATATAGTATATATTTCCACACAATGGAATTTTATTCAGCCATAAAGAAGAGTAAAATTATGTCATTTTCAGGAAAATAAGTAGAATTGGAAACCATTATGTAAACAAAGTAAGCCAGACTCAGAAAGATAAATACTGTGTGTTTCCTCTCATGTGTAAAAACCAGCAGTTGGTGTGTATGTGTGGTGTGTGTGGTGTGTATGATGTGTGTGTGTGTTGGTGTGTGTGGTGCGTGTGGTGTGTGTGTGTTGGTGTGTGTGGTGCGTGTGGTGTGTGTGTGTGTGTGTTGGTGTGGTGTGTGTGTGTGAGTGTGTTGATGTGTGTGGTGCGTGTGGTGCGTGTGGTCTGTGTGTGTATGTTGGTGTGTGTGTGTGTTGGTGTGTGTGGTGTGTGTGTGTGTGAGTGTGTTGGTGTGTGTGGTGCGTGTGGTGCGTGTGTGTGTATGTTGGTGTGTGGGCAGCGTAGGCGCTTCACGTGAAATCCGATATGTGCATCACTTCACGGAGCGCTCCGCAGAGTGTGATCTGTCCTTCAGACGTGTACTTGGAGCTCACAGACACACTGCCAGGTTCTCCTCATTTTCTCCCTGGGCCTTTTTTGTACCTGTTACTAGTTGAACAGGAATTTTGCTTGCAGTTTATTTTCAAATTAGTCAATAGTATTTTTTAAAAATATCAACCACTCTTCAAAGGGGGAACATAAATGAAAACGTCACCATTTTTTTTAAAGGAATGGTTTGGCAAGTGCTCCCTATCAGAATCTTAAAGGTGCAAGTAAAGCAAAGGCCAGAAGGAAAGGTTACATCACATATTTATAAGAACTAGACTCAACGTGCAGCATGGAGCAAGCCAAACTCCAATTTCAAACGCCAGTAAGTGGAGGAAACATAAAAGTAAGTGGGAGGAGAATAAAAGCAAGAATTAATCGGATTAAAACTCAGGTTGTACTGATAACTAAAAAGGTAATTCTTTGAAACAGTTTTCTAGACAGATCTAATCATTACAAGAAGGCATTGTCAAATTAAGTATGTCAGTATGAAATTAGCCAGTGACTGAGGCATCCTGAGCTAGCAGGTGTCTATGCAAATGCCTGATTTTCTAGAAAATCCCCTTATCAAAATCATCCTAGTAGAGATAAAAAGTTTAAAATATTGATTTTCATACAAGACAAATTTACTATCAACCGTTTTTTGGTTTTTTGTTTTGTTTTTTAAAGAAAGCAACTTTGTTTTATCAAGGATTCTAAAGAGCCCTTCAAAATCTAGGTAATTACAGTGTGCTTCAGTGTGTTCCAGAAAAGAGAGGAAAACTTCAATAGCCACTGAGTAACGAAAATAAATTTTAGAATTGTAAAGGAGATAGTTAATATTGATAGCCATCTTGACAGGATTGGAACCACCAAGTAGATGAGCCCCCAGGATGTCTGCAAAGGACTGGGTTAGGCTAGCTTCTAGCCATCTATGCCTATGAGGGATTGCCTTGATGGAGAAGACCCACCTTGTGTAGGTCAACCACTCCACAGAGGGGACTCAGGCTGAAAGAAAAGAACAGGAATGAGTGGGGCACAAGTGTTCACCACCCAGCTTCCTCCTCTGCATGCAATGTGTGGGACCGGCCGTCTCAAGCTCCTGTCCCTGTGACTCTCCAACATGGCAGAATGAACCCTCAAACTGTGAGCCAAAGCCACTTCTGCAGGTAGTTTCTCACAAGAAGAGCACCAAGCATGCACAATAAGGTCATGTACATAAAAGGTCTGTGGTTTAATCTCATGGAGGAATATTGCAGTAAGAATCCTAAGTAACAGAGCAGCAAACAGAACTGAGTGCCCCAGGGGCCGGAGGGATGACTCAGCAGCAAAGGGTTCAGAGTTCCAGCAACCATGTTTGGTCGTTTACAACCACTCGTAACTCCAGCTCCAAAAGGATCTGATAGCTCTGGCCTCTTCTGGTACTTGCAACCATGTACACACACACACACACACACACACACACACACACACACACACAATTACAAAAATAGAATAAAAAGAATTCCATATTTAAAATATAACATTGTCCTTAAATGTGTCTGTTTGGAGAGTGTAAATATGACTCAGCTCTAGAGACTTCCTGTATATCCTGAAGCCAGCACACCGAAAGTGACATATCAAATTTTCAGAGAAAAATAAGACTATTCAATGATGGAGTCAACCATACTGAAAAGGTGTCTACAGAAAGATTAATAGGATCCTTCACGTGTCAATGAAAATCAACTCTAGAAACCCTGGAAGAAGCCAGCAGTTCCCTCCAGTGTTGGGAGGAGGGCTCTGAAAGGGACACAGAGGCAGGTAGTATAAATTTAACTGTGAGAAAATGAAAGTCTCTTTATGACAAAATTAATAAAAATAAGAATGAAAAACTGAGAAAGAATGGTTGTTAAAAGCAAGAAAGCAGTATATTTTCCTAATGTACAAAGTGCTTCTAGAAAAAGCAATAAAAAGAAAAACCAGCCCACAGAAAAATGGGTGAAAGATTGAAAAACACTTACAGAAAAGTACATTTCTGTGACTCAGCAAACTGAGCACTGTGTTGTTAATGACTACGCAGGATGGAACATAAAGAATGCTTAGAAGAATTAAAATACCAAGTGAAGCAAGAAAAAAAACACATTTGCAGTCACATGATTGACAAGGTCAAAATTTTTATAGGAGCTGGAGAGATGGCTCAGTGGTTAAGAGCACTGGCTGCTCTTCCCAAGGATCTGGGTTCAATTCCAAGCACCCACATGGCAGCTCAAAACCATCTGTAACTCCAGTTCCAGGAGACCCAGGCCCTCTTCTGGCCTTCACAGGTACTGCATGCACATGGTACACAACAAACATGAAGGCAGAATATCCAGCCACATGAAATAATTTATTTTGTTTTATAGAACACTCCCCTTTGGAAGTAAAGCTCCCCATAAACTCTGTGCAGATGAAATTGGGAAAAGAACACTCTTGTGTGCTGACAGTCACATTGGGGCATTACACATGTTAAAGATGTACAGAGCTACACCCAGACCTGCTTATCATTTAGTTCACTTCTAAGATATCATCCCAAAGGTAACACACAAGAATGCTGTCACAGCAGTGTTTGAGAAAAATCAAAAACACTATGTATCCTGCAGGCTCTCACTCATAGACAACACATATCAGGAAACAGAATAGTATACAGCTTTGTAAAAACCAAGTAGTACCTTGGTGTGTAATCATGCACCCATGTGTAATCATGACCAAGATCCACTCATGCTTAAATCAGAAATGTGTTCTTGACCGGTTCTAAAGACGAGAAGTCCTTACAGTGTCAGCGAGACTCTCACTCCTGGAGGATACTGGGCAAGAGCCGCCCTCACCCTTGCACAGTTTCCATCCTTGGTATCCTTCTTGTTATTAGCCCCCATCGCCTCTTCGCCAGGCATTCTCCGCCGTGTGTGTATGTGTGTGTGTGTGTGTGTGTGTGTGTGTGTGTGTTTCCAAACACATCTTGAAATAAACACAGTAAGGGGAAGAACAGTGTGCAACATATGCACTAAGTATTTAGGAAGGTGTTTATGCACATGCTGCAACATAAACACAGCACCTCTGGAAACACCAAAATGGAGACTGGCGGCTTCTGGTGACAGGAACGTGACAGCTAATGACAGAAGTCCGTGAGGAACTTTACTATACTTAACAGCTGTGTCTTACAGTTTGTTAAGACATACCTCACATGAAAGAGTCATCCATTTCGAAAGTCCAGAGCATTGATTTTTAATAGAATCAGACTCAGGGAGTAAAAGCACTTGCCACTCAAACCCAACAACCTGAGATCCATCCCCGGAACCCATGTAAAAAGGCTGAAGTAGTAGGATCACAGATGTAATCCCAGCAACGCTACAGCAAGGTAGGAGACAGGGACAGGAGGACCGATGAGAGCTCACAGGTCAGGACACTGCTTAGAAGCAGAAACAATAAATGTCCGCAGGGCTGGAGAGATGGCTCAGCAGGTAAGAGCACTGACTGCTCTTCCAGAGGTCCTGAGTTCAATTCCCACCAACCACATGGTGGCTCGTGACCATCTGTAATGACATCTGATTCCCTTCTTCTGGTGTGTCTGAAGATAGCTAAAGTGTACTCATATGTACTAGATAAATAAATATTTTTTAAAAAAGAAATATCGTGCCTCAAAATAAAGTAGGAAAGAGCTAGCTAGGAGAGCCAGCTCCTGATCTGTTGTCCTTAGACCTACACACACACACACACACACACACACACACACCATTGTGCGTGCACATATAAAATAAATAAACAGAATCCTAACCAAGTATTTACCAATGAAAACACACAAACAAGAGAGCCCATAGTGTAGCTCAGTGGTGAGCCCTTGCATAGTATGCTCAGGATCTTAGAGACCAATGAATGAGTTTGGATGGCTTACTTACTATAGGGAAGGGTTTACTGGCATGATTGTGGGAGACCCCCAGAGCAGCCATTCTGGAAAGCCTCACACAACACAGATGACAGCTTTGCCTTTGCCATACATTATCCTCTCAACCTAACGGGCAGAACTGCAACACAGATTGGCTAGAGATGGTGGCTGAAATCTCAGGTGAAGAGCTGATGACCCTCTCCACCTGTCCTGATATTCTGAGGGAATGTCAGCAGTCAACAGGCCCCCTGGGATAGCAGTGTCTTGGAAGCAGGCCCATCTAATGAAGATGCTTGTTTTGTGTTGAGGACTGCACCCTACAAACATGAAAAGGTGAGTAGGTGCTAGGGCTGAGCCGCATCGTGTGTGGCCATGCTCCTAGGTGGGAAGATTCTGTAAGAATGCAGATGGGGCTGTTTTCTATATTCCCCATGCTGTGTAAGACATTTTGGAACTGTTGTGACTGAAGACGGAAAGATCATCTGCTTCCTTCCCTTATCATGAACCCAACCGCAGGCAGTTTTTATCTGTGAAGAGGCAGATCCCTTCTAATAGTGCATAAAGTCTAGGTGTTTGAAAACATGCAGCAGGGAGATTAGAGAGGCAGCCTTGGAGGAAACAAGCCCCTAGCGTGTACGTGAGTATTCTGTGTGATTGTGGCCCCCCGTACTGTATGCCAGTGACAGTTAATGAAACTGTCCTTTCAGGTAGCACTTAAGAAAAAAAAGAAGTGTCTAGAGTGATGGTCAGCACTGTTTGTCAGCTTGACACCCGGAGCAGGCCCCTGGGCACACCTGGAAGGGATTGTCTAAAAGAAGGTTAGCCTCTGAGAATATCTGTAAGGGATTATCTTGATTAAGTCCATTGTTGTGAATTAGGGTATGAGCAAAACCATGCCCTGGAAGAGATCCTGAGCTGGATAAAATGGGAGAGGGCAAACGGCACTAGCATACATGCATGAGTGGATCCATTGCTTGCCACTCCTGACTGTGGATGTACTGTGAACAGCTGCCTCAAGCTCCTGCTGCCTCCGTTTACCTGCTGTGATCAGTCAGAACTAGAAGTATGTAATACAAGACCCCCTTTTCCTTGCATTGTTTATCAGTCAGGGTATTTTTATCACAGCAACAGAGAAGAAACTAAGACAATCACCCTACAAAACATCCTTTAAGAAATAATCTGTTTCCACCAGCAGCCAAGTATTTGGTCTAAGACAAAAAAAAAAAAAAAAAAAAAAAACTTTTCCTTCACAGCTTCGGTTTCATCAAGGTAGGATAGAGGGTAGACAGCTCCAAGGTCAGAATTGTTACTTTGAACCAGTCAACTTCCCTGCTGGCTCCAGGATTCTGTATACCTTTCAGGATGCAAGACTACGGCCATTGGCTAAGCCTGGAATCCCAGTCTAGTTAGGGGCTTGTTGCCTTCAGAAAATGATGGCCCATGCGAGCTTGTATTAAGTCGAAAGTGGGAAAAGCTGGTGTTGACTAGGAAACAAAATTCAAGAAGCCCACCCTGGTTAAAAAGGCAATCTCTTCGGGCTGGGCTGCCCTTGAAGCCTGGCTCTCCATTTTTCTCACCAACAGTAAATAGGAACCATTGGTTACATGTGTAACAACTTAGTGTTTTTCCTCTAAACTTTTATCCACTGTTTAGCAAGGGGCACATATTCTTTCCACCTGTTCTGATTGTCACTGGTGTTAGTAAATGAGAAGAAAGAAAACCTTTCCACTCGGGTTTACTCTGAGAGAGTTAACATCTGATTTTACCTGGAACTCTTTAAAAGACAAAAGATCAACAGAGCCAGACGCTCTCCTTGCTGAGGGTGTGGAAGCATTTGATGTCCTAAGGCTTGTGAGGAAAGGAATGTTGTTTTGAAATGGGCAGAGAAGGCAGGGAAAGAGATCCAAAGAAAGTTCCCATTGAGACAAAATCAAATCAACTCACCACCTCACATGGACCAGCGGGCCCCCTTGGCTCTGTGCCCAGCATCTGCATCCAGAGTCCCTTGAAGCCTGGGTGCCTGCAGTGATGTGTGAACATGTGGCTTGTCCCCAGGCAGAGGCTCTAAGTCTTAGAGTCTAGGGGGGACCCTTTTTCTTTTGATGGTCAAGGTGGTTGCAGGAAGCACCCCAGAAATACATAGAACTTCCTCCACCAGCCTCTAAAGCAATGGTTCTCAACCTGTGGGTCAACCCTTCCACAAACCCAAAACCCATAGCTCCAAAACTATTTATATTACAGTTCATAACTGTAGCAAAATTACAGTTATGAAGTAGCAATAAAATGATTTCATTGTTGGGGGTCACCACAACATGAAGAACTGTATTAAAGGGTCCCAGTGTCAGGAGGTTTAAGAACCACGACTTTAAAGGTTTCTAAAGCAAATCCATTCAAATAGAAAAAGCATAAAAATGTATTTTTATTGAGCACACAGGAGACCACCACGTACAAAACTCACGGAGAGGAGCTGTGCTTAAGAGACTGTTGAGTGTGTTCCCCAAAGGTTGGTCCCTGCTGCTGTCATGTGGGAGCTAAGGGGACCCTTAAGCGTTGAGTGGCTTGGTAGGGAGTCGGAAGGAAACAATGTAGTTGTCCTGGGAACTTGATCAGTTCTGAGAGGGGTGTTGTAAAAGAGCAAGCCTGGATTCTCCCTGCTCACTCTCAGTTTCCTGTCCCTGTGTGACCTCTCCTGTGTGCCTGTGTTCCTGCCATGATGTCAACCACTCTGGGGTCCCCACCAGAACAGGGCTGATATTGGCACCGTGCTCTAGAACCTCCAGACTGTGTGTCCCTTTCCGTTTTCAAGTACTCAGAATCTCATGTTTTATTGTATATTATAACAGATAATGGGCTCATACAAAAGGCCCGGTGGCTGCAATTTAAATGCCCCCTTAGGAGAGCAGGAAAAGCGAGCCAGAAGTGTAAAGGAGGAGTAAATTATCTTTAAGGGTCCATAGAACACACAGCCCTATAGGATAAATGTCTCCTGGGCTCGGGATGTAGAGATCAACTTCCGGTCTCTTCTATCGGATACCTTCTGGTTAATGCAGAGTCCAGGGAAGGACTTCATGACAACCAGTAGTTCCATCTCTTCTGGGGGAACTTTTCCCCTGTCAGATAAGGAACTCCTCAGAAAAAGCCCCCCTTTAGCTCCTAGAGAGGGGAGTATCCAGAGGCAATGGGGGGGCTTGTTTGTGGTGGTTCAAATGAGAAATGTCCCCAGTAGCCTCAGGTACTAGAGCAGTTGATCCCCAGTGGGTGGCGCTGTTTGCAGAGCTCATGCTGCTGTAGTGGAAGACCATGAAAAGCCCTGTGGGCCTTACCCCACTTCCGGTTCATCCTCTCTGCTTTGTGTTTGCATCTCAAGATGTGATCCCTCAGCTGCCTGCTCAGACTACCTACTGCCATGCCTCTTCCACCATTATGGACTCTCCCTTTAGACCCATAAGCCCCAAATAAATGCTTCTTCCTGTAAACTGCATTGGGTCGTGGGTGTGGCAATAAAGAAGAAACTAACATAAGACACTGCTATCTTTAGCTCAGCGCTCCTCAACCAAAGTGCCATACTTGGGGCAGCGTTATTCTGAGCACAATGGTATGCTGCAGGAATAACACCTAGGTGTCTGCCCTTCCGGACAAATCCACTTACTCACGGGGTTCCTCCCTGCTGCTCCCCTCCTCTCTCCTCTTCCCCTTTTCCTCTCCTCTCTTCTTCCCTCCCTTTCTTCCTCCCTTCCTTCCTTTTCTTTCCTTTTTCTTTTTGAGACTGGGCTTTGCCATGTGGCCCAGGCGGGCCTAGAACTCATTATTATTCTGCCTTGGCCTCCAGACTGCTGGGGTTACAGGTATGTGCCAAGAGGCACCCAGTCTAGGACGTTTCCACTTCTTTCTTTAATACATACACACATACACACAAGATCAATCAATGTTTTTATTTAATAAAAACAGGTTCTATGACACAGCATTATTCAGCTATATTTGAACCTAAGGCAAGAAGAGTCAGTAATGCTAATTCTGACTTCATTTAAATGTTTGATATTTTATTCATTGTGGATTTTTGTATTAAGTTTATGGTTTTTTTTTTTTTTTTTCAAATATTGCATTAGAATATGATCTGTGTTAGTTCTCACTAAGGGAGTGACTTACTTGCTGGCACTTGTCCTAACCCAGCATGGTCACAAGATCTAAGCTCTCCTTTTTATCCCAAGAGCCACCTCTCCATGATGGTGGAGGGAAACAGTTGTTTCCGGTGTGTGCTGGGCCATAGGTGCTACAGCCTTTTCTCTGACTGCCATACGTGGCCTAATCAGCTCTCCCTGTCCTGCCTCGGGGTTCCGTGAAGTGCAAGGATGTTTAGATAGTCAGTTGCTGTGCTGGTTGGAAGCTTCTAGTCCGAGTTTCCTGAGTCACCAGCTGCTGTATTCCTCTCAGCACAGACCTGACCAGTGTAAGACAGAGCTTGGGGAAGAGACAGTGCTGTTCACCCACATCTCTCTTCCAGGACCTTGAACTTCTTCTCAAGGTCTCATAGATAACTCCAAAAGTTCTCTCTTCAGCATCCTTGTCTCTAGGACATGGCTCCTGAACAGCACTTTTGTCAGGCTAGCAGATCTATGGAAAGAATTCTGTCAGGAAGTTAACCAGCCGTGCCAGCAGCCCATGCTCTCTCCCAGTGACTTACACCTAAGCACCTTCCAGTGACTGAGCCACCTGTGCACAGGTCTTGGAGTCACGAGTGTAAAAGCAATGTTACTTCCATGTCTATCCTCAGCCCCAAGAGCCATCAGGCAGCTCGTCCTGAGTTATTTGCTTCTAGAACGGTAAGAGTTGTCTAGGAAAGCACCTAGTCAACTATTTCCAGAATGTGCTTCTGCCTCATCCACATACTAAGACTCCTCCCTAGAAGGTGCTTAGCTTCCCATTCAACAGCCCAAACCCAAGTCCCTGAGTTTGCCCACTTAGGAAGAGAAGAACCTCAATGGAATTCCTATTCTGTCGTCTCCCAGTCTGTTTCCTTCTGCAGGATAGAATGCCAAGTTCCTTTCTTGGTTCATTAGTTCCATGGGAATGGATGGAGCTCAACTCTCCCCTTCCTCTGCACTTCTGTAGACCACATGTATATCAGCAGTAACCACCATGAGGGTGAATTGAGACGGGATACTAAGCACTTAAAATGAGAGAGAGAGAGAGAGAGAGAGAGAGAGAGAGAGAGAGAGAGAGAGAAACTGATATGGTGTAAATCCTACAGTCACCACCCACTCTCCCTTCTTTGTGGCCTCTTGGGACTTTGTCTTTTAAGGGAAAGGGAGGCAGGCAGAGTAGCTGGTCACCTAAAGTGCCTGAGACACTCACTATTCACTCTGAGCATTAGAAGATGGAGTTCCTGGGAAAATGTCTCTTTGCTCTGGAAGGAGAAAGCTCAAGTGCAAATGACTTTCAAGTTCGGATGAATGGGAACCAAGCATGCTAATGACTCCTCCCTGTAATGGATCCCCGCTTCAGAGACAAACCCAAGCTCCCTGCTCCTACTAGCCAGGAACCAGTATGCAGTAATTCGAAGAGACAAGGAAGCCGCCTCCTTAAGTGTGTGCATAAAGACCTGATAGCCTTCTCCATCAGCAGAGAAACCAGCATGGTGGGCACTGGGTCACAGAAGTCTTTGCAACTGCAAAACCTGTCTTAACATCCTAGATGGAACTGGCTCCTTGGGTTTCACAGAATACTCCTCAGCAGGAGTCCAAGAGCACTGCTGTTTGCTTCCAGGTCAGCAAGAAATGTTTTCCCACCAGGAACCATGATTCCCTGAAGCCCTTTGGGACTCACTTTGGCTGTGAGATCTGCCCTGCATCCCAGCTGGAGCCTTACCTTCCTATCCCCTGGTCGTACTGCCCTGAGAGCGCCAGGGCCTGCACGTGTACCCCAGAAGAACTGTTGGTCCCCTCCAGCAATACTCTCACCCCCAGGCAGCAGCCAGACCCTCGAGATGCAGGCTGTTTGACGACACTTCTCAAAGCTCACAAGCCAACTGGCTTCACCAATCTCACAGCTCTATGCCAGGAAATTCTAGCTAGCCTGCCAAGTCTTGGGGACTGAGGGTTTGGGGGTGGAGGAGCTGAGGGGTTTGGGGACAAGACCTAGTGGGGATGAGAACTTGATGACAGTTGCTTTTAACCCTCATGGCTCTGGCCCAACTCTTCCCCATCTCCTGACTGGCACAGCAATGTAGGCAGACAGCCCTTGCTCTGGAAAACTTGCTCCAGATTCCATGGGTTCCAGTGGAGCCCATATTCTCCACATATGCCAGGAATACACTGGGCCGGTTCTAGGTTTAAATGTGAGAAGGTCAGATGAGAGGCAGCAATCCTGAGACCCTTGTCTAAACGGAAGGCAAGGCCTCTCTTCCGACACAAGGTCAAGTTTGGTTCCTAATGAAAACTCCATAGCCCCTGGTATGTGTGCTGTGCTTTCCTCCGGTCTCCCCCATCAGACTTCTGCCACCCAAATGCATCTGCTAGCTCCGGTCCCTGGTGCTGCTAGCTTAGAATCTGCACAGTTGCAACTTAGACAGATCCCAACAACGTCTCTGGGACTTCCCAAAGCAACTCCTGGCTTCTCTACAGCACAGTGTGCGAGTCATTTCCTCTGGCTTCTCTGTTCCCAGGCTCCAGCCTTGCTCCCCTGGTGCTCAGAACGCTTTCTTTGCTTCACCTGAGAAAAGTGTGTGCTCTGTGGAACGGATTGGCTCTTTCCCTTCTGGCCTGGAAATTTCCCTCCCACAGCTAAGGGTAATCAGCCACCACATTCTCCAGCCCTACCTCTGCTTTCCCTTTGTCAGAATCAAGCATGTTTTCTGTGGATGGAATCTTTCCTTCTGGAACCTTCCTGGAGGCTAATGGCTTCTTAAGCCATTAACACTCTGCACTCAAGTAACTTTTACTTGTGTTTGTGAGGAAAATGTGCTCGGTCTTGGAAAGCTTTTCTCTACTCAAGTAGGCAAAAGAAAGCAAGCTCACTGTGCTGTGCTAGCTAGTGTTATGTCAGCTTGACACAAGCCAGAGTCATTCCAGAAGAAAGACTCTCGATAGAGAAAATGCCTCCATAAGATTTGCCAGTAGCCAAGTCTGTAGTGCACTCTCTTAATTAGTGGTCTGCAAGGGCCCGGCCCATCATGGGTGGTGCTGTCCCTGGGCAGGCTGAGCAAGCAAGATGAGCAACACTGCCTGGCCTCTACACCACTTCTTGCCTCCAGGTTCCTGCTCTGTTTGAGTTCCTACCCTGACTTTCCTCAGTGATAAACTGAGATGGGAGTTGTAAACTGAAATAAACTCTTTTCTCCACAAGTTGCTTTTGGTCATAGTGTTTTATTGAAGGAATAGAAACCCTAACTCAGAAAACTAAGGGCAATCCCACCCTGGATGCTTTTCTCCCTCCATGAAGGAAAGAAAATAAGAACTAGGTCCCCTTCATCCTGCCCCTCAAACCCCATACTTGCCACAGCAGGTTTGGGGCCCAGGCCTCTATGAAAAGGCAAAACCCAGAACTCAAAGGGCGCATGGCCTGCATCAGTCAAGGTCAGAAAGGTTAGGCTAGTGCAGGACAAGGCACTAAATGTGCTCAAACATGTGGTGAGTGCCCGAGGCCTTTCTCAGTCTGATGTAATCCCCTGGCAGCTCTTCAGTATGGGTAGAGGGAACTTTTCCCAGTGTCTGCTAATGCTTCCCCAAGTCCCCCCAAACCATATCTGTCTGTTCTTTCAAAAAGAAAAGCCAAGGATAATGTAAGCCAGCCTGGGACATCACACCAAAGGAACAACAGAAAAGTCCTTACCTGATATTAGGTAAGACGGAACTACCTGTAAGGACAGGCAGGGAGAGGTGTAAGGTCAACAGACCTATAGTGAGCAAACCTGGTTGCAGAGGGGCAGGCACACTGCACACTCAAGGAACCCCCAAAACTTCCCGTGGTTTAATGTGGGTGCCACACTGGTCAAGTCCTGTGAGATTGTTCAAAATCATTTTCTCAGTATTTAGTAAGGGATTTGGTGCACGGGACACAGAAAGGTTGGAGGGAAATGAAGGGCAGATGCCACCAGGGCTGGAACTGTGCACTGGAGCAGCTGGGCTGGAACTGTGCACTGGAGCAGCTGGCCACACACCCCTCATCTTTGCCCCAGCCTCTCTCCAAATACGTAAATGCCACTTCTACATTACGAACATTTGTAACTAGAAAACATTTCTTCCAAATTCCTCAAAGCTTGAGTGACATTTTTTTTCCAATAACATTTTTTAAAGAGTATAAAGGTGTTCTGAGACCAGAATGTCTGTGAGTAGTGGTTATATGGGTCCTCAGAAATACATCTGTAGCGTGCATACACACAAGTATTCTTTAAAGGTACTTTTCCTTTTCTTTATTTCTCTCTCTTCTCTGTCTCTTTCCCTCTATGTGTGCATGTTGGGGATCGAACTCAGGACCTTGAATGTGCTAAGCATACAATTTACCATTAAGCTACACCCCAACCAAAAATGTTTGATTTTTTTCTTTTAGATGTAAAATAATGAGTTTCATTATAACATTTTCATATATGCATATCACACTACCGTGTGTGTGTGTGTGTTTACATCTAGGCTCAGCACGAAGAGAAACATTTGATAATTGTCTCTTTCCCTTTCATTACCTTCTCTTCTTCCTCTCTCCCTGGGGACCCTTTCTTTCCCAAGAAAGCAGGGTGTGTGTTCTCTCCAGTGCCTGCTGGACAGACCAACACTGCTGGAGCATAGATACCTAGAACCGAAGCCTTCCTGCATGAGCCAGGTAGCCCCCAGCAACCAGAGATACCCAGGTGCTAGCAGCTTGGGTGTAAAGCCTGCTGGTAAGGAGAAGGCACAATCAGGGCAGCAAGGCTAGGCCCTCTCTGTTGCCAGGCCAGACTCTCTGTCTCAGAAACCTTCTGGGCTACCACAGGCTAAAAAAGTCTGCAGGACTCTTGGGCCTCTTCTCCCCAAGCCTAGAGAAATCTGCTGAGGTCAAACGGGGGGGAGGGAGTGTTTTAAGGCTGAAGCCACCAGCAGTAGTAGCCTCCAGCCTTGTAAGCTACACAGAAAAGTCTGAGTTTTCTGGTTGTTCAAACTGAAAGTTCAGCCAGAGAAGTGCCAAACATCTGCCTTTTACAGCCCAGCACCCCCCAGCACATGCACTGCAATGGCCTTTTGTAATGTTATGGCTCCATCTACAGCCTGAGCAAGGAGCATCCACACTGGGTTTCTCTGAGCAGCGGAAGGGTGGAGCACAGGCTCATTGCAATTAACACTAATAAAGTCTTTTCCAATAGCTGCCCTGTTTATTCGATGCAGACGTGGACTATGCTGGAAGTTATTTATTCAGACTGTGTCTACAATAACAGCTGTTCAGAATACACTAGAACCTCTTTAGCCAAAATTGGCTTGGAGTCTCTATTTTAAACCACTGTTTGTTATGAATTGAGTTAAATATCCTTTTACCGCCGTGTTTCTCTGTTGTAGCAACGGGACCCATACAAGCCTTTAAAATGCCAACATCCCATGTTCTTTCTTATTCTCTCAACAAACATTCAATTAGCACCTACTGTGAAGCTGGTGTGGTGTTGAGTTTGACTCCATCCCAATCATCGTCAGAGAGAAGGCTGCTCTGACTGGGTGAAGCATTTCCATATGGGTGGAGAAAGAGGGGAAAAAAGACCAAAACCCCGAGTGTATCAGAAATAGAGACAGAGAAGAAACAGCAGACACAGGGTTCTTTGATTCAGACAGAAGGCGGAAGCCAACCTTAGACATCGGCAAGGTTCCATTTCCATCCTCACCAATCATCTTTCCCTCAAAAGTCTAAGTAGGCTGGCCTTGGTGTCTCAAACCTGGAGCAGGAGGGCCATGAGTTCAAGACCAGCTTGGGCTCAATAGCCCAATAGTTTGAAGCTAAAATATTTTTGTGTCCAAAAATAAGATGAAGTTAGCTTTTTTCCTAAACAAGTACTCTTTTGTGTGGGGGTTGGGGGATGAAAAAAATAACTTGTCAAAATCCTACCAAGCAAAACTAAATTGTACATTTATAAACATGGTGAGGTCTTTTTACTGGCCCAGGAGAGATGAGTGACCCGCCCCCCATCTGTATGTTCCATGTGATATTGAGCATGTTCCTGTGAACATATCACTTATGCTGTACGTGGTCACTGAGTTGTTCACAGTTACAGGCTTTAAATAGATGTTCCCAACATTCCCAAAGAGAAACATCTATCTACAGAGCAAAGGATAGCTCCCAACTCTCTGAGAATGCATCCATCTGCCAGCAAGGTTCAACCTCTTGGACTTCCACATCATGTCTGGACCAAAGTCTACCTTCAGGATCCCTGAGTGCTCAGCCCCAGAGAGACTGGGCTGAGTGGCAAGTGGTGTTCCTTGGGTGGTCAGGGGCATTGGGAACATCATGGTATAGGCTGGTTGGAACAGTGCAGGCTTTCCTTGGATGGTCAGGGGCATTGGGACCATCACGGTATAGGCTCGTTGGAACAGTGAAGGCTGCTTCTTGATAACTGCTCTACCTTGCTGATGATTTAAATAATAATAATATCTCTAGAGAAATAGGTGGTGTGGATGCTTTTGATGTGGGGTTCAGAAGATTATGGAAGGCAGGACTGGTTTGTCTCTCTTTAGCAGCCCCGTCCTACCTTGTCATGACAAATGCCATTCCCATTTTGCTTTTCCTTCTCCCATGTCCTTCCCACATTTGGCTCTGGAGGCAACTGCAGTTGTTTCTCAGTATCCATGGCAACTGGTTCTGAGACCCTAAATCCAAGGTCACTCACATCTCTCATATAAAGCCTGATGTTTGCATAGAATCTCTGCATACCCCCTTTCTGCTCCAAGCCAGCCCTGGATTTCATAGAACACTGAGCACTGGCTGTATTGGTTTGCTGTATATTTAGGGGATTCTTACAAGAAAAAAAATGTAAATACTCAGTTCAGGCACAATTTAGCTTAAATGTTTCACATCTGTGGTTGGTTGAAATCCAAAGGTGCAGAAGCTTGGGATGTGGAGCTCCAATATGGCTCTGTTCTTTGACAGGACCCAGGCTGCTCTCCCTAAGGGACCTGTGCACAGCTGATGATCTTTCTTTGGATCTTTCTTGGATATGGAAGCATTTTCAAGGTTGTCTCCTTCAGTCCCTAGATTCCTGTAGAGTAGAGAAAACATCTCAAAGTTTCATGAAAGGCAGATGGGACCACAGCAAAAAGAAAATAACAACAACAAACCATAAAGTTCTCAACAAAGACTCCAAGATAGTTGGAACCAAACATGCTTCATAAGTGGGAACTGAGGCAGGGTTGTCCTAGGCCAAGGCTGGAGTAATAAAGTACATGGCTCTCTCACTACTGATGTAGGAATCCTTCCAAAGGTGATTTCCCTACATGAACAAACAGACTGGGCACCGACCAGAAGAGTTATCCAGGAGTCTGGAATCTTCTCCAAATAAATAACTCGCCATTGTGTTTTCTCCTGCATGCTGGGCAAGGAAACCTTAAAAGGCAGGGAGCCCTGATTTTATTCTTCTCACTGACTCATGCTGCTTCTGGTAAACACCATTTAAGAGGAGGATGAGTAGTCACCCTCAAACACACCATCCCAGCCCTGCCTGGAATGCAGGGAAGTGGTCCAATTTCAGACCTGTTGATGTTGACCTCCTTAGTCCCCCATGCACACAACCTAGCCCACAGTATGTGTTTGTCATATGCAATGCAATGAGTGAGCATGTGCTTTACTACCTTGGGGATTCATCTTTCCTACCTGGGTGCCTGGGGTGTGGAGAAGGAGTTGAACGAGTAAAAGAACTGTCCTGCAGGACACCCTTCCTCCAGCCTCTGTGTCCCTGGAGGATGGTTGCTCTCATGTTCTCTCAGGTTCTCAGCCCATCAGTCTGATCCTTCCTACCCAGTGAGAAAACCATGAAAGGGCAGCCCTCCTCAGCACAGGAGGAGAAACCCGATGTGGAGCCCAGTAGCACCCACCACTGGCCCTTGAGCACACCAGATGAAAGAGCAAGGCCACAGTCAATATGACAGAGCTAACTGCCTGCTACCTATACCCTCTAAACCATCTGACCACTTACTTTTTCAACTATAATTTTTTAAATTACATTATCATATTTTTACATCTGTGGGTATTTTGCCTGAATGTATGTCTGTGCCTACTGAAGCCAGAAGAGATCATCAGAGCCTCCTGGAATTGCATTAACAGATGGTGAGTCACCATATGGGTCCTCTGGAAGAACAGCGAGGAGAGTTAACTGCTGAGCCACCTCTCCAGCTTCTAACCATTTACTTTATAATCAATTTATTTATTGAACTGGAAACAATTTGTTTATTATGTGTGGGGACAATTTTTTATTCTTAAAAGATTTGTTTTTATTTTTTTATGCGTATAAGTGTTTTGTTTTTTGTTTTTTGTTTTTTTTTTTTAAAAAAAAAAGAACATTAAATCTCCTGGGACTGGAGTTACGATGGTTGCAAGCTGTCATGTGAGTGCTGGGGACTGAACCTGTACCCTCTGTAAGGGCAGTCAGTGCTCTTAAGTACTGAGCCACTTCTCAACCCCATAATAGAATATTTGAAATTAGCATTTCAGTAGATCCCGGGTCATATATAATTACTGATCATGTTCTCAGGCACCAGACCTCCACAGCCATCACTGGCCTCTCCCAGATGGGAAGGCTAGAGATATCTGTTTTCTAGGCTTGTTTAGTGCCAACAATCACCTGGAAACATGTCTAAATAAGCAAATGCTGGGCTGCCTGGGTCAGCAGTTGTGGAAGGGCATGATTGTCCTAATGTAAAGGTTCCCAGCTGGTTGTATTGATCCAGTGATCTGACAAATATAGAAGATATTGAGTTAGTCATGGAGACAACACCGAACTGCACACTATTGTTCTACATGTGGCAAATAAAAGCATGGAATGTTCATTTAAATGTGAACTTCAGGATCGCCTTCTAGTCACTCCCCTTGAGGGACTAATTGAAGGTCGACCCTAACTCGAAGGAAAATAAACCTCTTGCTTTTGCATTGAAAAAAAAAATCAACTTCAGACAAACAAGGCATTATTTAAGTCTATCCTGTGTGATTTGGAGGACATACTTATACTAAAAATTTCCTTCTGCCTGGCAAGCCTGGGAGATGCTCTGAGCACTATGTTATGGACAAGCTAAAGAGTCTCATTTGTTGTCTAGACTAGACTCAAACTTTGGGCTCATATGATCCTCCATCCTAATCCTCTTGGGTAGCAAGGACCACACCTGGTGTAAAATGTCTAATTTTTAGAGGAAAACACACAGCAATGTTGAGAAAGCAGTTGTTCTGAACCCAGCTCTGGGAGCCTCTTGGCTAATCAGTTCTTGTTCTTATGGTTCTCCAAGGTCTTGTGAAGCTTAGACTGGCCTCCAACTCAGTATGTAGCCAAGGATGAACTCCTGCTTCCACCGTCCAAGAGCACATCACAGCTGTGCACTATCATGGCCAACACTCATCACGTTTGTGGTCACTGCCCATCTGTGTGCCTGCAAGAGCAAGACCCAGCCTGCAACTCTTCCTCCTTCTCCTGGAAGCAAAACTTTTAAAAAAGACAAAGAGGATTTATTTCTTGAGAAACAGGGGTTTAAAGCACAATTCAGCTTTTCAGTGAGGCCTCGAATTGGATTTGAGTATCAGTGGCATACACTTCCCGGTGTTTATTAATGTCAAAATAATTTTTCTGAGCCATATGCACTTTTTCCATGACAAAGTTTTCTGAGCTCCTCAGCCCTTCAGTGTGTACAACTGTGAGCAATGACATCTGACACCAGGGTAAGGGCTTCCCAAGGCAGATGGGGGTGGATCAGTCTCTCTGCTGGAGAGGTTGGAAATAGCAAGGATTTGGAAATCTCATAGTCAATTATAAAGCAGACCTCCCTCGAGGTGAGAGGAGGAGAATTTTCAGAGATGAATATGAAAATCCATAGCACTGTATGGTCTCAGAATGAAGTGTTTTCTAAATCAAATTAAGCTACATGGTGGAAATTGAGAAGAGAGAGTCCTTAAGGTGACTTTTAAATGAAAATGAAGTGTCGGTTAGTAAGTTAACAGGAGGAATTCCGTGATACCGTGTGGCAGGCTGGTGTCTCATTAATTTCAAACATAGATTTTTATGTGAGCCCATTTGATTATAATTTGATTATCTGACCCTGTAATTAAAGTTTATTGCCAATTTGGAGGCGTACATGTAAAATGAACTGGTTTTCTTCAAAGCAATATACAATCCTTTGGACTTGTTGGCCTCTGCTTCTGCATTTAAATGGAAAAGTCAGTTCTAACGTGACAAACAGGTTGGGGTTTTGATCATTAATCCTGCTAAAGCAATATTCATAAATTCAATTCTGAATCAGTTGGAATACTTTTCTTTTATTAGTTTCTGTGTTATTAAATGAGATTGTTTCTGACTAATATATTTCTGGACTCAAACTGTAGCTCCGAGCTGTTATTCAAATCAAATAACATGCCCCTTACTTGTGCCTCGCACTAATAAATGCCAACTTGTGATACATTTGCAAGAGGCTGTCAGCGATATTAAAGGAGGCAATAATGCCGAGGAAGTCTCAACGTGAGCTTATTTTTCTAAAGAGTGATCTTCCTCATTTTTCTTCACATACACACAGACACTCGAACCTTTTGTCTTAAGGTAAAAAAATGTGGCTTGGTTCATATAACTGTTGCCAGCACTTTCTTGGCCAAAACATTGGCTTAGGAAACTCCTAACTTGAGGTCCCTGAGCATGGGAAATGTGAAGTAGATTTCAGGGTCATTTTCTTTAGGAAACTAACTGGGGAAGATGTGAGTCTTTCTTCCAATATGCAGGAACCAAAAAAAGAGGCTCAATCACTATAACGCTAGAAAAACTCTTCATGAATGGGAGGGCCATTTGCCTGAGAAATCTGCTATCTCATTGATCACTAGGGTTGATCTGGCTGGCTTCAGAGTGGCCCCTTCCTCCCTCACTGTCCTACATGTGTGTCTCCCAAAGCTGAAGCTGTGCACTCAGTCAAAGAGGACTGTCTTCCCCAAACAGAGAAGGATTGGTCTTCGGTCAAGGGTATATGAGAAAAACTCTTCACAAACCAATCAGCCCCATAATTACTTGTGGAAACTGCATAGGGGCAGGATTCAGGTGCCCAGCTCTGCTCTTCAGTTTGAACCACCAAATGATAGCCTGATCCCCAGGCACTCATTATTGGTCACCTATCCTTTCTCCCCATTAATAAGACCTGACTATACAGTTCAAGAGGCAGACAGCTTAGACTTGACAATCTTTAAAATACAATATCATTCTTGGATAATCATAATGACCTTGGGGTTTTTCACTGCTCTGGAAATTTTTCCTGAGCACCCACATTTGTGCCTTAAATAAATGTCTAGACAAGGGTGCTGTCTCTGCCCTTCCCTTTACTGACACACTCCAGTTTTCTCTCTGTAGTTCTGGGTCCTTCCAAGCTTCCTCCTTATCTCACAATCATTATGGGCAGGAACTGCCTCTCCTGCCCCAGAAAGAATATTTCAGTCTTTGGTAAAATTCAAATCTCCATATTGCCAGAAGCCTTAGAGTCCATTGTCTTGCTCATGACTCTTTTCTTAAACACCCCACCCACCAACAATGGTGCCCAGCCAGCCTTCTTGCACACAGTAAGGATCTGGCCTATCCTCAGCTTGGATCCTTGGCTTGAATGACAAGAGAGGCAGTTCATCCCAGGGATGTCCATTATTCCCACCATGAATTGGGCACCCTGTCGAGCATTCCTTCTGTTTGCCTAGCACTCAGTTGAGTGATTTGCAGAAGGAACAGGAAAGAAACTAAAGTGAGGAGCTATCCCTCTATCCCTTTTGGCCTGCTGGCAGCTCTACCCAGATGACTGACCCAAGAGAAAGATGGTTTCTATGAAGGAAGTGAGGCCAAGTCTGGAAATGGAATGTGTGAAGGGGGTAGGGATTGGGGAAAGCATGGACTTCAGCCTGTTAGAGAGCCCATGTCCTCAGAGGGCTGGCCAACAGAAAGATCTAGACTCCATTCCTCCTGCTCAGAGTTGCCTAGCCCCAAGGCTGTACTGGGCACAAGCTCAGGCAGGAAGTGGTTGGTGCCAGATCTTTTGTTTTGTCATCATAAATGGATCACCTGTCTTGCGTGGTTCTTGCTGGCAAGCAATGTTCTGTAAATGTCACCTTTATTGTCCTGTTGTCTATGAGGCTTACTGCTAATCTAGGCCTAGTTCTGGAAGCTTGTAGCCTCTATACAATCTAATTTAGGTCCAGAATGTCTTCAGCCTCTGAGACTTAGTGCTGAATATGCTCACCCTTTCTGTTTTCTTTTTCTGAACTCTGTTGGCTTGTTCAACTCAGCTGTTCTGGCTCAAACTCCTCGCCAAGCTGACTGATTCAATCTGGCTTCTCTCTTAGCCTCTGAATTGCTCTGCTTTTCCTCAAACTAATTTTAACAATCTGTTCTAATCTTCTGGCTCCTTCTCATTCTCTGGCTTGTTTTGTCTTCACTTATGTCTAGCTTCTTCTCTTACTTCTGTCTCTCTATAACTGCCCCAGTAAAACTGTCTCCTCCTCTTCCTCCTCCTCCTCTTTCTCCTTCCTTTCTCTCTCTCTCTCTCTCTCTCTCTTTCTCTCTCTCTCTTTTTCTCTCTCTCCTGCTCCCCTTCTGTTGCCTCTCTTTCCTCTCTGTTCTCCTGAGAGGGAAGGACATATCCTATTCTGTAAGATCTTTCTCTGATTGATCACTTTGTCTGCCTCTCAATTAGACATCACTTTCAAACATGGCTACTTCCTTCTACCAACGATGAATTACCTTCATCATTTGGGGTTAAAAGTGTGTACTAAATTCATGTCTGAATTCCAGTCATATCACACAGACCCAGATCACACAGGTCTTTGGATGGGATTAGATCGACCTTGTTGCTGGATTTAAATTCCTCTACAGTGTTCACACCTCTGTGAACTCTCAGGCTTCAGTGATGTTCAGTAAGGAAGAGACCCCAGCCTCAGGCTAACCATGCTTCAAGATGTGGCATCTGGGACAAGTTATTGTGGATATTGCCAGAGTACAGGTCTAATGTGACAGCTCCCCCTTGCACTGAGCAGAGGTAACTAGATGTGAGGGGGGAACATTTTTTCTTGATTGCTAATTGATGGAGGAGGGCCTGTCCCACTGTGGGCTGTGCCACTCCTGGGCACATGAGCCTGGATTGTATAAGCAAGCTAGCTGAGTACAAGCAAAGCATGAGCCAGTAAGCAGCTTCCCTCCAGGGTTCTTACCCTCACTTCCCTCAGACAAATGATTACTGAAAGGTGTAAGAAGAAATGAACCCTTTCCTCCCTGAGTTACCTTTGGTCCTGATATTTATAGCTTCAACAGAAAGCAACCTAGAATATTCAGAATCATGGCGTTCCAGTCCTGGTTGCTCACTGCTGGCACTGGCAGCTCCTACAGACTGTTATGTGTGGGCTGTTTCAGGCTGGCAAGCAGGAAACTCTTTTTCCCAGAAGTGATGGAAAAGAGGCCCAAGTGTGGAAGCCTTGTTGCCTACCAAATACACAGGCCCAAGTGTGTGTTTACAGTAGAAGCACTGCCTGCGACTCTGTACCCTGTCTTTGTGTAAAGCTGTAATCCATGTACCACAATGCCCACCATCTAATGTAGAGCACCTAGCCTTTAGTACATCTGGAAGCAGTGCAGTGATCCTCTCTAATCCCTGAACATTTATCTCATCACTACCAAAATACATGCTGCCTTCTGAGTGATGACTGGAGTTAAGGTGGACCGTGTCTGTGGGAATGAATGGTGATAACAGTGGGTACCATAGGGATTACCGGGTACTTACTGTTTACCAGCTTCTGTGCATGGGTATACATTTATGAAAATTACATATTCTGTATAGCCAACACCACAAACCAAATTGGTGGGTGATATGGTTACATTCTTGGGATCAGGCCACAGGTAGTGTGTTTTTTCTCTCCATTGTCTATTGGATCTGGACCTCGTGAATTTATGAAGAGTATCCCTAACAAGTAGAGATAGACACTGTACCTAATTCCCTTTTTCTTTTTTTCTTTCTTTCTTTCTTTTTTTAACAATTCATTAAAAGAAAATTTAAGACAGAGTCTTACTATGTGGCCTTAACTGGTCTGGAACACACTATGTAGCCAGGCTGGCCTCAGGCTCGCATAGATCCATCTGCCTCTGTCTCTTGAGTTCTGGGATTAAAAGTATTCCCCACCATGCTTGGCCATGTTAAGATTTATATTATGGCAAAATACTCACAGATATGTCTGCCATCCCAGCAGTTTGAAGTGTGCACTTTGTGGGCACTGGGTACCTCCACAATGTTCCACAGCCACTATCACTATCCAATTCAGCATCCTACGTGAAAATGTGGGGGCTGGAGAGTTGACACGGTGATGTAGAATATGTACTGCTCTTGCCAAAGACCTGGAGAATTTGAGTCCTGGTCCTCAACCTTGGGTGGCTTACAACTGCCTGGAACTCTGGTTCTAAGGGCGTCTGCCTTTATCCCTCACTAGCACACACCTACACACACACACTCACACACACACACACACACTCTCTCTCTCACACTCACACACATACTTAATTAAAACTAAAGAAATAATTATGCACTCATCAAATATTAAGTCCCATTGCTCCTCCTCTCCAACCCTCAGTACCTACAGTGGTTTAGATTTGCTTTTTTCCCCCTAAAGATTTGTGTGATGGAAATTTGGCAGCTGGGTGGCAAGTGTTGAGAGATAGTGTGAAGGGAGGCACTGCCCTTGCAAAGGGTGGTAGAGCCTCAGACTCTCTGGCTTCCTATTTCCCTGCATCTTCTCACTCCCCTGCCTGTGTCTGTTTGAAGCGCCTGTCATTCCTGCAGGCCACGAGAAGCTCATCAGACTTAGGGCCACACGGCACTTTCAACATCCAACCTTCTTATAAGGTATTTCATTTCAGTGATAAGAAGTGGGCTGATACAGTGACCTATTAAGCTTTCATTAAGAATTTCTTATTCCCATTTCCGCCTCAGTGGAATCATCCAATACTCTCCCTTTTGTATTTGGCTGGCTTTGCTTAACATAACATTATCAAGGTTCACCCACCTTCTAGTTTGTATGAGAATTCTGTCCTCTTTATGACTGAATAACTGTATGTATACACCATGCTGGGAGAAGGGTGTCTTCCACTATCACATATTCCCACGGTGGCTGTATCCTGCGGCACTTCGTCAGAGGTACACTTTCTCTGCACCCTTGCCAATATTTACCTAACTTTGTGATTGTAGCCATTCATATACCTAACTGTGTTCAAAGCTCATAAAATAGAGATCTGTGTGTCTGGGAGATAAGGTGTTACCAGTGCAAATGGGACTAGTCTAGGGAAGGTACAAAGGCCCAGACATTTCTGCACTCAGTTTGCCTTATTGTTTTGAGACAAGATCCTGCTTTATAGCCCAGGCTGAACTCAAACCCTTAATACCCCTGCCTCAGCTTCCCGAGGTCTAGGATTATAGGCACATGCTTCTGTGCACAGCTGAGTTTATCTCTTTATTTGGGGCTTCTCCATTCTAGTGGTTACTACTATTCCTGTCTGTAAGAATCCCTGGGGGAAATTTTTTTAAAGATGTATTTATTTGTATTTTATGTGTCCGGATGGTTTGCCTGTGTGTATATCTGTGCACCACATACATGCAGTGCCCAAAGAGGCCAGAAGAGAGCATATGATCCCTGGAACTGGAGTTACAGATTGAGCCACCATGTCAATGCTGTGACTTGAACTCTTTAAAATCAACCAGTGCTCTTAACTGCTGGATTCTTTCTCTAGCCCCTGGTAGGGGAAACTGTTGGAAGTGGAGGCTGGTGGCACAAGGAGTTCTGCTATGAAAAGTCTTAGCGGGGTCAGATGGAGACACTGAAGCTGCCCCACCATGGTTCTTATGTGCAGCCGTGGCCACAAACACTGCTCTATTCAAACATCATCAGGGTTTTTCACCCTCTGCCTGTTACCCAGGCTCACACACAGCTGATGCACAAAGCTGTCTAGTTGGTGGGACAGCTTTACTGAGATAATTCAATTCCCATGTAATTTACCTACATAGCAGTCAACATAAGACCCCATCGCTGAAGACACCACATACTTTGGGGTTTCAGGCCATTAGAAATCAATATGAAACTGTGAGTCTTGCTCCTTGCTGGCTGGTGGAAGAGGTTATACAGGCCTCTAGAGTGGAAAAGTCCATAGGATTTTCTTGGGAGCCAGACTGTCTCAAGATTATCTCAGAGGCCCTGATAAAAGTACAAAAGGACGTTCAGATTTATGTCTTTGTTCAGGAGTGGCGTTGGCAAAGCCAGACTGGGTCTGGAGCCACTGTCTCAAAGGAGTCAAGGTTGTGGTTTCTGGAGACCCAATTCTTCCCCCTGGGCTGTGGTCATCAGTCCTAAGGCAGTTGTGTCTGAGGTATCCTGTGTTCTCTTTGCCAATATTGTCTGAATTGGCTGACTGTTGACCATAGCCGTATACCCAATGCAGACAGTATATAGGATGCTGTACTTCTTCATAGACTTGTTTGGCATAGGCCATCAGCTTATACAAGACATCCTGGTTCCAGCTACTACTTCTGTCTTCTTTGTTCCTCAATTCTCAATCCTCCTTGCCATTGAGGACCCTCATCCCTGTGGGTTTGGGTCAGTATTACCCACCCCTGGACCCTGCATGCTCTAATAGCCATTTGCCGGCAAGATGTGCTCACTGATCCAAACAGTGGCCTGACTGTTAAGAATATAGCCAAGGGCTGGAGAGATGGCTCAGTGATTAAGAGCACTACCTGCTCTTCCAGGGGTCCCGAGTTCAATTCCCAGCAACCATAAGGTGGCTCACAACCATCTGTAATGAGATCTGATGCCCTCCTCTGGTGTGTGTCTGAAGACAGCTGCAGTGTATTCATATAAATAAAAATATCAATTTTTAAAAAAGAGTGTAGCCAACCACTTTCTGGTTGGATTTGAGACCTGTTCCACAGGCATTTACAGTATGCCTGGTACTTTAAATCTAAGCAAAAGCCTGTGACTGAGCAGTCACAGGCTCGGGGGGGGGGGGGAGACACCTAATATTGTTGTTTTGCTAAATCCTCATGTTGTCCACCTGCATTCTAAATATATAAGCACATCCCCATAGACTAGTGATCTTTTCAACTGTGGTCAGAAGAGCTACTTTTTTACAGTGCAGAGGCTCATAGCTGCTCAAAGAGCTGAAGAATCACTGTTGAGTGCCCTGCCCTAAATGGGTTCTCTAGATCAACTCCCCCCATCCCGAGGCTCAGGGAAAGTTGTGGAAGAAGGGGCAGGAAGACTGTGAGAGCTGGGGGGATGGGAGGGGTGCTCTGAATTGCTGCTGTCTCCTCATGCCGGACCGAAGCACTCATGGGTCATCTATAGAAGATCTGCACAGATCTGGCCACTTAGCATTCCAGCTCGGGTGGGGCTGGGGATGGGCAGTGGGGGGGGGGGGGGGGGCTCCCGAGGCCGCAGTCCTAGCTGAGGAGCTATTGGCAGTTGATGGCTGCAGGGCAGAGTATATTGTCTTTTAAGCTGTGGCCCCTTGTAGGTTGCTCCTGCTCCTGTAGATGGCTCCACACTCATGCACATGTGGGCGGCACTGACCGGACTCAGTGAGTTCTTAAAAAGAAAGAAAGAAGCCAGGCAGTGGTGGCGCACGCCTTTAATCCCAGCACTCGGGAGGCAGAGGCAGGCGGATTTCTGAGTTCGAGGACAGCCTGGTCTACAGAATGAGTTCCAGGACAGCCAGGGCTACACAGAGAAACCCTGTCTCGAGGAAAAAAAAAAAAGTCCATGAAAGTGGGAAGAGAGGGAGGGATGGAGGAGGGTCTAGGGGAAGGGGTCCGATAAGATCAAGATCCATTGTATATGAATATAAAATGAAATTAGGCTGGAGAGGTGGCTCAGTTAGTAAGAGTGTATACTCCTCTTCCAAAAGACCTAAGTTCAATTTCCAGCACCCACCACCTAAAGGGTAACACTCTCTTCTAGCCTCTATGGTCATTTGTATTCATGTGCACATACCTAAACATGCACACACGCGCACGCGCGCGCACACACACACACACACACACACACACACACGGTATTAAAATAAATATTTAAATAAATATATATGTGTCATATATATGTCAGTGGCTTTTAATATATCAGAGTTTTCCAACCATTATCACGATCAGTGTTAAAACACTTCCCCAGAAGGAGACAAGCAACCCTCACAAGTTGTACCCTGACCTCCAGTCAGGTGCCACGGTAAGCATTCTTCTATGACCTACCCCTCAACATACACACAAAATAAATAAATGTGCTTTTCAATAGCTGTAATATTTTAGATTAGACTATAATTGCATTTTCCCTTTCCTCCCTCCAACCCTCCCCATGTACCCCCTTCGAGCTCTCTAATCCATGGTCTGTATGGATATTACATCATCTCTAATGGCGACCCTCTAGCCACCACCCCAATCCCTCCCTTCCTCCCCAGATGTCAGCACCTTCGACCAACACAGCAGGCCAGCTGGCAATGGTGGCACTTGACCCTTTGCTCTTGACAAGCCTCCCTGAGGTCTGACCTGGGCTAAGCCTCTGAGAGGAAGTCAGAGGAGGCATCTGGGAGGAATGCAGAGATCAATCAACCAAGGTCCACCTTGGGAGCACAGTGAATAGAAGCAAAAGAATAAGTTCATGAAGAAATACATACAAAGCAAACCCAAGTAAGTGTGCCTCTGAGTGGGAAGTTTGTCAGCGACTGTTGGGAAGTTTTATTGGGTGGCACAGAGACAGGACGTCCAAAGAGCATCTCAGTTTGGTGCTAAAAGGTCTTCGACGCCTCTCTTCACTGTATCTCCTTAAAGAAATACAGACATCAATCCAGGTCTGCACCTGCTAGCCTGAACCACCACCATGCTGCTGTCGTGGCCATCCTTCTTCTGCAGTTGACTGGCATTGCTGATTATATTTATATTACTACTGTAACGTAAAGTTTACTTTTTAAAAATACACATTTAATTTTAACGTTTAAAAACTGAGTTTATTTGAAAAAAGCAATTACTTCAACAGTAGGACAGATGTGGCAGGTGTTGTCCTAAGGATGTACCCATGGTGTGTTTCTGGGGCTGAGGAAAGCCCCAGCTTATCACAGACGAAGCTGCATGCTGTAAATCCACAGGCCAATGGCTAAGCATCTATAATGGAGGGACTGTAGGCATTGGGTCCCAGACACACTCTTTACAGGTAGGGGGAACTAAGATTCTGAAATACTAGGGTCCTCACCTTGTCCCTGAGGGAGCAGCCCCAGGCTCTGTGGCTGTGGACTCTGCTGTGCAGGCGTTCTAGTCCCAGTGGTAGCCTGTGTGTCACAGGGTGTTCCTCTTTTCCCAGCTGACTCAATAAGATAGCACATTTAGCTTCTGGTAATGTGAGTAATGAGTGCTGTGAATCCCTTGGCTCTGTCACCGCGGCTTCAGAAAGCTCCAAGGACGAGTCTCATTTGTGTGGAATCACGGAACTGTCTTCTCTGAAAGTAAGACAGCATCCTGCAGCTTCCCCTAGCTTTGCTTCCAGCTGCTCAGATGCTTGGTAGGAGTTGGCTCCCCAGCCTCTGCTGGCTTTAGAAATCATTTTATTATGCAAGAATGGGTGCCAAATATAAAATTCACCTTTTTCTTCCTTTTAGGACTGGGCATTGAACCCATGGTCTTGTGTATGCCACATAACTGCTCTCCACTGAGTTACACCCCTACCTCCAAAATCTGTCTTTTATCACTTGGCAAAAAGTGTTTGAACACATGAGGCTTCAGAGTAACAATTCTTTCTACTGCTGGCTGGGGTGCCTTTGCAGGTAGCACACTTGTTAGCTCTGCTCCAGCTTGAAAACACTTCTGCTTCTTCTGTCTTCTAAAAGTATTACCTACAGATTTAACGTAATGTTGATATTTCTGAGGTCTAGTGTGAACTGGCTCCACTCACACCTCTTCGCAGGGTGCTCTCCTTTGCCTCCCATCATGGGCACAGGCTGCAGTGACCTCTTTCTGCTCAGGGCTCCTCCTTGTTGGGTGCTCACTGGCCCTTGTCCTGTATTTCCCTTGTAACACAATCTGCAATGTCTTGTTCAATTTTTTTTTGTGTCATCTTTCCAGGATGAAAACCCTTGTCAAAATCTTAGCAGTTGCACTGGTACTTCACAGATAATTTTCTGATAGAATGAACATGTATGAGCAAGATTCGGAAAGGGCTTGGGGTTGGGCATCTCCTTGATCCCAAAGGGCTGGGTTACAAAGTTTGCACTCCATAAACAATGGGAAAACAGAGCTTAGAAAGGTTCCTTGGGAAAATAGTCTGTTCTTCTAAAATAAAGTGTCAGTTTCTGCAGGCATAAAATCAGGGATGAGTGTACACATATCTTACAGACATTGAGTATTCAACATATATGAACCAGGGATGTGGCTGTTAGCATTTCAAATAGATTAGACTAATTTTAATCTTTACAATGTTATAGAATTTAGAGGCCTTTTATCTCTCCCCAAATATCTAGCTTTAGTTTTCCTTCAGAGCAGTAAGCAGAATCAAATAGGGATGCTGATGGCAATGTATATATGACATTGTATATACGACATTGTATGTATGAATTGATGGATAAATCGGGACATGTGTGTCTCACTTTAGTAACACTAACAGGATACATGTAAAGACATGATAACGCACAATACATGCTGTATTGAGTGAGTTATTCATTCATTCTGATTTGTTTTGTTTTGGTAAGGCAGGGTGTGCTATGTAGCCCAGGCTGGCCTCAAGCTTACCTACTCACCCCCTACGCCTCTAGAGCACTGGAATTATTCATTAATGAATGCTCAGTTCTGCATACTCATATTAATTGTCGGGCACCTAAAATACTCATCCAGAACAATAAGAAAAAGTGTTGAAAGTTCTGGAAGGTTAACAGAGAAGCTTGACATCACTCCACTTGTCTCCCAGTTTTCAGCCTGGGGGAGAACTCATAAAAGAATGACCAAATGGTGCTTTGGATTTGCACTGACATGACAAGCTGAGATCCTAGTCAGTCTTCTATACCATTCCCCGGAACCACTGCAGAGATATTAAAGAGGCCAGCACTCATTCATTGTCAGCACTTTGATCCTGTACCTACCAAGTGTCTGTGGCTCTTTGGGATGTGGCAAGGGAGAAAGGAGATAGACTTTCAGCCCTCCTAACAGCTTAGCCTAAAGGAGAAAGATGGCAGAGAATAGCCCAAGGATGTCCCCAACCTCGCCCTGGCAGCAGGCACCTACCTGCTATCACGTGGTTTAGCTTTCTTCACAGCCTCGTATGGGTGAGCATGTGTGTGGTGTTTGTAGGCATCGAGACAGGGAATGGGATCCTACCTCGGGTGGCTGCTCTGGAGGAAAGGTTCCCAGTGACTGTCACACACAGTACAGGGAAGGCAAAGAGTCTCCGTACATAGGGTGTGGATGACAACAGAACATTATGGAGAGGCTGCAGTAGAAGTTATTAGAAAAAAAACATGAATTACCCTGTCTTTGCCTTTTAGAATATAATCTCCCTCATTAGCTGGAGGCATTAGACTTCCTTGGAGTGTGAAAGGGTCACAGTCGCTTATGGAAGAAAATGAGAGGAAATTATGCTCACTTCGTGACATTCAGAACTAGATTTTGCAAAGCAAGCCAGGTTTATCAGGATCTCTCTCTCTCTCTCTCTCTCTCTCTCTCTCTCTCTCTCTCTCCCCCCTTCTCCTCCTCCTCCCTCCTCCAAGCCCCAAGCCTAGAGGCCTCAGTGCTTGGACATCTTTCAGAGTGGGAAAGATGTCCCAGTGTCCCCCTGGGACACGTGATATGTCAGTCTGTGATAGCCTGTGGGCCTAGCTACTCCACAGGCTGAGGCAGAAGGACATCAAGTTCCAGCCTGCTAGGGATACAGCATGAGGTTGAGGCCAGCCTGGGTAATCTCAGGAGAAGCTTTCTCAAAAAGGTAGAGAGAGGAATGAGTGTTTGCCTAGGATACTCAAAGTTCAATCCATAGGACATCAGTAGGGGGAGGGGGGCAAAAACATTTAGAAAACAATTTTATTTGTATTTTTTAAGTTCTGTTCTGTGGTGTGGGGCTGGGGTTATACATGTATGTGTAGGTACCCCATTAAACAAGTGTGTGTGCCGTACCACTGTGCCGTGAGGCGAATGCCTTCTCTATCACATTATTTCTCTATTACTTTATTTATTTATTTATTTATTTATTTTGGTTTTTGGAGACAGGGTTTCTCTGTGTAGCCTTGGCTGTCCTGGAACTCACTCTGTAGACCAGGCCGGCCTTGAACTCAGAAATCCACCTGCCTCTGCCTCCCGAGTGCTGGGATTAAAGGTGTGTGCCATCACTGCCCAGCTCCATTGTTTTATTTATTTATTTATTTATTTATTTATTTTTGAGACAGCCTCTCACTGAACCTAAAGCACACCAATTCAGCTAGATTTGGCCAGCATGTGCCAGCATGTGCCAGCATGTGCCGGCATGTGCCGAGGATCTCCCTATCTTTACCCCCCAGGGCTGGGATTACAGGCATGTAGCGCCACACTTGACTTTCTACATGGGTGCTGAGCCCAAACTCAGGTCCTTGCCCTTTGATGGCAAGCACTGTCCTGCTAAACCACCTCTACAGGCCCTCGGTTTATTTCAACCTTCTCACCTCCCCCAGGCCTCAGAGTTGGAAAACACTTGGGAGTGTGGAGGCAGGTGAAGAGGCAGCAAGATGTGTCTTCTGGGCCTCTGCCCCTTAGCTAGGTGTGGAGAAAACTGTGACCGAAAGCAGCTGAGGAGTGCAGAGTAAAAGGCATCTCTGCCCAGCATCCCCTCAGACACCGGAGAGAATTAACCCCCCCCCCCCACCTCCTGGGGAAACCATGTGGTTGTCTACTTGCCAAAGGTGAGGCTGAGCCAGTCTGGGAGTGACCAGAATCCAGAGAGAGAGAGAGAGAGAGAGAGAGAGAAAGAAAGAGAGAGAGAGAGAGCAGAGACACTGTGCTGACTGAGCAAGGGAGAAGCCAGAGCCCAGGTTCTTTCCCAAGGGGCAGATAATAGCTGAGCTGTCTCACAGTAGCAGTCAGCTGGGCTCTGCCTAGCCCTGTTCCTTCCCCTATTTTGTACCATACTGAAGTCCATGAAGACATGATTGGTTCCAGACAAAATAAGCCACCTTCCCATGTCTTTGTAGGGGTAACGGTAAGACTGAAGAGATTTGGTGAACGTGAGCTCTCCTTACCTTACCCACCAGAGTGTTCGTCAATTTCCGTGGTGTAAATTCCTCTCACTATGGTCAACTTTGAGCTACCAGTGAGTTCACCAAAAGAAGAAAGACTCACGTCTGAAGCATTCATGGGCTCTGTCAGGTATGAGGTGACAGGCTCACTGGACTCCTGGCCCACCCTCTCTCTTACAGCCCAGACTTGTCATTTCCTTGGGTAGCCAAGGACCAACACTTAAAAATCCTTTTCTCCGGAAGCAGCTGTTACTGTTTGTGGAAACATCTCTCTGGCTTGGAGGAGAGCCCTCAAGTGGGGTGACTAGCCATCCTCCCTAGTTCCCCCTTTCTTCTCCAACCTCTCCCAGGGCCATTTCCAGGTCCCACTCACCTACCCAAGATACTCCTGTTTGAGCCATCCCACCTGACAGAATCAGAGCAAACCACCTCTTGGGGGGAGTAGGGGAGCGCCAGAGGTCACCCTAGCTGGCCCCCTGCCTCCAGGCAGGTCTCTCCCTAAATCGTCCTAGACAGAGCCTTGCCTGGGCTGGGCCATTTGCTCGGAGCGCCCTGGTAGCCTGGGAAAGTTTTGTGCTGACTCCGTTTGGGAAGCTCGGGTGGCGGTAGCACACTCCACCTGCTCAGAAGGGAATCATTAGTGGAACGCAGGCGTGCGAGGGCCCGAAGGCCTGTGGCAATTAATCATCTCTCCTCAGCAGGCCTCCTCAGCTGTCTGACTGCAGCCTGTTCTGGAGGTAGCCCTTTAATTGTCCCTGGAGAGGGCAGGTGGGTGAAGGCTATCTCAGCTGGCGTTAGCCAGCAATCCTCCCAAATAAAAATAAAATAAAATACAATTTTTTTGATATTCAAATATTTCTCCCTTACTTCCCAGAGTCTGTTATTGGTATAAAGGTTGAGGCTCAGGCAGCTTAACTGTTATGTGGGGTGACCTTTAGTTTTAATATTAATATATTATCGTAAAGTCTGTGTGAATCATGAATGCAATTTTGGTATTCATATAAAATGCCACACGCCGAAGCCATTGCAACTTTCCTCCCCTCCCGTCCTCCGCTGGGCTGCAAACCAGGCGGATTAATATGCATTCCACTTCTCTCTGCTTTATTTGCCGAGCGAGGGTGGCCAGGCAACTTTATCAAGAGTAACATTATCAAGAGCTTTTCTGCGGGCTTCTTTATCATATTCACATCCGAGTCTGCTCGACACTTGTCAGTGTCAATCAAATCGCAATAATACGCAGATGATTTGCTCATTTGGTTTAATAAAATCTTTCTGCTTATTTGCGTTGCCTCTGTTACACCACGTAATTGCTGAGCCGCGGAGGTGAAAGGCAGCCGGTTGCCTGGGGGATAAGAGGAGACGGTTGCTATATGAAGGATTTGTTTCTTTCCTCTGACTCTCCCCAGTCACTCATATCCCTAAAATTAATATTGTATTTGAATCCAGCCCTGCTATTCTTATGCAGGCTAACATTGTTATTACTTATTATTTGGATGTGAAGTCATTTATTTTTAGTTTTATGTCCAAGCTGTCAAGCTAAATTTCATTGTGAACTGCCACATACAATTTTTAACTGCCATTTAAAACGAGATTCAAACTCTAAATTATGGAGTGAGCTTGTTCAAAGGGCTGGCCTGACAGGAAGTGCAGCAAGGAGTCTCCACGGCCCTAGAAATCAAAGGGGCTCTCAGTGATTATTTTTTCAGGAAAGCACAGGGCTTTGGCACTTTATCACGGCCTTAACTGTGGTTGACCGTTCAAGTGGGTGTTTGGAGGGGAGGGGTATGCAGGTGGCTGAGCAGCCTGGGGCTGAACCCTGAGCCCACTGGGAGCCTGTACTTGAGTTCACTTGATGCTTGGGAAGACCTGAAAGTCTCAGAGGCTGTTAGGGACCCTGTGCTCCCAGGTAGGGTAACTTTGCAGAGGGATTTTGGGATGCCACAGCTGGAAGCCTGGGATGACTGGGTGGGGAAGTTGCTGAGGGCCCCTGTTGGGAGTCAGGAACCTGACAGGGTATGGCTGAGGAGAAGGCTCAGTGAAGGTCAGAGTTGTTTATGGAATCTTTGGCATTCACAAAGAAGCAGATGTTCTTCATGAAACATAAACATGTATCTGGAAAGCAGGGCTTGTTCCCTGAGATGATTTCCAGCCTGGGTCCTGAGAACCTAGATATGTGAGCAGCAAGGAGTCCACAAACCACTCTACTCAAGAACAGCTAGTTGGGAACGAACTTACCATCTGTAGCAGCCTCGAGGGTCCTGCCCAAAGTGGAGCAAAGGGAAAGGTTGTCACCAAGAGGAGACTAAGCCAAGGATATATGGACACCACAGCTTTGTGGCTTCATTCTTCCCACTAGGTCACCCCTAAAGACCTAGGCTTTCTTTGCTCTCCCAACAGGTCCAGTTCAAGGGAGCCAAGGACAGGCCAACCTAAAGAAGAATTCCTGTCAGCCACCGTCTGGTGCATTTTAAGATTTGCAGGCAAGCCTTTGGAAGCCAAAATAGTGCCCTTGGATAATAAGTACCAGTGTTTTGCTAGACATGGTGGTACAGCTGTAAACTCAGCACGCTGGAGCTGGAGGTAAGAGGACTCTGAGTTTGAGGCCAGCCTGGGCTACATAGCAAGATTCTATTTCCAAAGGGAAAACAAGGACTTGTGCTTAGAATTAGATACAGTGGACTCCAGAATCCCAACTCCGTCTCCATTGTCCCTACCAAGCCAAAAAAAAAAAAAATCCTCAGTGGCCCACCGCCCTAACACAGGTCCTCCCTGGTTTCAAGTCACACACATTGAGAAGAGAGACCATCCAAGTCCCGTCTCCTGCTTTTGACTGAGTCCCAGCTAGTTGCTGGTATTTTTAAAAGGCCTTAATTCTAAATGCACAGATGCTTTCCTAGTGCCAGTTTGAGTTTATGAAATGAAACATCTGATGATGAGACAGGCACCTGGGGGAAACTGAGGCCCAGCCCTGGAGCAGGAAGAGACTGACTACCTCCTCCTGTTGCTGTTTACCACAGTGACTCACAGGTCAGATGGCACCTTTCCCATCAAGCTCCTACAGAATAAATTCCACAGGTACAATAGTCTATCAACTATGAGGACTTTACTAAAGATGCTGTAGGAAGACCTAGGAGAGAGCCAACACGGAGTGCTCCACGGTTCTTGGTAAATAAACCTCCACAGAACCTTCAGCCTCTCTCCTCTCCTCTGCCCAACACCCACGTCGCTGCTCAATCTTCTGTCGTCTCCATCCCCTTAATTTAGCTACTCTGAAATACAGCAGGCTAAGGCTTCTCTTCCACAGGTGTGACTGCCCATGCATGACAAATGCTCCTTAGAAAAGGACAACCCTGAACTCTGGAAACAAGGGTCTTCACTTACTAGGATTGCTATAAAACCAAGAGAAAGAAGCTAAAACTTTTCCTGCAACATAGCAACTCTTGATCAGTTCCATCCCAGGGACAGCCCAGGTGGCAGCAGTGGCTTTCTTCAGGGTCAGCAGAGTACAGAGAGGTCACATACTAGTGTCTCTTAGGATGCCATTAATTAAAACCTTAGTTGCTAGCCAAGGGGTGGTGACACACTCCTTTAGTCCCAGTACATGAGAGGCATGGGCAGGGAGATCTCTGAGTTTAAGGCCAGCCTGGTCTACAGAACAATTTCCAGGACAACTTGGGCAGTTTATGCAGAGAAAATCCATCTCGGAAAACAAAACACCTTATTTGCTGAGAAGTATTACAGATTTCTGTTTTTCAAAACTAAGAAACCTATTCTTTAAAAACAACAAAACCAAGCCAGATATGGTGGCACTGGGCTGTAATCTTGACACCTGAAACTTCAAGGTCATCTTCAGCTGCAAAGTGAATTTGCGGCCATGCTGGGCTTCATGAGACCCTGTCTCAAGCACAGCACCCAACAGTCCCTTCTCTTGAGAAACCTAAATCCCTACCTGGGCCAGGCACTGCAGTGGCTGCCCCTCAGGTTGGGCCTGTGACCACACGACCCCTGGCTGGCCTGTACCCTGCCCTTTGGCTCAGGGGGACACCTCTGTGCAATGCTGAAGACAGAACAGATGTTGGAATACAGATGTGGCCATGGCTAGAGACCACTTGGCAGATACTAAGTGCCGAACAGCAAGCAAATGGGCCACAGGGAGAGCCTGGAAGGGAAGCCGCTCAAAGGAGTCCTTCTACATCAGAGCACATAGGATAGTAACCTCCACTCCCCAGAGTGACACGAGAGAGTGACTTGTTCATTTCTTCAAGTGCTTGTTGAATATCTAGTGCGTGTGTTCTTACAGATCTGAGGACCAGCTCTGCACAACAGACAAGCCTTCCTACATTCATGGAGAGAGCTTTCAGGTCTAGGAGGCAGAAAACATACAAGGTAGGTGAGTGAATATGTGATTTGCTCCGTGCTTGAGATGAGCTGCCAAAAGGGGAAGGAAATAGAGGTGGGCAGAGCAAAAGGCAGCCTGGATACAGACAGAGCATCCCAAGATCTCTGTGTGTGCCATTTGAAGAGTGGGTCTCATAGCTGTTCAGAAAAGGGAGTTTCCTGGCAGAGGGCATAGCAAGTACAGAGGTCCTGTGCCAAGGGAGAGTATGGGCACCAGCCAGGCATGGTGACATCAGCCAGGCATGGTGGTGCTTGCTTTTAATTCTATCAGTCAGGAGGCAGAGAACCACAGAGCTCCATAAATTTAAGACCAGTATGGTCTACATAAAGAGTTACAGCCCAGCTAGGGCTGTATGGTGAGACCCTATCCAAAAGAGTACAGAAGCTTCTGTGACTGGAATCATGAAAGATCAGCAGTACTCAACCTGTGTGTCTTGACCCCTTTGGGGATGGGATCACCTAAGACCATCAGAAAACAGAGATATTTACATTATAATTTGTAACAGTAGCGCAGTTACACTTATGAAGTATCGATGACATTAATTTTTATAATGGGAGGATCACTACACCATGAGGAACTGTACTGAAGAGTCACAGCATTAGGAAGGTTGAGAACCACCATGTCTTAGTTAGGGTTTTACTGCTGTGAACAGACACCATGTCCAAGGCAACTCTTTCAATCACACATTTAATTGCGGCCGCCTTACAGGTTCAGAGATTCAGGCCATTATCATCACGGCGGGAGCATGGCAGTGTCCAAGCAGGCATGGTGCAAGAGGAGCTGAGAGTTCTACATCTTCATCTGAAGGCAGACTGGTTTCCAGGCAGCTAGGTTGAGCCCATGCCCACAGTGACATACCTATTCCAAGGCCACACCTCCAAAATAGTGCCATTCCCTGAGTTAGGCATAATCAGGCCACCACACATGGGTATATAGTATTATGGGACATATATTGGAAACACTGGGAGTTTTAGCAAACAAGTCCAAGTTAGGTTTGGTATGATTCTGTTGACTGTGTTTGAAGAACAAAAAGGGGGGCACCGATTAGGAGTTTATCATGGGTTAGTTCTTAATTGCTGTGCCAAGGCCCATGTGTTGAAGGCTTGGTCCACTGCTGACGATGCTATGTGGAGATGGTTGGAATCTTAAGAAGTGGGGACTAAGTCACTGGGGACGTGACATTGAAGGTGTGTCTTGTCCCTGGACCCTTTCTCTCTGTGTCTTGCTGCCATGGAGTTAGCATCTGTGCTCCATTGCACACTCCTTCCACAATGCTGTGCCTTACTACCGCCCAGGGACAATGGATCCAAGTGACCATGGGCAGAAAATTATGAACCCAAATCCCTTCTCTCTCCCTTAGGCTGACCTTCTCAAATCCTTTTGTCATTGCGGCAGAGAGCTGATTACCACAGGGTTGTTGTCACAGAGATCCAAGTGAGCAAGAAGAGAAGGTGATGCAATGAGCAAGCAAGGCTGCACTCTGGAGCTGACAATTAGGTAAGGTGACAATTAAATGTGGGGTGTAAGGGGAAAATGGCTTTGAAGTTACACCTGTCCATTTGATAGAGTGGCACCTCCGTGTACCAATCTGGGAGCCAGTACATGGAGATGACTGGATCTGCTTGTTTTGACGTGATCCAAGGGAAGATGTTGAGTGAGTGCTTGGTTATAAGGGCCAAGTTCATGGGGGAGGTTTCAGCTGGACACCCTGGAGCCATCAGTGGACATCCTGTTTAAGGACACCAAGCATATTAACACAGACTAAAATGAGATGAGCCCTCTGCTTACCAACAAACACAGGGCCTTTGCATACATGGAGATACCAGAGGTAAAGGGATCAGGAGGTCAGTTCAGTTGCACAGTGCCACCATCAAAGTGGTTTCTGATAGGGAGAAAAAAAAGTCTTGTTGGTTTACTTATATGACACAACTAAAGCACAGAATTTTCTGCCCCTTAATTGCCCTGATACCAGATCTAAATGGCTTAAAATTGGTTAAGTGGGGTTAGGGAGATGACTCAGCAGGCAGAGTGCTTGCTATGCTCCTAGACTGAGTTTGGATCCTCAGATCCCAAATTTAAAAAAAAAAAATCTGTATATGACAGCTCATGTCTATTACCCCAGAACTGACACAGGCAGACCCCTAGAAGTAACTGACCAGACAGACTAACCAACCACTGAGCTCAAGGTTCAGGAAAAAACTCTGTCTCAAAAAGTGCAGAGTAATCACGAGAGACACTGATATTAGCATCTGGTCCCCACAGGCACATGCACCTGTCTACAGTCCAGGTGCACATGTGTGCACTGGAGAGGAATATTAGTCCAGCAACATGGCTGTTCTGAACACATCCAGAGACCTTCTAGGTCTGGGTGATCTGGCTGGAATGCAGACACACCCTTAGTACACACCTTTAACCTAAACAATTGCATCTAATTGAGGGGCAGACAAAGTGATGAATCAGAGAAAGATTTGATAGAATGAGTCAGAGGTAGGATACTTCCGACTCTCAGGAAAACAAGTATTTAAGAGCATCAGTTCAGTTGAGTCAGTTGGGAGTCAGTGCAAGGAGTGCAGTGCAGTGAGTGGAGTTCATTCCTGAGTTCATGCAGTTCAGTGCAGATCAGCAAAGGCAGTTGAAGGCAGAGAATAAGAGGATCCAAAAGATTAGAACAAACTGCCAGAGTTAGTTTGAGGCCAAGCAGAGCAATTCAGTGAAAAGCTGAGAAAAGCCAGATTGAATCTGTCAGCTTGAAGAGGAGTTTGAGCCAGTCAGAGTTCAGAAAGAACTAGAAAGGGTGAGCTTATTCAGCAGTGAGCCTCTGAGATGACAATTACATAAGGCAAATAAAAAATACTTTTATAGTTCACAATACCACACATGTGTGTACACGCACACACACACACACACACAAAACCACACAAAAATAAACAAGACACTTAATTTTGTTATTTTATAAAATATATATTTATCACTTAGTTCAAATTCAGAAGGCACAGTAAACAGTCTTTTTTGAAGCCTTGATCCTTAGCCAATGACAGGAGTCAACCAGGCCCCAATTTTTTGTATATGTTAAGAGATATTCTTAGAATATATATATTTAAAAAAACCAAATGCTTAATATGTTTTGAAAAACTCATCAGGCAAATTTACCATTGTGATTCTTAGTCTTTTAAAGAATTTTTATTCATTGCTATTATGTCAAGGGTGGATGTCAAAGGACAGTTTTGTGGAGTTCTCTTCCATAGTTACCATTAGGTCCAAAGCAGCCCCCACCAAAATGGCAGTGCTGGTGACAGTATTCTAAACAGAATAACTCTGGCTGGGTAAACAAACCTAAAGGTAGATTTCTGTTTACCAGGAACCATCTTTAATCCACCCCAAAGGTCAACTATCTCTGGCAAGGGCATCTAGTTCCCTGTAGATCTGAGCAGCCATTATCAGCACTATGACCATTCTGCTCAGAGTAGTATAAAACCTGCTTGGTTTTACATCATTTTGCTTCTTTTTGCCCCTCCCAAGAGATAGCCTTGGAGTTTGATCCTCAACCTTCTTTCTACCCACAGAGTAGTCCAGGTCTGTGGTTTCACTCACTATGTCCTTGCTTACCATTACCAGGGTTCTGTAACTCAGGCTGTCAGGCTTACCCTCTGAGCAGAGTCCGTTTCTAAAAAGGGTTAACCAAGGAGAGAAGACTTACCCTGAGTGTGAGAGGCACCATCCCCCAGACTAGGGGCCCAAATGGAATGAAACGGGAAAGGAAGAGCCAGGCTTTTTCTCTCCTCGTTTCCTGTCCAACATGAGGTCAGTTTCTCCCCCAAGTTTTCTGCCATGGACATTCCACAACTATGCCCAGACAGGAATAATTCCTCCCTGTTTGTTGCAACATCAGATACCTTGATCACAGATACAAAACATTAACGTAGTCATTATGTGAAAATAATGACATGCTCTTACACATGCTTAGATACCTTTTGACATTGCAATATAAAAGTATTGTCTACAGTGGCTTTGTTTATCGCTAACCCAATATGCGTGTGGCCTGCAGGCCATGGGTGTGACAAACCCAGAGAATAGTCATAGCTTTGTGATGCAATAGAGAGATGTGGTACCTGAACTCTGAGGTTGTTTTACAGAAGACTATATTTTTGGAATAGAATGAACAGGCAGGTATAGTGGCACACATGTGTAATGCCAGCATTTAAGACTGAAGCAAGAGGATCATGAGTTCAAGGCTAGCCTGATCTATTTAGTAAGTTCCAGGACAGCCTGGCCTATATGGGGAATCCCTGTCTTTAAACAAAAAACCAAAACATAACAAAACCAAAAAAGCAAGCAAACAAAAACAACAACTGGGCATGGTGGTACACGCCTTTAATCCCAGCCCTTGAAGGCAGAAGCAGGCGGATCTCTGTGGGTTCAAGGCTAGCCTTGTCTTTATAGCAATTTTCAGATAGCCATATAGATCTATAAAATAAGACCCTTTCTTTCTGCTTCCTGAGCACCATCTGAATAGCTTTCCTCCTTCACACGTGTGACAATGATGCTCTGCCTCACCACAGGAGTCCACAAGCAATGGAGCCGAGTGGCCATGAACGAAGTCTCTAAAACTGTGAGCCGAAAGAAACCTTTCTTCATTTTAAGCTGCTTGTTTCAGGCATTTTGTCACAGCAGTGACACGGCTATGCTGACAGAGCCTGTTCATATCTATACCTTGTTGGGGCTTTGTCAGGAAGGACAAAGTTAGTCTCTCTTTCTCCACTTACCAGCTATTGTGTGAGTCCCAACAGCTCTAGAAACTGAGGCAGGGAGATCACTTGAGTCCCAGAGTTAGAACTCAGCCTGGGCAGCACAGTCAGACTACAGCGCTAGAAAAGATCGTCCTGGTGGACGTGCGGATTTGTTTATGTTATAGTTCCTCCCTCCCTGCCGTTGGGCAGGGCTAGGTACTAAACCTAGGACTTCATGTATTCTGAGCTACAGTCCCACTCTGACATAGACCTTCTTGAGTCCATGAGACCCCAAGGTGCCTGCACCACCTTTACCAGAGGGCCAGCCCTGCCCTTTCCTCCAGTGCCCTCTGTACAGACTGTCTGCCTTTTGTGCTCAGGGGCATAGCATAGTCTTAAGTCTTATTTTTCTTTTGATAGTGAACTTGGTCTGCCTTTTAAGGTTAATTTAGTCCCTTTAGCTTCTTGCATTGTTGTATGGGGAACACCCAGGGCACAAGAGAAAGCTTTCTGCCTCTCTGCACTGCTGGCATTCCCCACTCACTGCTTGCTTAATGCATGTGGACTCTGTCTCCACGTGTTTACCTGAACCCATTCTGATTTGCTTCTTTAGTGACCCACTCATTGCCTCTGTGCCTGGAATATCACTTTGGGAATAGAAGTGCCTGGCTTTTTGTCATTTCCATGTCTAAGGAGGAAATGAGAAGCATAAACCATTTTCTGATGTCTCACCAGCCTTAGAGTGCTGAGGTGATTTTGGTCTTTGTTGATCAACAGACAAATTAGTTTTCATTTGGATAAGCATTGTTTCTAATGCCTTTCATTCTTGCCTGGCCCCATTCCACAGCTCAGTTACCAAAGTAACTGTCACCAGTGAGGAGATGCGGGGAGCTGTAGATCAGGAATTGTTTGCTAACTAGCCAGCTTCAATTTACACTGACACAGAGGACACAGCTGATCATAGTTGATTTTCTCAAATCTTCTAGAATTGATTTTTCAGGATGTCTTTAATACAGGTTTGTCTTCCTGGCTAACCCATTTATCTACCTGTGAAGTTAAGAATACTCCTGGAGCTATCTTTAGGGTACCTCTCCACTACCTTGAGCCCCCTCTCCTTGCACACACCCCCCACACACAAACCCCTACTCAGCAGACAGCTCCGAACAAGGGTAACTAATTCCCAGTGAGTGATCTAAACCTCTCTTCTCCTTCTACAAAATCAGAGAAGTTTGTCTTTGAAGTCCTTTCTAGCTTGAGGTATTGTTTATTGGTTCCTACAGGAACCTACCAGGGTAGCCCTCCATTGGCTTCAAATGGCTTCCAACTGGCAATCCTCCTGCCCCAGCCTCTCAAGTGCTGAGATTATAGGTCTATAACACCACATCTGGTTCTAATTCAACGTCTCTAGAACCAAAGATGGTAGAGTATAAGGGATGAAGGAATCTGTACCAATGTTCACTCTCAGTTGCTGGAGTTTCCAACCTCAATAAGCCCATATAATAAAAACACATAATCCAGTTATTATAATCATAAGCTATAAGCCTAGATTGGGCAGATCTAACACTATACTAACTTATTCGCCAGCTATAAGACACTTGCTACTTGTGGTTCTCCTGGCCACATGGTTCTGCCCCATCATGGCCTCCTCCTTCTCTTTAGTCCTCCCTCCTTCCTGTCTCCTTCTCCTCTCTACCTGCCCCCACTATGCAGCCTCCAGTCCCACCTTTCCCCTCCACTGCCCAATCACAGGCTCTAGCCTTTACTGACCAGTTAGACCAGGAGAAGGTTCACATGAGCTCACCTGAGTACATGATGGACTGCTCTTGGGGGGGGGGGAGCCTCTGGAAGAAGCAGAATTAACATCAGAATACAAACAGCATCAGGACAACCCACAGCAACTGCCCACGATGAGAAACTGGGGCTCTTCCTACAAATGAGGTGAGCTACTCTTAGGTCACAATGGCAGTCATGGCAGGGTAGCAAGTGTGACTCCATTTCTTATCTGAGTCTCCCCTTCCTCAGTCTACGGTCATTTTCTATGTTTCTCAAGAGCAGAAAGACCTTAGCTTGTAGAAACAAAGACCTTTCTCTGGACTCTCCAGCAAGCAAGCCCACTGGCAGCCTCAACAACAGTTGCTGAGACAGTGGGTTGGGTAAAGAGATGCTGAATGAGAAAAAAAAAAATGTCTTTTGAAAAATTTAAATCTCCTATGGCCGATGTAAGAACCTGAAGCAGGATTCCAGTCTCCCCTCTAATCATGGGTGTGTGAAGAAGCTACTAGAAACCAAGAACGTGAACATTGTGGTATCACAGCACACGGTCAGCCTGAGGGTCTAGGTGGCTCTGAGGTCAGAGGTAGCCAAATCTACGTCCAACCTCCCAATCTTTCTTTGGGTTCAAGTTGCCAAGTCAGTAACCTATGGGCCTGGCCCATCAGGAAGTGGCAGACCCAGCTCCTGCAGAAACCACTCCTGATTACCTGCTTTGTGGTGTGGTAGGAGCCAAAAAATTGTCATTTCTCTTCATCTCACTTCCGGCAGGTTGCCTTTGTAAAATGTGTATCTGTGGCCTCTTCCACTATTGGGTGGGTTACTGGGTGAGTGGCAGGAGAGGAGGGACTAGCAAAGGGATGTGCATCACTGGAGACTTTATACTGTCCCCTGTCTGTCACAGAGGGGCTTCTTGTTACACAGGCTGTTGTGGGCTGACTTTCCTCTTCTCCACCTTGTTTTAGTGGCAGGCAGGCAGGTGTCCCAGGGAAGCAGAAGGAAGAACTGTGACCTATGCCAGCAGAGAAGTACCCTGCAGTCTGGGGCCTCCCTGAGGCTCCTCAAAGTTTTAACCAAGCCCCTGCATCCTCCCATTAAATCCCTGTTAATTGAGAAGCTCTTCTGCATCAGGTCTAGGTGGCAGAGCTCCAGCAGGCTGAATGCACAAAAGGCCACTGCTGATTGACAGGCCCTTTTTTTCTTCAGTGCACTGTTCTCTCTCTCTCTCTCTCTCTCTCTCCCTCTCTCTCTGTTGTGTTTTAAATGCCAATAATGCCACTTTGCCCATGGGTTTGTTTGCATAGTGCAAATTAACAGTCAAATCAGCTGCTGCTTCTGAATGGCACAGAGAGAGGTCGTAGATGCCTTTGGGGGTCACACAGTCAAACCGAGAGAATTATGGTGCAGATAGTTTTGTGGACTAACAGATGTCTCTCTTTCCTGACACATGTTTCCCACCTGGGCAAGATCAATGTACCAAATTAAAAGTGTGGCCTCTGTAGCCACCTCTCCTGCATTAGGGGAGCCACACCTGGGCCCATCCCTGGAGGAACCGCTGCTCTATCTGCTCTTGATCTTATCGCTGCTCCCCCAACTCAGACCACAAGTTTTCAAGGAAAGCAGATGCTATGGCCATTTCTCCCTTACATTGAAAGGGCTAATTCATTGGGAAAGCCATGAGTGACACTATTTTTATTTTCATAGCTGCATACCAGCCCAGAATATTTGCTTAATCTACACTGAATGTCTCTTTACTTCATACCGAGCTAAGAGATTGATGCATTGAGTCATTGATATGCTGATTGATTGATTGATTGATTGATCTATTTGTACTGTATTTGTGTGAGTGTTTTGCCTGCAGGCATATCTGTGCACCATGGTCATTCATGGTGCTCACAGAATCTAGACCAGGGCATCAGATCCCTGGAACTGGAGTTACAAAGCATTGGGAGCACCTTGTGGGTGGTAGGAACTGAATCCAGGTCTGCAATAGCAGCAAAGACTCTTAACCACTTTCTTAGTCAGAGTTTCTATTCCTGTACAAACATCATGACCAAGAAGCAAGTTGGGGAGGAAAGGGTTTATTGCGCTTACACTTCCAATTGCTGTTCATCACAAAAAGAAATCAGGACTGGAACTCAAGCAGGTCAAGGAGCAGGAGCTGATGCAGAGGCCATGTAGGAATGCTGCTTACTGGCTTGCTTACTTTGGCTTGCTCAGCCTGCTTTCTTATAGAACCCAAGACTACCAGCCCACAGATGGTACCACTCACAAAGGGCTCTCCCCCTTGATCACTAATTGAGAAAATGCCTTACCGCTGGATCTCATGGAGGCATTTTCTCAACTGAAACTCCTTTCTCTGTGATAACTCCAGCTTGTGTCAAGATGACACAAAACCAGCCAGTACAATTGACCCCTTGTCAACTTGACACACAAACACATCACTATTAAGCCTCAACCCTTAATTTCTTATTCATCCCCAAGATCTAAATAACTTTAAAAGTCCCACAGTCTTTGCAAATTCTTATATATCAAAATTTCAATCCCTTTAAAAATATCCAATCTCTTAGAATTCAAAGTCTTTTTACCATTAGAAGTCTCTTAACTGTGGGCTCCACTAAAATACCTTCTTCCTTCAGGAGGGAAAATATATCAGGGCATAGTCACAATCAATAGCAAAATCAAACTCCAACTGTCCAATATCTGGGATCCACTCATGGTCTTCTGGATTCCTCCAAGGGCTTGAGTCAATTCTCCAGCTCTGCCCTTTGTAGCACACACCTTGTCTTCTAGGCTCCAGATGCCTGTACTCCACTGCTGCTGCTGTTCTTGGTGGTCATCTTATGGTACTGGCATCTCCAAAACACTGCTGTCTTCTGCTGCAACTAGGCTTTACCAACAGCCTCTCATAGGCTCTCTTCATGGTGCCAAGCCTCACCTCCTTTCCATGACCCCTTAAATCCTGGGCCATCAACTGCAACTGCACTTCACCAATGGCCTTCCGCAGCCTCTCACAGTGCCCAGGCCTCAGCTGCTCTTCATGACTCCTTCATGCCTTCAAAACCAGTACCACCTGGGTGACTCTTACATATTACCAAGTCCAGTCACAGCACAAGGTACAACCCTGGCTATCTCTGGAACGCAGCCTCTGTGCTCTCAGAAAACACTTCTCAGAAGATTTCACCTCAATGATGCTGGTCTCTTCCCAATCACCGCCAATTTCCCAGCTCCAGCTAACCAACATCAATAGTCTCAGTAATGCAGTGGTTTTGCTTTAGTAGTTCTGGTATCTTGTTAATCACAGCTGATTTCTTCAGCCCCAGCTAACCAAAATTACAGAATCTTGAATCAAACTAGCAGTGGCCCTGATAAGAGTCTTTAATCTTCCCTCTGAAATTTCAGAAGCCAGGCCTCCATCTTCTGCACTGTTCTCAACATTATCTTCCAAGCTCCTACAGAACACCTCACAGAGCTCTTAACATCCCAATGGCTCTTCTAGGTCAAAGTTCCAAAGTCCTTCCACAGTCCTCCCCAAAACATGGTCAGGTTGTCACAGGAATACCCCACTATGCTGGTACCAATGTGTCTTAATCAGGGCTCTCTAGAGTCACAGAACTTATAGGTAGTCTCTATATAGTAAGGGAATTTGTTGATGACTTACAGTCTGTAGTCCAACTCCGCAACAAAGGTCAGCAGCAGCTGTGAATGAAAATCCAAGGATCTAGCAGTTGCTCAGTCCCACAAGGCATGCAGGGGAAGAAGAATCTTCCTTCTTCCAATGTCCTTATGTAGGTCTCCAGCAGCAGGTGTGGCCCAGATTAGAGACATGTGTACCACCACACCTGAAACCTGTGTCCTCCAGACTCAAGATCTAGATCACAGGTGAGCCTTCTAATTCTGGATTGCAATTCACTCCAGATATAGTCAAATTGACAATCAGGAATAGCCACTACAACCACTGAGCATCTCTGTGGCCGTAGTTTTTGTTTTTGTTTTGCTTTGCTTTTTAGCTTGTCTGTTTGTTTTTAGTTTGTTGAGACAAAGTCTCACTGTGTAGCCTAAGGTGGCCTTGAACTTCAAATCTGCCTGCCTCAATTTTCTGAGTACTGGGGACTGAAGAGAAGACTCACATACCCAGCTGGCCTGTGTTAGTTAAGAGGTGGGATTCTTTTATCTCCTGACTCACACTTGGCTGGGTTCACACATTCACATTACTGGTGGTGCTCCTATAGACCACCTTTTGCCTACCACTTAGATATGAGCAGAGACTATGTGCAGAATCAGCAGGGGTTGATTCTCACCTTAAAGCCTGCCCCCAGTGACACACTTTCTCCAATAAGGCCACACCCCCTTAATCCTTCTCAAACAGTTTCACCAGCTGGGGAACAAGAATTCAAACATATGATCCTTACATGGGGAAAAATTGTGGCAGGTCAAGAGACACTTTTCTACTGTGTTCTTCTAAGATTTCTGTAATCTTAGCTTCTTGGCTGCAGTGGGCAGGGCAGCGGTGGTTGGGGCAGTGGGGTGGGGCAGGGGTGGGTAGGGGACAGCAGTGAACCAGGGCCATGGTGAGCAGGGCAGGGGTGGGTAGAGCCCTCTAGGATCACCAGGGACCCAGCTGTTTAGCCACGATGCTTTGCCTGCCAAGTCTTCCCTACCATTATGAACTATATCCCTAGGGACTGTCAACTGTCTCTGGAGTTGCTTCCATCAGGGTATTTGATCACAGCTACAAGAGAGTAACTAAGACACTCCTCGTCTGTCTAAAGATGCAAAGAACTAAGTCCTGCTGAAAGTCACATTCAGGGTTAACATTCCATCAACTTAGTGGTGGGAATCTCTTGACCCTAAGGTCTCTGCCAGAGTCTGGAACTTCAGGACAAAGCCTCTCTCACACTGCAGACAGAGGACAAGGGTTTAAGTTAAAAATCCTCAACTTAAATGTCAGCTTGCCACCAGATGCTTCAGTCTCAGTAGAGGCTGTTTGCCTCTTCTTCACATCACCAGCTCAGCCTAACATATCGCTGGTGGCTAGAAAGAGAAGACAGTACAGGGCCTGGTGAAATGGCTCCCCAGTTAAGATCGCTTGCTGCTCTTCTTCCAGGGAATCTGGGTTCAATTCTCAGCACCCATATGTGGTTTACCACTGTCTGTAACTCTAGTTCCTGGAGATGTGGCACCCTCTTCTGGCTTCCAGTGATACTGCATGCATGTTGTACAGAGCCTAACACGCAAGCAAAATACTCCCATACACATGAAAATAAAAATAAATGAATACTTCTAAAAAGAAAGCAGTATAGAAACAAACACCTTCTGCAGAAATCATACAATGAGTTTTGAATTTTAATCTATTCTATGGTGTCTTTGTTTGCTTTTCTCTTATGATCAAACACTGACCAAAACCGGCTTAGGGGAGGAAAGGGTTTAACTTCCAGGGAAGCCTAGGTAGAAACTGAAGCAGAAACCATGGAGGAACACTGCTTACTGGCTTGCTCAACTACCTTTCTTATACTGCCCAGGCCCAGCTACCCACAGTGCTGTGGGGCCTCTCACATCAGTTGGCAAGTGAGAAAATGCTCACAGACACACTCAGGGGCCAATTTGATGAGGGTGATTCCTCAATGAGATCCCAACTCTTCTCAGGTTTATGTCAAATTGACGGAAGCTAACTATGACACAAGGCTAGTGATGTATAACCTAGTCTTCTCTCTCAGTGCTGGGCAATGGCAGCTGCAAGTTGTGTCTCCTACACAGCTTTGGCATCACGAGGAGCAGGCTTTGTTGCTTGGGTGGGATCTTCAGTAAATTATGTGTAAGGAATTCATTATGGATTTCTATTTCCAGCAGCCGGGCAGTGGCGGCACACGCCTTTAATCCCAGTACTTGGAAGGCAGAGACAGGCAGATTTCTGAGTTCGAGGCCGGCCTGGTTTATAGAGTGAGTTCCAGGACAGCCAGGGCTACACAGAGAAACCCTGTCTCAGAAAACAAAAAACAAAAAAACAAAACAAAAAACCCAAAAAATCAAAAAAACAAAAGACTTCTATTTCCAACTTACAGCAGGTTGATTTTGTATTAGGTAGCTTTTTGTGGTTGTGACAAAATATCTAGGTTAACAACTTAAGAGTTATTTCAGCAGAGGAATGGATACAGAAAATGTGGTACATTTACACAATGGAATACTACTCAGAAATTAAAAACAATGACTTCTTGAAATTCGCAGACAAATGGATGGATCTTGAAAATATCATCCTGAGCGAGTTAACGCAGTCACAAAAGAATGAACATGATATGTACTCACTGTTAAGCGGTTATTAGCCCAAAAGTTTGAAATGCCCAAGTGTCACTTCGCAGCAACAGTAGGGCTGAATGTGAGGTCCCAGATGGAGGACTTGGAGAAGGGACTGAAGGAGCTGAGGGAGTTTGCATCCCCAGGGAGGCAGCAACAGTGGCAACTGGCCTGACCCCCTGATACTCTTGGAGCCTGATCCACCAACCAAAGAATACACATGGAGTGACCCATAGTGCTGGCCACATACACGGCAGAGGAGGGTCTTGTTAGACATCAGGGGGGGCCTGAGGGTATTAGATCCTCCAGTATAGGAGAATGCCAAGGAGGGAAGATGAGAGTGGGTGGGTAGGTGGGTGGGGGAATACCCCAATAGAGGCAGGGGAGGGGGGAGGGAATAGGGAGGTTCCAAAGGGGAGATCTGGAAAGGGGAAAACATTTGAAATGTAAATAAAGTAGAAAAAAAACAAAAAAAAATGAAAAAAAAGAAAATATCCAATAAAAATTTTTTAAAAATTGCAAAAAAGAGAGAGAGAGAGAGAGAGAGAGAGAGAGAGACAGAAAGAGAGAGAGAGGCAATCAACAAAAACTGAAAGCAGAGAATCATCAAATCTTATTTCAAGAGTGGTCACTTACCTCACTTGTCACCAGCCTATTGGATTCTATCTTGAAAGCAGAGAGGAAAAGTAGGATCATTATTAAGTGTTAGTTCCTTTTTTGCAATAAATAAATGAACAAACAAACAGCAACAAAAAAAGAGTTATTTCAGTTCGTGTGCTCAGAGGTTTCAGTCCACAGTTGCTTGCTCTGCTGTTATGGGCCCGTGGTGATACAGAGCATGGTGATAGCAGTTCTTGGAGGGTGTGGCATGGCAGACCTATTTGTTTCAAAACAATCAGGAACCAGAGGTAAGAAGGAATGACCACGCCGGGGATGTCTCCAGTGACCTACTCTGTCCAGTTGGTAATGAACTCATCAGTGAGTTAATCCATAGAGAATTTAGCATCCCCACTGGCCAATCACCTTCCAGTAGTGTCTACATCCAGCTGGGGGCCACGGCTTCAACTCCTAAAGCATTATTCAGTATATAGATGCCACCATAATTCAAATATGGCAACCCTTAAACCAGTGGGGGTGAGGGTAGAAGGGGTCGGAAAAGACAACTGATTGGTCAGTTCTTATTCATGTAGATCTTGGCAGCGAGCCCGTGGGATGGCGTTCAAGAGCAAGCTAGGAAGTAGGCATGGTGGCTTCTGCCTGTAATGGAGTGCTCAGGAGCTGGAGGCAGGAAGACTGAAATACAAGGTCATCCTCAACTACATAGTGAGTTTTAAGACAGCCTGGGCTACATGGCACGCTGTCTCAAACAAACAGGGCTGGAGAGAAGGGTCAGCAGTTGAGAGCACTGATTATTCTCATAGAGGACCTGGGTTCAATTTTCAGCACCCACAAATTGGCTCGCAATTATCTTAACTTCTGGGGGGGATCTGGCGCCCTCTTCTGGCCTCCAGAAGCACAGCATGCATGCATATGGTAGACAGACACACATATGCAGGCAAAACACCCATGGGCATAAAATCAATCAAAACAACAAGCAGCAAACCAGGGAGCACAGGGGAGCTGGAGAGGTGTGATCCGGAGGAGGATGGACAGAACAGATGAGAGAGGAAATGAAAAATGATTCCACTTCTACTTCCACTGAATGTCAGCTGCCTCCTTCCTTGAGCCTAATTTTTCCTGTCTCACTCAGATGGGTCCCAGCAGCTGAGATGATAAATAGTATGTGTGTGACCTATGGCCATTGGTGGTGTTGCAGCCACTAAGACCATGACTATGATGGGTCCTCCTGGTTAGATGGATATCTGACTCTTGAGTCTGGTCAGAGTTAGCATACACAAAGCCAACTTGGCCAACACTGCAGACTGTAAGCAGCATCATTCTGAGACTCTCCAACATTGGCTTCTCTACACTGTGAGTACCCTTCTTCCTATGGGAAGCAAATGATGAGGCCAGTCCACTGTAGAGAGTGATTGTCCGAGTGAATGTGTGGTTTTAACACAGGCATAGCCATACCAAGGACCAATAAACACCACAGACCCATGGGAGTGGCAAATACTTTCCTAGATGAGACTTAGAGGGATGGCCTAGCCTCTAGTCTGAATGTCAATGTTGGTGGAATGTGCAGAAAATGCCCATCAAAGCTTTTTCCCTTGGATGTTTACAGCCTGAAAACTGTTCTCCTACAGAGACTGCCCCTACTGAGATCACCTACCTATGCCTCCTTGTTCAGGTGTTTATCATAAACATGCTTCCAGGATGCTGCAGCCTCTCCATCAGAGCCCAGGTCACCCCACCTTGGCTTTTCTCTGTCTCTATGTCTGTCTGTCCTTCATTCTCTCACTGCCCCAGTTAGGTCAATCCCTGGAACCATACAAGGATGTAGTAGTCCACCACTGCCAAGGAAACCACTGTTTCTTATTTTCCAAAGGCAGCCATCAGCTGTCAAGCATTTACAGGGTGTGTGACTATCTTAGTTAGGATTGCTATTGCTGTGATGAAACACCATGACCAAAGTAACTTGGACTTATTTGGCTTAACTTCCACATCACTGTTTATCATTGAAGGAAGTCAGGACCAAAACTCAAACAGGGCAGAACCCTGGAAGCAGGAGCTGAAGCAGAAGTCATGGAGGGGTGCTGCTCACTTACTTGCTCTCTCTGGCTTGCTCAGCCTGCTTTCTTATAGAACCCAGGACCACCAACCCAAGGATGGCTCCACCCACAATGGGCTGGGCCCTCTCCCAACAATCACTAAGAAAATGGTCCACTGGCCTGCCTACAGCCCCATTTTATGGAAGCCTTTTCTTAACTGAGATTCCCTTCCCTCCGGTGACTTTAGCTTGTGTCAAGTTGACACAAGACTATCTCACACAATGACTTTGCTGACTTCCTCTCTCATGGGGGTCTTTCTGTGAGAAAATCCTGTCATCACTTGTGTGTTCATGTCCTTTCTTCTTGCAAGGACATCAGTCAATATGGACTAGGCTTGCCCATTTGACCCTGCCCCCATGTAATCTTTACTTCCCGTGTAAAGACCTTGTTTCCAGACATAGTCTCATCTGAAGAACCAGGGGCTAGGTCTCACATATGAGTTTTGAGGGCAGGATCAAAGTTCAACTAAAATTGTGAGCCTTGCTCCATGATTATTGTGTATTCCTTGAATGAGTCTTAGAACTAGGTAAGACCAACACGAGGAGGCTGAGGCAGGAGGATTACAAGTTACAGGCCAGTCTGAGCATAATTAAGACCTGGTCTCAGAAAACCAAACTGATAAGCAAAAGCGAGACTAAAGACAGGCTCCCATGACTGCTTCCAGAAGGAGTTTTTCTCCATAAGGTGACAATGGAGATCAGTGCTACCGATAGACGTGCAGAAAGAAATGAAGAACAGGCGATTGTCTGACACCAGGGGAAAAGCCAACATTAAAACCTCTGCCTTCTGTGGTTTTATTTTATGGTTTTGTGGTTAGGAAAGATAGACCATAAACTATTCTGTGTGCTCCAGAGTGATAAACTCTGGGGAGCAAGATAAAGCAAGCACTAGAGAGTGGGGGCAGGGTGGCTCTTCTCAATCAAAGGGTCAGGGAGTCTGAACTGTGTGCACTCCAGGGCAGAGAAGACAGCTCCTACCTGGGCCCTGGGGTAGTAGTGTGCCTGGCATGCAACAGTAAGAGCAGAGGCCGCAGGCTGGAGGGAAGATGTGCTAGAGGCTGTGCTGAGAGGATTGAGGGACAGGTGGCAGGTGGTGTGAGGGCAGATTTCCTGGACCTCATAGGTCTTTGGTCAGCTTCTGACAGGAAATCACTGGATTTGAGGAGGGAGTGGGTAATCTAGCTGAGGTGCACAGACCATTCTGCCTACCTCACTGAGAACTGGGAAGAGCGGTGTGGATTTGGATGGAACCCAGAGAGAAGGCAGACAGCGCCCAACCCAGAGTTCAAATGGCTAGGTGACAAGTCAGTGAATGGGGACTTTTCCTGAGTTGACTCTTGCTCCTCCTGGGATCCATTTCTGTCTGGCCTTGCACTTTGGCATTTCTGGTCAGGAATCGAGAACCACATACCACCTTCCCAGCCCACATTTATGGAAGGGCGAGGCCTGGCACACTTGGCTCAGGGTTAAATGACTATGGCCCTTCCAGAAGAAAGGTTTCAGAAGCTAATTGGGGCCTTGTGATTTATGGTAGAAAGCCTCAGTAACTCTGGCACCCATCCTGAAGCTAAGGGTGGAGGAGGGTCTGAGGGTGAGGACTTTTCTCAGGCCCTCGTGGGAGCTGAGCTGTGTCAGCTGTCCATTATCTGGGCTTATCAGACCAATTTAGCCATCGATTAAAGCAACCGTTTGTCCTAGAACTTGGGTCACATGATCTATATCCATATTACATGGTAGTCAGTGCCACTGTGCCAGCTTATAAGCCTCCTTCTCACTTTGGTAGGCTGGTCCAAGGCCAGCCTCACCCTAGGCGATACTAAAACACTCCCACAACATTCCGCGTTCAGTGTGGGAGCCAGAGAAGTGGGTAGCCACGCCTCTCCATCCAGCTCTCCCCACCCACATCTCCCCAGGGCAAAATCCCTGCTCTCCCGTGGGGGCTCTGGAATCTGTCATTAGTATTACTCCGACCCTTTGATTTATGACTTGGAGCCTCAGTGTGTGTTGACTAGTGAACTCTGTTGTCATTTGCATCTAAGGGAACGAAAATGGCTAGTTGTTTGGGTGATTAAAGAGGGAAAAAATGGAGTCAGGAAGGTGTGTTGGAGGGAGTGGAAAAAGTCAAGACTTTCCAGAGGCAGGTGTGGGGAGTGAGTTTTGAGGCGGGAATGACAGGCTATTTAGAGTGGCGTAGGTGACAGGCTTGGTAAAGGACTTCCCTTGAATCCACCTCGAACCTCTGTTACTTGAGCAAACACCCCATTGAAGTGCTGCCCTGCTTAAAACATTTACACAGCATGCTTAAGGAAAACTGAAAGCGTCTATACATGAATTTTCAGGAACTCAAATAGAGACCCCAGGTTATATTTTTTAAAGCATTTTGTTTTGTTTGTTTGAGACAGGCTCTCACCCCATAGCTCAGGCTTGTCTTCAGCTCATTTATTCTGCCTCCACCCACCCTCCACCCCCCACCCCCAAGTGCTAAGATTGCACCATCCTCCGCACATAGATTTGTCTTAAGATTTTCCATGAGAAATCCTTGGGTACGTTAATTTTGGCTTTGTTGCTTGCATTCTTCAAGATGACCACCAGAGGGCACTCGACTACTCAGGAGGAGAGGCTGTCAGCTGCTCTCTGGCTGTAGAAATTCACCTTGTGCTTTTGCAGAACCCAGTTAGACAGGTAGGGGAAGCATTACTTGTTACATATCAGCTGGATATGCTGGATATGGGGAGAGGCTGTATAAACAGCTGCAGCTATCGCTAGGAAAACACCAATTATACGCCGATGAGCTCATCGGGCTGCATACTTCTCTCTCTAGTTTATCCTTTGTGTAGATTCAATCTCCCAAAGCAAAGAACCAGAGTCTGGCATTAAGAGCATGTCAAGAAGTCTCCATTTCCTTTCTTGGGACACACTAATGAGCACCCCATCAGAGAGAGAGAAACAGCACTGAGCATTCTTTTAAAAGTTCACAGTGTGCCGACGATCAGGGACCAGAGGGATCGGCTCAGTTACGGGGCGTGCAGCAAGTGTTTGAGGGCGGAATGAGTGACCCCTGCCCCTCCTGTCCTACTGTTTCCTGTTCACAGACATTAGCAGAGGAACTTGTGCCAGCTTATTTTTAAACTGGATGCCACTTGACTGGCATAAAGCACCCAGCAGTTGCTGTGGAAAACCAGGCTAGGCTCACTGATATTTGCAAGAACAAGCTTATTAGAAGCAATTCAGCCATTCTAGTCAGGTAGAAATGACCACTGTTTGCAATGGGATGCTTTAAATTAGGGACTTGTGTTAGCAGAGTATACCCAAGTGGCAGATCTGTTCAAATAATGTGTTAGAGGCAGATAAAGGTAGGGGATTGACTTAGAATAGGAGAGTAAAGAGATACAACAGTTAGTGTAATGACTGAACCACGGCTAGATGCTGATTTGGAAAACCAGAATATTCCAAGCCTACTTAGGATGGAAAACAGAACACGGAAGTCAGCTCTTGAGAGTGGGAGTTTGGGTTAGGAAGTAGGTCAGTGAGTAAAGTGCAGGTGCAGAAGCATGAGGACCAGAGTTCAAGCCCCAGCACCCACAAGAATGCACGGCCCCCTGGTGTAGGCCTCCAGTTCCAGCTCTGAAAAGTGAAAACAGGAGAACCCCTGTGGCTTGCTGATGGCCAGCCCCAGCCTAATCAGCAAGCTCCAGGTCCCAGTGCAAGGCCTTGTCTCAGAAACAAAGAAGACAGCTCCCGAGGAAACATACCAGAGACTGATGTCTGGTCTCTACTTACCGTGTGTCTTAGTCAGGGTTTCTATTCCTACACAAACATCGTGGCTGAGAAGCAAGCTGAGGAGGAAAGGGTTTATTCACCTCACACTTCCATGCTGCTGTTCATCACCAAAGGAAGTCAGGACTGGAACTCAAGCAGGGCAGGAAGCAGGAGCTGATGCAGAGGCCATGGAGGAATGTTACTTGCTGGCTTGCTTCTCTTGGCCCTCAGCTGTCCGGTCTAGAGGAGTAAGCTGGCCAGTGGGAGACCAGCACTAAGGGTTATGGCCAGGCTCTATTTCCACCCCAAGTTGCTTCCTGACCCACCAAGATGTGAGCAAGCAACCTCACACTTCTGCCTCTGTGGGCAAAGAGAGGCTCTGACGCCATGCTTTCCATACCATGATGGGCTGTGTCTCCTCAAACTGTGAGCCAAGTTAAGCCCTCTTCCCTTGAGTGGTTTCTTTCAGGTAACAAGAGAAAGCAGTAAATACAGGCGCTAATCTCATCCATGGCTGCTTCACCCCCGTGACCCACTCACCTCCCTATACCATTATATTGGTGGTTAAATTTTTTTATTTAACTTTTTATTGATTCTTTGTGACTTCACATCATGCACCCTGATTCCATGCATCTCCCTATCCCTTTGTACCTGCCCTCAGTCCTTGCAACCTCTCCCTCCAAATGGGAAAAAAAACCTCATTGTGGAAGCTGTAGTGTGTCACAGTGTGTCCCACAGTATACCCTTTGTCCACACTTCTTTACTTACAAATGTTTATTGCAATGACTAATTGGTCTGTTTCAAGGCCTCTGGCTTCTACTACACTATCAATGCTGGATCCTCACTGGGCCTCCTCTAGGATATCCTGTTGGTAACCTGTGTCATGAAGATACTCTAGTTTTGGATCTGTAGGACCAGGTCCTTCATACACTCTAGCAGATGTTGCTAGAGTGAGCCAACTCAAAGCCCTAGATCTGGGCCTGGGTGGTAGCCAGCTCTTCCATACCCACACCACTAGGGCAAGCTTTCCAGTGCTGCCCCAGCTAGCTCACCCGACGCCATTGTGGCAAGGGACAGAGGCATATGTGGCATGAGGCTGGGGGCTGTCTCAGGCTTGTGCCCCTCCTGGACCGAGTGGCCAGTGATCAAAATTTAATGTATGAATTTTGATGAGAGATATAAATGATAAGTTATTTCTCTGCTGGTGAGATGAGTCAATTCAAGGCAGATTAGATTATATAAATGCAGGTTTATTTGGGAAGATGCTCCTGGGCAAATTCATTGGCCCCAAGGACTAAGGTCAGGGAAGTTACCATGGGAAGAGAGAGAGAGAGAGGAAGGGGAAGAGAAAGAGAGCTCACAGAGAGAAAAGAAGAAGAGAGAAAAGATGAGGAAGGAAACCAAAATGTCTGCTTTATATAGGGAGAAGCCTCTGGGGGAAGGGCAGCCCAATAATTATAAAAACTAATTCCTTGGTAGTCTTCTCTTCAACAGTGTAGGAGTTTTGGCCAATTGCTGTCAAGTGTGCCCGTGGAGCATGCTCTTGTGAAGCACACTGGAAGAGTGTTTAGAGCTGACGGTCCTGAGGTTGTAGTATCTTTTAAAAAATAAGCCAAGCAGAAAAAAATGTATCAGATGAGAAAGTAGTCCTATTTTTTTGGTAGGACTCAAAATTTCCCTACTGAAATGCTGGGATAAGAGAAGGTGACATCATTCCCATTAGTGGGCGACTTTCAAAATCAAGGGGATGATCCTATTGCAAGAAATACAAGTGTCTGGACTATGCTGGGACTAGACCTTCCCACATAGGCCATTTATCTGCAAGCGAATGTTCCCTCTTTTCTTTCCTTCTGCATCCCCATTCATTTGGGTTTTTTTGTTTGTTTGGTTGGTTGGTTGGCTGGTTTTTTGGAGATAGGGTCTTACTCTGTCCCAGGCTGGCCTTGAAGAGCAAAGATCCTCCTACGTCAGCCTTGCAAGTACAGGGATGGCAGAGGTGAGTCATCAGGTCCAATTTATTTCTCACTCTGGTGATCTAGTTATACGTACACTAAACATTTAATATTTCAAAAGCTCTAAACCACGGAGGGAGGTGGTTTCCACAAAATAAAGTCAACCAGCAGATTGTTCAGCTTGAGAGAGAGGGAGGTTATTTGCAAGCATTATGTCATTTCAAGATGCTGTTTGATTACAAAATAAAATTGATTGCTTTTCCAGCCTGGATGAACATCATTGTATGTGGGTTGTTCTCCTTTGAACCATAAATAATCAACAGTCCATAAGCTATCCCTTTTGTTTTTGAAATGCTGTTATCTTTAAAAAATTGTGTGTGTGTGTGTATGTGTGTGTGTGGTGTGTGTGTGTGTGGTGTGTGTGTATGTGTGTGTGTATGTGTGTGTATGTGTGTGTGTGTGGTGTGTGGTGTGTGTGTGTGTGGTGTGTGTGTGTGTGGTGTGTGTGTGTGTGTGGTGTGTGTGTGTGTATGTGTGTATGTGTA
>JADRCH010000063.1:5104718-5139482 GCA_019843965.1 Rhynchomys soricoides | reverse complement strand
GAATGGTAGTAATGACACAGAAAGGACAGTCGTTGTGTCATTTTCCCATAGCAGTGCTGCTCAAGCATCTGTGGTTTCTAATGTATCTGAGGATTGTAGCCGTCAGCTTCTGAATTGCTATAGAAAAATACCTTACATAAAATGACCGTAGGGCAGAAGGATTCAGCCTACCATGATGTGGTAGTTTGAATGAATGGTTTCCTATTAGGCTCATATGTTTGACTGCTCCGATCCCTTGTTAGTGGAACTATTTGGGCTTGGTCCCCAGTTAGTAGAACTATTTGGGAAGGATCAGGAGGTGTGACCTTGGAGGAGGTATGTCACTAGGGGTTGGGCTTTAAGATTTCTAAAGCCTGTGCCAGGCCCAGTCTCACCTCTCTGCCTGCATCTTATGAATCAGATGTGAGCCCTCAGCTACTGCTCCTGTGCAATGCCTGTCTGCCTACCACTGTGCTTCCTGCCATGACAGTCATGGACTAACCCTTTGAAACTGTGAGCAATTCTGCAATTAAATGCTTTGTTTTATAAGAAGCCTTGGTTGTGGTGTTTTGTTGGAGCAATAGAACGGTAACTAAGACACACAATGAGGAGGACCTAATGGAACAGAGCTGTTTAGTTCCTGTTAACCCAGAAAGCAGGGATGAGTCCTGACAGGAAGGGTCAGGGCACCCTTTAAACCTCAAGATACATCTCCAGCAAGGTATTTCCTCTAGCCAGGCCACACTTCCTATAATCTAGTCAGTATTGAAATTTTTACATTTTCATTTATTTAGTGTGTGTGTGTGCATGTGCTTGTACAAGTGTGCCCAAGTGCTCACATAGAAACACATATCATTCCACACATGTAAAGGTCAGAAGGCAACTCACAAGAGCCAGTTCTCTTCCTTCTACTATGTGGATTCTAGAGCTCAGGCTTGGCAGCAAGCACCCTTAGCTCCTGAGGCATCTCACCAGCCCATATTCTAAGTATTTCTTAATGCCACCAACTTGTCAGTCAAAATTCATCATTGCAGTTATTAACAATAGACTTGTAGCTTGTTAAATATCATCCCTTAAATTGATTCAATTAAGGAAAAAACCACAACTAAATGCCTACTTTGATCTTACTATCTGTAATTCTATGTGTTAATTCTATTTTGTAAGATGTTAACTAGTTGTCTGGTGTATAACAATATGTAACCAGCAATACAGCCCATGAGTCTATGTGTCTCAGCAAACTAAATCTGGCTCTGCTGTACTGGAGGAGAACAAACCTGGCTGCCCACCAAGAGCGAGGGAGCAGAGAGAGGGAGCATAGGCAAAAAGCAGTTCCTTTTTTCATGCCCTTTTATTGGGGCTGCTACAAGAAAATGAGGCCCAGAGTTAGGGTAGGTGAGCCAACTTCAAATAATCTGACCAGGAAAGGAGTGCCCCACAGCTTGTGGTTTTAGTCGATGCAGGTGTAGTCATACTGACCACCAAGATCCGCCATCACAGAGGCTGATGGAGTCCCACAAGAACAGCACCCTCCTTCCTGAAAGGTGCTGCATCCTCTGGACACAGTCTTGATGGAAATCAATGCCCTCCTGAATTTCAGGACAGCCATTTGAAGCCACTTTAGGAGCATCGACGAGTGCACACACACATACTTGAGTTGCTTTTTCCTTTGTGTGTGTGTGTGTGTGTGTGTGTGTGTGTGTGTGTGTGTGTGTGTGTTTAATCCCTACACTCCATCCCAGATTGAGGCTGGATGTGGGAAAACACTGGAGAGCCCAATGGTCATGGTTCCTCTCTCACGGAGCCTTCTGACTGGTGTGAGAGTTTGACACCAGTCATTGCAGCTCCCAAAGAAATAGCACATTGCCCTGCATCAAATGGTTTGCCCTGAGAGGGAAGGAAAATATAGTGCCCCGTGCCTTTCTGTGGTGAGCAGCACACCTTCAGGTGAGGAAGCTATAAGGGCCTGGGGACAGCTGGGCCAGACACAGCCATTGTCAGAAATATGATCTTTTCCTTCAAAGACTCAACAAAAGCAAGGTTGCATCAGCCACAAAGGAGGAGAAATTAACTACTCATTGTTTTCTCGCCCCCCACCCACACCCCACCAGCAAACCCTCCAACCTCATTGCTCCATTTCTCATTTCATTGAGTGGTCTGACTAGCCAGCCAGTAACTCAACCCAAACACCTAGATCACCATCCCTCGATGATGCTTGCTTTTTGTAGCTCTTACCCTGTATCTAATCCATGGCTCACTGGCTGGATACACTGGAGACTCCCCCAATAAGGACCTCATCACCATGACTAGGCTCAATACCCAGGGCTGTGGGGAGACATGCAATCCTCTTATTAGATTCACAGATGATGACAGAAGGCTGAATGGACTACCAGTAAGACTTGGGGACTGAGACTTTATGTTACGGGTACAGATCCTGGGGTCCTGTTTGCCATCTGACTCTATGTTCAGACACCCCCAATTGTTCTCGGCCCCAATGTTCTGCTGCCTAACCCCCAACTCTACCATCTCTGAGGGCTCGGATGCCAACCCAATCCCAGGGCTCACTCCCATCTTCCCCTAATAAGGCCCCAACCCAAGCCACCAGGACAACGCAAAGACCGAGTAATAATAGCCCTGACTGCCTCTGAGATATGATGGTCCAGTCTTTTCTGGTCACCCATGCCTCCAGACCTGAGTTAGCTGAATCATGCTGGCTATGCTATGAGATAAGACCACCCTACTTTGAAGGCATGGCCCTGATTGGAAACTTTACTGAAACTGAGAACACCAGTGAGTGCATATGGTAACAGGTGAGGCTAGGCTGACCTTACAGGCCATAGAAGGTCACCTATATAGGGGATGTCCATGGGGCCTATAGCCACCTTTGTAACCAGACCTACAAGGTAAATCCAGGTAATGATAAATTACTATTACCACCCACCAATGCCTGGTGGACAAGCTCTGTCAGGCTTACCCCATGCATCCATGGGGCTATACTACATCAGGGCAAACAATCCTGTATACTTGTCCAGTTGTTACTCAGGATCATCTATCACACAGACAACTAAGTCCTAGATTTCCTGGGTAACAATCCTAGAACCTCAGGTTTAGTCCCCACGAGAGCCAGCGGAAAACCAATTTTGGTTGTAACTCTTGCAGAACTGGGAGTGGCTGGCACAGGAACTGGGGTAGCTTCCTTGACGTTACAAAACCAACATTGTGACGGTTTAAGAGAAGCCATAGATACTGATAGAGAGATTAGAAAAAGGTCTCTTTCCTTCAAGATTCCCTGGGCTCCTCGGCAGAGGTAGTACTCCAAAATAGGAGGGGGCTGGATCTCTTATGCAGCAGGGAAGGCTATGTGCAGCTCTCAGAGAAGAAAGCTGTTTCTGTGTTGACCACTCCGGAGTGGTCAAAGAGTTGATTGCCAAAGTTAGAGAGGGCCTGGTCGATAGAAAAACAAAGAGAACAGGCACAAGACTGGTTCTAATCACGATTCAACAGCTCCCCATGGCTGACCACCCTGATATCTACCCTGCTTGGTCCCCTGCTCATTTTACTTCTGCTCCTTACCTTTGGGAAACAGCTCCTTAGTCGTCTTTTGGGGTTCACGAACGATTTGTGGCACAACAGTCTGACCAGCCAGTCGGCAACTCAACCCAAACATCTAGATCATCACCCCACGATGATGCTTGCTTTTTGTAGCTCTTACCTCGTATCTAATCCATGGCTGACTTTTCTCCACTTTAGCCCGTAAATACTCCAGAACACATTTCAGTTCTCCATCTCTGCCCTTAAGCTCATATAATTGTCTCCTCCTGGCCTCTGGTGCCCTGGGTCTGCTCTCCACAGAAAGTGTTATGTTCTGAACCCTGGTGGCATAGTGTCTCCTCTCCCTAAAGTCCAGGGGAACAAGGTAAATAAAGGGCTCTGCCCATAATTGTGGCAGCTTAGTCTCTGGCTAGACCTTGGGACCCTCTCAGCTGCAACCATTTTCTTAGCAGCCACACCATGAGATGTGCAGCACTTACAACTCCCTAGTGCCCACCTCAGAAAATGGGACCTCTCCTAGCTATGTAAAGTAGCTGAGTCGCTGGTTGTTTGGCATATACGGGATAAGCACCCCAGCATTGGGATTGTGTATTCGGGGTATCCAATGTGAGAAAGGCATTTGGGTGCATGCATGAAACAAATTCAGTGGAGAGATCTGCCCTGAGGAATCTTTATGAGTCAACTCTCAACGAACATTGAATTGGGGAAGCCAGAAATCAGAGTCACTCTCAGCAGAGAATGGCGATCCAGGGAGAAACTGGGCTAAAGACATTCCAAAGGAGATTTTCTGTGGCCAGAGAAAAGGATTTCCAGGTCTCTTGCCTTTTATTTTAAGACTAGTACTAATGGGACTGGAACATTCCTGAATGTATCCAAACTGACTTAGAGGAAGTGGCTTGGGGCTGTTTTCAGCTTGGGGAGGAAGTTGGAATTTAGAACTAATCTTTGGGATCGCTATCAGGAGTTTGACTGGCTGCCATTTAGTAAGTCATTTACCAGAGTCCTAGAGTTCACCGAAGTGGAAGAATTGACTTCTCGGGGAAGTGTTCTCCAGGTGGAAGGCACCGAATGAGGTGATAGAAGAAGACCTAAATGTTGTGTCTAGAAAGGGGGCGGGAAGCAAAGGGGAGGGTGGCTAGGATTGTTCAGTACTGTGTGGTGAAGTAGAGGGCAGCCTCACTACAGGTTTGGAGGCCTTAAGGCCAATGGCCTTCACAGAATTGGGCTAGACCAGGAAGAAGGGGGTCAGAAAAGGGTGTCTTGAAAGCCAGGGGCCATTGGGCTTCACAGAGAATGAAATGTGCCCAGTGGGAGGCATTTGAGCAGGAAAAGGTCACAAGTGTTTCAGGTCAAACTGAGAGCAACATGCAAGAACTATGGGGAGCCGTCTACACATTGCCACGGGAGAGGACCCCCAAACTTCTGTGCTAGAGACCTTTGTGACACTGTGGTTCCCTGGTTCTCAAGCCCCTGACAGATCGGTGGAGGGACTCCTACTGCTGGCTAGAGGCAAGCTCCACCAACTCCCATATGCCCCCTAACCTGCACCCCCTATTCCCCTGCCTCAACTGCAGAAATGGGTGTATCTCCTGAAGCAGAGAAGTATGCCCTCCTGGGATCATTCTCTACCCTCTGGAAAAACATAGAAAAGCTATTTAATAATAGCTAATAGTGGCATAGTGTGCTTCTGGCTCTGGCTAATGGCCAAAGAGGAACCTGCCTCTTGACTGACAAAGCTGGGCCACCTGAGGAGATATGGGAAGGGAGAGCTAGAGGGGGAGCCACCAACCAAGAGAGGCAGCTTGGGCTAAGAGACTGGCCAAGAGAGTAAGGGGCAAACTGAAACGACCAGGTAACCAAAATGGCTGAGTTACATAAGGAAGGGCATCTGGGGAGAAGGGCAGCACAGCTCCCTGGCTGGAAAAATTTACGGTAGGGGGCGGGGTAAGCCAGATATACCCTGCAACAAGTAGGGACTAAGGGATGCCGGCCCCAGTATAAACAGAGACTGTAGGCTGCAAGTCTGGCCATTTAGGCAGAGGAGAGATTTACACGGCAAAATATTGCCAGAATTATTTCGTAAGTACATCAGCGTTGTTCGATAATAGTTGTTACCGAGGGTCATCTTGCTCACCAGGTAAAAGTATGCTTTTCTCCAGAGGAGAAATGGGGCTTTATGTCAGGCCAGGACTTAAGAATATTTGTCTCCCTGTTAGAGACACGTTCTTTGGTTTAATGGCTGGTTGTAAGTCAGGGTTGTCTTTTTTGGTTATGGGAATGAAACCTAACTGCAGGTCAATCCCCCGGCACAAACATTTATAGAATTTTTTTCTAACAAGCCTGATAACCTTGGATTTATTTTAAAGGCTTAGCTAAATTCTACTCTGTGTGGCTTATTGTCTCCTAAGCAAGTTTATTAATAAATCCCATCACTCCTACCAGGGAGCTGCAGACCTCCCTCTTCAGCCAGTGGCTCAGAGTCCAGGTCTGGATACCAGTTGGGTCTTTGCGGAGCCAAGCGCTACCAGCAATCACTGCTAGAGACTAGCTATAGTGGCTGCCGCATAAACCTCTGGGCGTGTATCCATGGTGACTGGCACACGCCACGTCCAGTGGCGGCCAGGAGCTTGTTTGTTTCCGTCCCAGCTTCCCCAGGAATTAAAGCTTCTTTGACTGACAGCTCGTCCCGGGCGCTGTTACGTAAGGGGAGGGACGAGTGCGGCCCCACCCGAACGGCACTAACTTGATTGGCAGGATGGAGCACCGACCTCCAGCACCTCCCGGAAGTACGTCCTTGATGGACAGGCAGAGAGCTACTCGGCATGGGCGTCCGAGCGGAAGCAGCCAGGCTGGGGCGTGTCCAGGGCGTGTCCCGCCGAGGGCAGGGCTGGGCGGGGCTCTGCGGGAGAGGAGCTGCAGGGGCCGGGCTGCACTAAGGCCGGAGATGCTGTTGGCCCGCGGTGGCGCTCGGCCGCCAGCGCTCCGTAACAAGGGGGTCCAGGTAAGCGTCCTACCTCTGGGCTGGTGGCTACCGAGTCGTCAGGGCCGAGGGTTTGTGTCCGCGGTCCGGCATTCGGTTCCCTGTGGTGCGCAAGGGACTGGGGCGACGGCGGCCGCGCGGGGACACGGGGGCGGGGCCGCACCTGTGTGCTGCAGGCACCTGCTGCGCTGCCTCGGAGGAAGAGGGAGGCAGGTTCAGTGGCGCTCTGGTCGGGCCACCCCTCCGGCGCTGGGTCTGGTCAGTCTGGCGAGGGGCTGCCACGAAGCCCCAGGCTCTCGGCCTCTGCTGCAGACTCGCCGGCCCAACCGGCCTTCAACTAGCTTCGAGGCTAGGGCCGGGCACCAGCCTTGCATCACCTCGGGACAGGTTTGTCCAGATTCTCTACGTGCTCCGAGACGGGATTGTGCCCCGGGCGAGGGTGCCCGGCCCAGCTAGCTGCCCAGCCCGGCTGTCCGAGGCCCGCGCTGTTCACTTTACCTCGGTCCTGTCTGGTGGTCTTTTAATGTAGGATTTCGTAAAGCCTTTTGGGGGGTGATACATTAGTTAGTGCCTATGTTAGCTCTGTGCCACGGAGGAACGATGGTAGTCAGTTCTCATTGGCCCTCTGCGGTATATTCACCGTCGCATAAGTGAAGATGCACATTTCGCTCAGCTGTGCAGTGTAAATGCACGCAATCATTTTTTATTAAGAGGCAGAGGAGCAGGAAGTCCGGTGGTATTCTAAGGATGTACGACTAAGGATGGAGCCTGTTTTCCTTACATCTGTCATTACTATTGGACGATGTCATTGCTATGCCTATGGTAGATTGCTTATCTAGCAAACTGTAGTTTCTGAAAAGTTGGCTACAGTTCCTTGTGCTTATGTTGCTGTCGGAATGATTTAGATTAAAATATCGCTGCGATGGATGGCACATGGTACCTTTTGGAGGAACTGAGAGCCATGTACTGATTTTTTAAAGGCAAAAGACATGACAGGTACCCAGTGCCAGTACATTTACAAGTAGGAAACACCACGTCTCTCAAGAGGTGAAGAACCTCGATAAAACATGTGTGTCTGGGCAGTAGGTTACTAGTCCTGAAAAAAAAAAATGGTTTTCATTTGAGCCAAACAGGAACATACCCCTCCCTCATTTTTTGATGTACTGTTGTGTCAGCCAGCTTTAAAAGCAGGTTTGCAAAGTCTTACAGGGCTGCAAGTCAGCAAGTTAGTGGGAGAAGTGGGATCCTTGTCCTCTGGTATAATAACTGGGTGACACTGTCTCCTGGAAAGCACAGCAGCAGCTATAGGCACTGGCTGGTACCCACCCACGGATGCTGTATGCACACCAGAGAACACAAATCACTGCTGATTAGAGATACTGGTGTAGCATTGCTTCTTAGAGATGTGAGTTTTGACTCTTTTCATCTTCAGCTTTTCAGGGATAAAATAAGCCATCCTTTAAAACTCAGCAGACTCTGGGGAGACAGGCTTAAGGCTAGGCTGGCTACTTCTGTCTTTGTATATTTACTAAGTCACCCACTGACCTTGTGATCTTTGAAACCTGGTTTCTTATCCACTGCCTGAAGTTCTTTCCTTTGAACCCTCCATGAATGTGCACATTTGAAATTCCTCAAGTGCCTAATACTGCAGAATTTTATAATGCACTGTTAGTACTTTAAGCAAACCACCTTTTGCTAGGAATGCCTGTTACCTGTATTCCCTGTAGTTTAAGGCAGAGGCAGGAAGATTGGGAGCTTGAGGCCAGCCTGCGCTGTATCTTGAATTCCTGACTAACCTGGACCACATAGTGAGTTTGTTGTTGTTGTTGTTGTTTTCTTTAAAGGGCAGTTTCTTGGGGTAGGAGGGACAGGACTCTACCCCCCCCCCACTCCCCTTTCCTGATATAGGTGTACTCATTTTTTTTTTTTTCCTAGAGATAGGCTTTCTCTGTGTAGCCTTGGCTGTTCTGAAATTTAGTCTGTAGACCAGGCTGGCCTTGAACTCAGAGACCATCTGTTGGGATTAAAGGAGTGTGACACTATCACCCGGCTCATGTTTTTTCTTACCTCATTGGCTATTAGTTTTGTGCTTGAGACAAGTCATTCAGAACATTCCTAGTCAACAGTGATAGAGCTCGAGTGTAGGTGTTAGAGTGCATACTGACCTCCCATTAGTCAGGTGCCTATAGGAGCCATGGCTGCCTTGTAAAGCAAAGCTGAATCTTGACCTTGAGTATTCTACATGCTGGTTAGGAACCGGGTACTCAGATGATGATTTTGTTTGCTTGTTTTTGTATCAGTAGGTATCACTATGTAATCCAAACTGGCCTAAAACTCTGCATCCTCCTGCCTCAGGCTCTCAAGTACAGGGCTTAGCATGCTTGGCTATGTACACTCTTTTGTTGTGAGAGGGAAGCATTTAGGGTCTGCAGTGGAAGGGTGTGCAGAAGGGATTATACTTAGAGCTCTCCGATGATATTCCCAGCCCTCTTAACTTGGGGACTGCTTGGCATGATGTGCCCAGGGTGTCAGTCTGTCCTAACTGTTGGTGTTGGTATATTTGCATCTCTCCCGTTTGTTTCAAGGCAGCGTGAATGCTGAGGACAGAAGAGTCTGATGACACAGCACTGAAGTTCTTTGTTTGGAGTACACGTTATGAACCCTTTGTGGAGCATGTCTGCAGGCTCTGTGCGCAAAGTAGGTATAGTCAACAGATAGCAACTCTGATCGGCAAGGAGGTTAACCATCTATAGCAAGGCCATCTGTAAACTTTAGCAAAACTCACCTAGCTTTATTTTTGAGAAATCACTCTGTTCATTAAATTGGGTTTCTTAGGCTGAGAGTTCACATCAGAATCTGATGATCACTGCTATGCTAAGACCATTTCATTTAGATTGTATTATGCATGGTGAAATTTGTAACACATTCTGAACCTTTCTCTATTGAAACTTCTGCAAGTCAACTAAGTTGCAAGAATTAAGTTTAAAATGTCTTTCTTTACTTTTTAGAGATCAAGTCTTGCTATATATCCCAGGATAGCCTGGTATTCTGTTGTCTGGGTTGCCTCAAATAGCAGTCTTCTTGCCTTAGCCTACTGAGTGTTGAGATTATAAGTGTGAGCTCTCATGCAGTTTTAAAATTATATATATGTATCTACACATACACACACAAATATATGGACTGGCAAAACAGCTCAGTGGACAAAGGCACTTGTTGCCAAGTCTGAGTTTGTCCTCTGACTTCTGTATGTGTGCCATGGCCCCAAATAAATAATATAATTACAAAAATCTAAAGGAAAAAGAATTACATTTTCCTCTTAGGAAAACACAAGTAGCAATCTGAAAGCTCAGTTCCACCTGTGGGTCACCAACATTCTTACCTTTTCCCTATGCATAGAACAGAGTCTTTACATAACAAATTAAATAGCCTTTGCTGTTGCTGGGAAGCACCAGTGAGACGCTAGTTTTCTGGCCATTCTGAGCCCTTAGACTAAGGACAGCAGTGAATGCTGGAGTCGCAAGTGTGGATCAAATGTAGCCTAAGCAAGTGATAGCTCCGCTTCCCTGTCCCTTCTCAGTGCTCAATAATTTCAGTCACCTGTCCTACTTTGAACTCCAGAGCCCAGCTTTCTGTAGTATCTGCATGTACTATAGTATCTGGTCTTGTTAATGGCTTTCCTGCTTCAGTTGCTTATGAAAGGCTTGACTGCATTGTTTGTATGGGATGCAGCTAATGGGATTTTTACTACTTTAGTCCTGTTTAGTCTTGTTTGCTCCTTCTATGACCTGCCTTCCCAAGGGATTTGAAGGCATCTTCATCATGGTGGGATGTAACTGTAAACAGTAACTCTAACTTAGAAGCTAGGATGGAGCTAACAGTGTGCTCTGTTTTCAGAGTTGCCATAAATGCTCTCACAATTTCATCTTGAACAGCGAGCTGAAGGTGAAGAGAAGACATTAGCAGGGGATGTGAAAACTAGTCCTCCACGAGGTGCACCCAAAAAACAGCTACCTTCTATTCCCAAAAATGCTCTGCCCATATCGAAGCCTGCATCTCCTGCCCCAGCAACGCAGTCAACAAATGGCACCCATGCCTCTTATGGACCCTTCTACCTGGAATATTCCCTTCTTGCAGAATTGTGAGTCCTTCACAGATGACTGGTCAGTTATGAATGGTATCCCTGAAAGTTAAGAATGAAGTCATGTCTCCTGATAGACTCGCGAATTAATCTTACAGCTCAGACTTGTTCCCAGCTTGCTCCACTTTGGAGAACAGTAAGGAAGGCAGGACTTTTGAGAACACACAATTGATTAGGAATCTGGTAGCTTAATTTCAGTCTTCCTTCTGGAGGCATTTCACTGGAAGAACTTTCTAAAGTAAGTGGGTAGTGGCCGGGTGGCAGCCTCGTGGGTCACACTCATGGGGAGTATGGGTTCCATGTTGGCTCTCAAATTTTAGGAACACCTTGACGGTGGGAGGGGCTCTGGTAGGGAAGGGTCAGGGAGCAACTGTCAGCAGGTGAGGGAACTAGAAACATTGACTTGGAAGAGAAAACTTAAGAGTGCTTAACATTTTTCCTTTAAATTACATTTTATCTAGTGTATTTGGTGGGAGGAGGAGCCGTGGCGCAGGTGGAGGTTAGAGAGCATCTTTTAGATACTTCTTTTACCATGGGTCCCAGGAATTAAACTTAGGTCATCGTGGTTTGGTGGCAGGTACCTTTACCCTTTGAGCTAGCTTGGCCAGCCCTCAGAAAAATACTTACAATTTTGTACTGTTGTTTTATATGTCAGAAGGGCTGGGATTAGAAGACTTACTTGGTACAACCTCAGAGGTTCCTCCTTAGACCTGCATGACTTGTCACAAGCCCAGCCCTTGCAGCAAAGCTAAGAGGACAGGGACTGTGCACTCTGCAGCAGCATGCCAGTAGTGATGATATACTGCTTGGCACAGAGAAGGGTTCAAGTACCATGTAGTTTGGATCATTTGTTAAAGGGACAGAACATTGGGGAATTGTTAATTTCTATAATCTTAAAGTTTCTCTAGTTCAGTTATTTTCAAAGCATCTAGATCACTCTTCCCAGGGTACTGATGCTGTACTGGTCAGAGGGAGTGAGACCTCAGTGTAGTGTAGCAGTGGTCTCTTCACTCTATAATGGCTGCCTTGTGTTTTGAAGCTGAACAGTGAGGTGGACAGGCTCCTATTGTGGTGACTGAAAGCTGGCTGTGTTAAATACAAAACGGCTTTTTCCGACAAACGTTGTCTCTGTGGGTAGCTCTGTCTGCTAGCCATGGTTCTGTACTCTAAATCTCAGGGACTTGAAAGGTAATGATCTACCTGTTACGGTTGCAGTAGTGTCTATCATGCATTCAGGGTCAGCCTGGGGTACACAAGTAACTTAGAGAAGGCTGAGAAATAAATGTGAGGCACTTGGGTAATAAACAGGGCTCGGGCTGGAGAGATGGCTCAGCAGCTAGAAGCACTTGACACTTGCAGAAGCTGGGGTTCAGTTTCCAGAACCCACATGGTAGCTCACAGCCATTTGTTACTACAGTTCCAAAGGAGCTGATGTCCCTTTCTGGCCTCCGTGGCGATGAGGGACTTACATGGTACATTTACATGACAGGCAAAATGCTCATATAAAAATAAATCTTACCAAGTGTGCTGGCACACACCTGTAGTTCCAGCACTTGGGAGGCAGAGACAAGAGGCCAGCCTGGTTTAAAAAGTGAGTTCCGGGACAGCCAGGGCTAACAGAAAAACCCTGTCTCAAAAAAACAAAAAGAAAATCTTTTCAAAAGCCCCATACACCATTTCTCCATACATTCCAGGATTTGCATGTAAATGTGTTTAGAGTGCCTTGGTCAGTACTGTCCTTCTCCATGTCGGATCACTGGTAACCAACCAAAATGGTAGCCAGTGTGTAACTGGGTTCCAGACAAAACAGTAGCGTCTTTCCGCCATGACACTCGGTCTTGCCTTATGTCAGCTTTCGCCTTCTGTAGCAAGGCCTAGAGAGTCTGACTGACGCCAGAATGATACCCACCTCACAAGCCACACCACACCCAGAGCCTGGCTTGCCATGTGACCCAGTGAGGCCAGCTCACAAGGACAGCTAAGTGATGGTAACTCTGGACTCTTGGTGCTTATGATTGCAGTTGAAAACAGTTCACTTTTAATTTAGTAGTACGAATGTAGTATGCCCAAAAAGCCCCAAAAGAAAATGCCACATTTTTAATAGTAAAAAGATAAATTTTTGAATGTGTGAACTCCTTAGTTTATATTGATAAGAGCAATAATTTTACAAGTATATTTATCTCAATCTTACTGTGAGTTTTGCTGTTGTGTGTATGTGTGTTTGTTTTTGAGACAGGGTCTCACTGTGTAGAGACTTGACTCTGAACTTGACTTAGAGAGATCCACCTGTTCTGCCCCCAAGTGCTGGGACTAAATGTGGGGGCTACCCTATCAGCTCGTTTACCTCAGTTTTAAATCCAAAAGGATCTGTTTCTGAAAGTAAAACCTGTTTCTTTGTCCCTGTTTGCCTTTCTTAATCTGGAACCCTGTATTGGCTTGAGTTTCTCTGTGGATTGTTTTAGAAGTAAGAGGGAGATGGTCCAGGAGACATTCAGGTGCAAGACCAGAATGAATCCGTTTGTTTAGTTTGTGCATCAGCTGCCACTTGAGGCATGCTGCCTTGTCTCAGAAAATGTGGGATGGCCTGACTTACACAAGCCACTAGCATCTGCACAAGCTGATTATTCTACTGCTCTTGTTTTAGTACATTGGTAGTGAAGCAGAAGCTGCCAGGAGTCTACATACAGCCATCTTATCGCTCTGCATTAGGTAGGATGTGGTTTTTACTTTCATTTATATCGTGTGGGGTCCTCTGACACAGATGGACTTTAGCATGTTTATGTTCTCCTGCAGTGTGGTTTGGAGTGATATTCATACGGCACGGGCTGTATCAGGATGGCGTGTTCAAGTTTACGGTGTATATTCCTGATAACTATCCAGATGGCGACTGTCCAGTAAGTAGGACTGCAGCTGAGCCTGTGCAGAGTTTCACTCACTGAGGGGAAAGCAAGACTTACAGATTTCCTGATTCTTCTCCTGACTGTATGTCTCCCACAGCCAACAGCAGGGCTGGTGCTTTATTACCTCTGGTCATGCTACCCCACCTGCAGCTTCACCCTTTCTCTGCTCAGGATGTGAGGTTGGGGGCCATACCATTCACTGTATGGCTGGTAACGGCCATGCTGCAGAGGAGGAGAGTGGTATCTCCCCCCACTGCAAAACTCCTTTACAGGAAAATGGTTACAGTTAACAGCCTGATCTGACCAGCAGCATGATGTCACTCACTGAAGTCTCTCTCTTTACATACAGCGCTTGCTGTTTGATATTCCCGTCTTTCACCCACTAGTTGATCCCACCTCGGGGGAGCTGGATGTGAAAAGAGCATTCGCAAAGTGGAGGTTAGTGGACCAGTGTCTGCAGTAGTAGCATAGCCATGGGAACAAGCCTCAGTAATCACGCCTGGTCTCCCTGCAGGCGGAACCATAATCATATATGGCAGGTGTTAATGTACGCACGGAGAGTCTTCTACAAGATTGACACAACAAGTCCCCTAAACCCAGAGGCCGCAGTACTGTATGAAAAAGACATTCAGCTTTTTAAAAGTAAAGTAGTCGACAGTGTTAAAGTATGTACTGCTCGTCTGTTTGACCAGCCGAAGATAGAAGACCCCTACGCCATTAGGTAAGTGGTGTGTCCTTTATATGTCCATTTTCCAGATGAGCTCTGAATAAAGCTGTGGAGGAACATATGTTAGCCTGGAGCTTTTCACTTTGTCAGCTCAACTCCTAATGCCACTCAGGCTCTTGGCCGTAAACCGAAAGCTTTTATGGCTCACACACCATCAGTAATGATATATTTAGTGACTCTGGTTTCCTGAGAATCTGTCAAGTGCTTTTTCATCTTTCCATGTGAGGAGTTTTCAGAAGGCAGTGTGAGCTGCTCTCCACACCCTTCTTCATGCCCCAACATAAGTAGAGCTGAAACCACCAACTTCAGATTCATTCTCTGCTCTGTTATGAGTAAACAGAACATACCTCTAACATGTTCAGAAAGATACTTGTACTGAACTAGATCCACCCTGACACTGTAACAGAAGAATGGAGGCCCCTATAGCTTTTGTGCACCTGGGTAGAAGCATACTATGGTGATGCTTATAGGCTCTGCTTGGTGTCTGTACTTATGCTTTGGTAATACAAAGCTATTACTTGGCTTCAGTCTGCTTTGTTTTCTTCATCTTTAAATAATATTTCAGGGGTGGTATGGGGTTTACAGGAATGAGTCTGTTTATAAGAGGTAATTAGCAGATAACATCAGTGTACATGCTAGCAACTGACTAAAGATTGCTCTTCAGCCAAGGGTGTGGGGTGGAGGTGCACATCTAGTCTCAGTATGTGAGAGGCAGAGGCAGGCCTGAGTTTAAGGCTAAGCCTGGTACCAGGTTCCAGGACAGCCAGGGCTACACAGAGAAACCCTAAAATTTTTTCCTCCTTAAGTTTTATTAGAATTATCTTAATTATTGAAAATGAATGCTATACATGTTTCGCAAACTCTAAACTATTTTTAATATTTTTTGCCCTTCAAGCTTTTCTCCGTGGAACCCTTCTGTACATGAGGAGGCCAGAGAAAAGATGCTGACTCAGAAAGTAAGTACATACCCATTTTTGGTACGGCTATCCTGGTTTAACTGTTTGCACTGGAGGCCACTGTCTCATGCAGCTTGGGGAAAGTAGTCAGTATGGTTCTGAGCTTGCTCATCAGGGTTTTTTGTTTTTTTTTAATGTCTGTTTTTGATTGTGCCTAGAAGAAGCCTGACGAACAACACAATAAAAGTGTTCATGTTGCTGGCCTGTCATGGGTAAAGCCTGGCTCAGTACAACCTTTCAGTAAAGAAGAGAAAACAGTAGCAACCTAAGAGGTGGTGGATCTGGTGCACCATGCACTTTCCTGCTGGACTCTGGCCTAGTTAAAGCTGACTGATGGCAAAGGACTGCCTGAAGAGTAAACCGCGTGAACAGTGACTGGCTACCAGTGTGGTGTATGCGTAGGTTCTAACAGCAGGCTATGGAGACCTCTCATTAAGTAAAGCGTTACTTCTGTCGGAAGTGTCAGGTGGATCTAGTTCAGTACTCCAAATTATTGGGGACCTTGAGGCTTAAGTATTTTTCTGAATATGTTAGAGGTAAGTTGTGTTTACTTAAACTAACAGAACACAGAGAAATGAATACTGTGTAACAGTTCGGAGTTGGTAGTTTCAGCTGTACATATGTTAGACCATGAAGAAGGGTGTAGAGAACAGACTCCAGAGTGCAGCACTTTCAAGTAGAAGACTGGCTCCCCGGCTTCAGCCTGCTGACTTGCTGTAAACATATCTCAGAAGCATTAGGAAAGTAGGCAGAACCAGGATGCTTGTTCATAGGTTTGTTTTGTTTTGTTTTTGTTTTTGTTTTTTTTTAAAAAAGGCAAATTACTGTATTTTTATGGCAGGAAGAAGAAAAAAGTGTTGAAACGGTTTCTGATGAAGTCAGGTATTTAAATGGTGAATGACCGATGTGTTAGTGGAGATGAAATAAACCAATAAATGATTGATTGTCATTTATGCAGGAAAGTAATGCTCCTTTTCAGTATAACTAAACAGACTAATTTATAAGTGCTTTATTGAAAAATACACATATTTTCATATAAAATTACAGTAGCGGTACTAAGGTTTTCTGAGTACCCCGCATGGCACTCCTCTGGTGGGCAGGGTAAAGCTGTAGGTTCTCAGCTGGGTGCTTTAGAGCAGCGTGAAGTTACCTAGTAACTCGGTTTATAATGATCCAATTTACAATTGAATTTTCTCCTTAGGATTATTAATCCAACTTTACAAAATGACTTGACAATAATGATTAATAAAGATATATGTAGATAATCAATAGCTGTTAAATAATTTTCTAATTTGTATAAATGGTACTATGTACTAATAAAACCTAAATTCTCCACCTATTTTTTAACTTCTAGGAATACCTTCAAAGATACTTTCTTTTGGATAACTACTTCCAAAAGGGGTCGTAATTTTTCAGATACTCTCAATTCAACCTAATTTAAAAATCTTTATTTAGCTAAATGATCCCTATGTAATGCCCTACTACAAATGGGAGAGTTTTACACGTGCCCAGAACGTGTAGCTACGTCAGCAGTCCTTTAAGGAAAGCGTTAAAGAAAATCTTAGCCTAAGCCTAGAAGGCTTGTCCCTACTGAAGTTCACACCGTAGAAAGTGTCATCATAAATATACAGCAAAATCTGGGTCACAATGCTATGCATCTTACAGCCCTAAAGTGCCACCAATTACACAGGTTCATTCAGACATTGCACGACTTTCACACTGTACCATGCCTACTGGGGAAGGGATAGTGCTCAAAGGGATCAGGATCCTTAGGCCAATGCCAGTGGCTCAGGTGTTTTCATCCTAAAACACATGGTTGGACCTCACCGTATGCGAGCGGAAATGAATTTAAATAAGTTCCTCTCCTGGGGCCTACCTACAAAGGCCTCTAAAGATTTGCTTTCTGCAGTACTTGTAAAAGTTTACCAGAGTTAAAAAATCCAGGTTTGGATTCTGAACAGTGTTAAAGGTAAGCACTAAGTAGAGGAAGAGGCAACTGGGATGAATAAAATATTCTAGGAGTCTGGAATAAGTCTGGTTTCTTACCAAATGCCCCTTCCATTTTTTGTTTTTGAGTAAGGGTTACATGTAGTCCAAGTTGGCCTCAGACATGCTGTGTAGCTCAGGTTGGTCTGAAACTCCTGGTCCTCTTCCCCTCTACCCCTTGGGTGATGGGATAACAGGCATTTACTGCCACACGAAGTCAGAGGCGCTTCCCTTTATACCTGCCTCTAATCAGTTGCTGGATTAAGGAGCAAGGTTCCATAATCCTGCATGCATCAAGTCCTGCTAAACAGTTCATGTGAAGACAGTTTCCTCCTGCACACTAACCTCAGTGTGAACCTCGGTCATTAGCTACATCTTGGAGACGACGTAACAGAGCAGAATGATTTTCTGGGCAAATTCTTTTTGCAGGTGATTCACTTCCATCGTCCAAGAGAATCCCTCTCTTTTTAGTTGGAGTCTCTCCTGTCCGTATCATACTGTTAATTTCTCTCAGTCTCTATGGTGAGAAAAACAGAAAAACTTGAAAATGCTCAGTAATAACTTAAAGAGTCACAAGTTTAAGATGTAAGCATTTGAGCACCTTTGAAGAAAGAAAACCCTGAGCAGATCCTGACAGGACACTGGTGACACTGGTGACTCTGGGTGGGGCAGAGCATTTCCATTTTTAACAAACTTTCTTGGTGATTATGATAACATATCTATTATACACATGCTCAGCATGTTGTGATGGTTGCATAGTATCACAATTATGCATATTTAATCATACATCCACTTTGAGATTCTTGTGTGTGCACAAGAATTGGAAGTCAGTGTGCATGCGTGTGCATGCGTGTATATATAGTTCAGGGTTTGTGCATGCATGTATGGGTCAGTGTATGTGTGTACATGTGTGGAAATCAGAGGACAACTCTGTGGAGTCAGGTTTTACCTTACATGTGGCTTTTGTGACAAGTGCCCTCACCCATTGAGCCATCTCCACAGTTCCACACACAAGCTAAAAAACAGTGTGACTTGGAAGTTCAGTGGCTCGCTCCTATGGGCTCACAACTTGGGAGGCAGAAGAGGACTGCGGTATAGATTCAAAGTCAACCTGGCTACAGATTGAGGCCTAGGTTAGCTGGAGTTATATAGCAAGACCTTATCTTAAGCTGCAGTCCCTCCACCCTTTTGTTTTGAGACAGTGTCACTGTAGCCCAGGCTAGCCTGTAACACACTTTGTAGCCCAAGGTGGCCTCAAAGTCACAACATCTTATCAGCCTCATGCATGCTGGGATTAAAAGTGTGAGCCACTATGGCAAGTTTCTTTTTCAATCCGAGATAGCCGTAGCTGTTAGCCAGACCAGCTTTTAATTCTGCAGCCCAAGCGAGACTTGGCCTCTGTGTCCCCAGTAGCTGAGATAGCATGCCTGAGCAACTTGTCTTCTAGCAGTCATCTCAGCCACAATTTCACTAGAGGAGTAAGCCTTAGGTCCTCAGGGCATCCGCTAATTATTTGTCATGTTCGGTGGCTCCAGTGAATAGTCCAGTGAAGAAAGGCACTGGCAGACTATGTCACCGGCATTGTTTCCCAGGGCCCCAGAGTCTGCCTGGACACTGTTTTCTTCAGGTACCTTGCTGGCTGAGTTTTTATTCATGTCTTATTTTAAAAATATACTGAGGGGGAAGTGGCAGTCCACAGCTTTAACCGCAGCACTTGGGAGGCAGATCTCTGAGTTTGAGGCCAGCCTGGTATTAAAAAACAAAAACAAAAGGCTACTGAGAATATTAAAATGCTGAGCACACAGGACCAGTGAACCCTCACATTTCCCTGCTTCCGCAGTTCTGCTCACTTCTCACCCCCAGATCTTAAAATGCATATCCTAAGGCCAAGACCCTAAATTGGTAGAATGTTTTAGCTTAGCATGCAAAGAGCCATATATTCAATTCCCAGCACTGCATAGCTGGCATAGTGGTACGCACCTGGAATACCAGCACTCCACAAATGGAGGCAGACGGATCAGAAGTTTAAGGCCATCCTTAACTACACAACAAAATTGAGGCTAGCCTGGGCTACATGAAACCTACAGTTGAAAGAATAGTATATCCTAGACATTTTTATCTTTTTGTGGTTCTGGGGATTAGACTCGGGCCTGGGGCATGCTAGGTAGACACTACCACTCCACCCTAGCTTATCACTTCAGTTCTTTACTCTGAAATAAACTTCTGAAGTTTTCAGTTCAACCATCAGTGGCTTTGCCAGCATATGTATTTTCAAAAATTTAACTATCATAAAAGAGGCTTCCTTCCATCCTTTCTCTTCTAGCTTGTGCCTTCCTAAAAGAAGTCTGGCCCATTGCTATCTGAGTTTTCCTTAGCTGGCTCACTGACCACAGTAGTTGATTAAATGTTACATAAATTATAAATTGTCTCTCTTCAGTGTACATATAGAGATCATAACAGCACATTTATAAAGTACATTTTGTAGATTACTAGGTACATATGGTACATATATTTTCTACACAATTCATTTACATGATATGGATATATTTTCACAGTTCAAATATTCAAATCTTCACTTTGTGGGGGTTGGGAGGGTATGCCAAGTTGTCCATATGGAGGTCAGATGGAGTTTTCTCTTCTCTTTACATAGGTTCAATACTAAACTGAGGTCACAGTGTGTTGCGTCAAGTGCCTCACCCTCTGACCCTCATGGTCTCAGCCTAGAATTCTCTCAGGGAATAGAATATACCCAGCGTCACTATTCTTTATTGTGTCTTAGGGACACTACAGTTTCCTCCCACCATGCTGGTCCTAAGCAGTGGCATCAGCCCACCGGCACTTGCCTCTTCTCACCCCGTCCCCAGGGATACCTAGTACGACTGCTCCACTCTTAAGTATCTGTCTGGTTTGTGTGTATCCTCTGCCCTTTTTCTATGGCCTCTCTTATTCTTAGAAATATGCATTAGTGAGGCTTTGTTTTAAGATAGTATATTATGGGACTATGTATATGAATTGGGAGTTGCTTAGAGTTTGCTGTATCAGCATATGTGGCTCTGCCTCATCTCTTTAACGTCTGCATGGCATTTCAGAGTACATCTATCATGGCTAACCTCACACTGGATATTATTTCTTCCTAGTTGCTTAATATTATAAACCGTTGTTCAGCAGCTGTTCACTCCACAGTATGTGCTCTTACAGGAGCACCATAACTGTTTGTGACGTTTGATGATTTTCTTTTCTCCTTGTTCTGTGACTGTTGTTTAGGCTGGCTATAGATCCATACTGCTTGCTTTGTGAGTTTGCCCTGGTTTCAGTTGTCATCTATTGAGACTCTTTTTCCATCAAATCTTAATAGTGTGTGTTTCTACATGCAAGTGCTATGTGGACAGAGGCCAATCTTGGGTGTTGCATACCCGTAACAAAAATACAATGCATTTCCTTTTCCCCAACGTTCCCTATTCCGTGAAGCCCAAGAGCTCCCCGAGTTTCCTGTCCCTAGAGTTAGTTTTCTCTGGAATGCTGTGTTAAGTAGACAACTAGCCCTAGTTCATTTCACATATGCATGACTGCACAGAATCCAGGGATGCTGGTGAGTTTATCAGTATGTCTGGCTTGATTTGGTGTTTGGTGGGCCTTAGGGTTTAAAGTTTGGTGGACTTTGATGCGGGGCATTGCCACAAAGACCAGGCTGGCCCGGTCTCAAACTTAACATTCTACCTCAACTTCCTGAGTACTGTTTTTATTATTATTATTATTATTATTATTATTATTATTATTGTTATTATTATTATTAAATAATTTTTTATTAAAGTAATAATTTACTAAAATGGTTTCCAATGAATATAAATTTCCACTTCACTAAATATGTAAGACTAAGATGATTGGTATAGGTACAGATATGTTCAACTTTAGAAGAACTTGCCAAAGTGTGTTTCAGCATGGCATAGCATTGTGTACACCCTCCAGCAATGTGGGTCCTAGTTGCTCCACAGCATTACCAGGACTTTTATACCTGGTGTTTGATTTTGCTGATTTTGCAGATCCTTTCTTTATGTATTGTGCACATGCAAATCCTTTACCAGAAATTGAATGTCTTGGGGTTTTTTCCCAGCTCATGCTTTCTTTGTTAATTCTAATATTAGGGGTTTTTGTTATATTTTTATTTTTATGTATATTAATGTTTTGCCTGCATGTATGTCTGTGTCAGATCTTGGGAGTTAAGACAGTTGTGAGCTGCCATGTGGCTGCTGGGAATTGAACCCAGGTCCTCTGTAAGAATAGCCTGTGCTCTTGATGCCTGAGCTATCTCTTTAGCCCCTCTAACATTGTTTTAAAGAGCACAAATTCTTAATTGTAATGAAATACAGCTTATTTTATGGATTGTGATTTTTATATTGTGCTCACCAAGACTTCACTTTCTTCTAGTTTTCAGTTATAGGTTTTATATTTATATCTATGATTTCTTGGTGTTAAGTTTTACACGTGGCACAAGACATGAATATGAGTTTATGATTATTACAGCACATAGATTGCCACTCAGTTTAGCACCATCTGTTGACATGACTTTTTACAACTGCCACAACACCTCTGTGGAAGAATCAGCTCACCATGCACACTCAGTGTGCCTCAGTGTGTTGAACAGACCTCTGAATTTGCACTTGAGCAACACTACCTTAAGCCTGGGAACCAGATGGTGTGAACCCCCTAACTCTTTCAAAGTTGTATTATTCGGTTCCTTTGCCTGTTTATACAAATTTTTGAATCATGGGGCTACTTTATACAAATAATTCTGGGATTTTGACTGGTCATGGTGTTTTTTCCCAGCAATAGAACAGTGACTAAGACACCTACAATTTAAACATTGTAGATTCTCATTAATATAAAATGCTTTCATTTTCTCTTGTGATCTCTTCTTTGACTCACAGAAATCTGATATTAAGCTTCTAAAACTTTAGGGGTTTTCAGATAGCATTCATTGCCAGTATGGCCAGGAAAAAATTGCATTATTTGAATCCTTTATGACATATGTGGGGATGCAGTTCAGTGGACGAGCACCTGCCTAGCACGGATGAGACTGGTACTCAGCACTGTACTAGGAAGTGTCTGTGTGGTCCGTAGTGTGGTCTCCCTTTGTCAAAATGTCCACATGCAGGTGATGCTGTTGGGTTATTGCCCCATCTTTTATATCTCTACTCATTTTCTCTGCCCGCTCTATCAGTTGGGTTGACTTCTCCACCATGAATGCATTTTCTCTCCTCACATCTCTCATAACTGAGCAGAGAGCTCACACATGCTCGGCAAATGCTTCACCACTGAGCTGTACTCCTAGCCCGGCACTGAATCTCTTTGTCTCATCGCTCTGAAGTCCGGTTTTCCTGTTACATACCTACTACTCTTTGTACTTGCACTGACATGGTATTTTGAACATGTTCTTTACAACAGCCTTGTTGAGATATAATTTACATCCATATAGCTCACATTTAGAATGTGTGACTCTAGTGATAGCTGCATGCTACAATCAACATGATTGCTCTCAAAGAAATCTACTAGCAGAAATGTTTCCTTTCTCCCAAGCAACCACTGATCTGCTTTCTGCCTCTGTATATCTGCTCATTGTGTGCATCTCATCTGGGTAGATCATGTGCAGTCTTTTATAACTAACCCTACTCACTGATGTGGCTACAGGGGTTACCCACACACAAGCGTGTGCTAGTACTTCACTTTTTGGCCACATACATACATACATGTTTAATTCACCAACTACTAGATATTTGGATTGCTTCCATTTTGGAACTCACTCTGTAGACCAGGCTAGCCTTAAACTCAGAGATCCGCCTGCCCCTGCCCCATGAGTGCTGGGATTAAAGGTGTGTGCCTCTATCATCTGGCAGGATTGTCACCTTTACAGTGTATCTTCACATTTGAAGCAATTGCATAAGTTTTTTACATCTAATTTCAGATGATCTTAATAGGGTTGTTCGTAAAACCTACAGACAGATTGACAGCAATTAATCCCAAAAGCAATTGCAGAGGGATGAGATTTCCTAAAATTGGGACAGTGTTTCTTATAAAACTTGCAATTTAAACCAAATACATTCCAAAATGGATTGTGGTTGTAAGGGGTACAGTAATCAAAGAGGTAAGAGGGTTGAGGAGATGGCTCAGTCAGCAATGAGCAGCAACAAGCTAAATACAGTGGTAACCTCCAGTGTCATCAGTGTAGGCACCACACGAAGTCCCAACCCTAACCTGTGTCACATGGCTCCCCAAGTACAACCCAGTCGGAGAGCACATGCTTGTCACAGCTTCTTCCGTCCCATTGGAGTCTACATTACTCCCAGTGAGATAGCCTTTGCCTTAAGGACATCACTTTCTTCTCTGCTTCTTGACGTCCTTCCACATCTCAGGGACTATAGAACCCTTCACCATGAAGCCTCAAGGTTCCCTGCTCTCAGACTGAAACAGATGCTACTACATAGTCTAACACTGAGCTCTCCATTTTTCCAAAGGACAGAGAAAGTGACTGCTGCAGAAACAGAACTTGGTGAGCAGTTTAAGAGCCCAAAGTTTCTATTCTGAACAGAAGCAGAAAAAATAAAATTTTACTAATGAAAGAAAACTCAATGTTCAAAATGTGCAGATTGGAAAGGAGCCAAGAAAAACACAGTTGCTCTGCTTTATTTCCAACCTTGATGTCCTCAAAAACCCAGCGGATCCCGGGCTCTGCCCATCATGACATGAGCCTTCTGACGTGTGGCCATTGCACGGCTCCAGGAAGTTCTAACACTTACAGGAGCTAGTCCTGGCCTTCTAAGCATTTTAGAGTTAGAGAACACCATTTACGTAGTCTTACCTTTGATGGGCTGTTGCTGAAGTAGTAAAAAATCTTCTCTCGAGGAGAAAGCATCGCTTCGTTTTTATGCGGGGAGATGTAGATAGGATGACTTTGAGATAACTGTACTCGGCGAGGGGAGCCTGTTCTTACAAATGGATAGGGAGAGAGGGGAGGAGTGTCCGTCTGTTGAAAACAAAACAAGTAATTCTGAGAATAAGCTGTCCTAGCCAGGTTGTGGTAAAAGTCATCAATTGAGTGGCATAACCAACCAGAAGCTTTCTGACAGCTGAGGAGTGATGGGTCAGCAACAACCACAGGCCCCCGAGGCTCACAGCTCCAGCTAACACTGAGGTGTTTAGTGTCTGCCAGCCCCCAATGTAAGCATTGTTGTACATTGCATCTTTTAATCCTCACAGCAGAGAAACTATGAACTGCCATTCTCATTTACTATGTGAGCTGACACACACAGGGAGAGTTTAGTTGGGTACTGCCTTGGTACTCGTGTTGGAGATGTTCTTAGTTTTAGTTAAAGAGTTAGTTGTAAATCTAGTTTATGATGGAAAGCCCTCAAACGATTCCTCCCGCTCAAGAGTAGAAGCAGCATTCAGTGACCCCTGACGTACTTACCTGCGAGTTTGCCTGTGAGTACTTCATGGCAAACGTTTGGATCTGTTTCCTGTAGATGTCATTGTAGAACTGAATGAGGTCTCCTCTTTCCTCCTCTTCAACGTCACTGTTGGCACCTGTGAGTCGAGTTGGTGTAGGAGGCGCACTGCTGGGCTGTGGAACTGGTAAGGTGCTGTTTGACCTCATAACTGGACTGGAGTCTCTACTGGCTGCAGCCAAGAGAACAAAAGGTGCTGGTCTGGATTGTTTGAAAAAAGACATCTCACTAGGAAAAGGGGGACACTCACTAGGAAAAGGGGGACAACCATATGGATGTGGCCGTCATCAGTGGCGATAAGCAGGCACTTCGATTCTTCAGGGTCTCGTGGGGGTCATTCATGTGTATGGATTCACAGGCCAACCTTGGGTACCATTCCTTGGGAGCTATCTACCTTGTTTTTTGAGACAAGGTCTCTCTCAAAGGGACACTCCAGTGTCTCAAAGCACTGGAATAAAGAACAACTGGCCTCTAAATTTAGTTTATTCCAACAAATTGTTTGAGAATAAACGACTTCTATATTTTATAATTCTTAGTCTTCTTGCCCTAAAAATAGATGTTCATAAAGAGCCATCTTCTTTACCTCTGTCTGCATTTAGTTCTGTTGGAGAATTCTGATGGCTTCTGCTCTCACTGCTGCCAGAATTTCTTCTTTTCCCTTTTATCAAGACACTTCTGTATACCTTTAAAGAGACAGAAGGAGATGCTAACTAGCATTTATTAAATATAAACTAGGTGGTAGGACCTAAACATATGGTACTTGGTTCTCACAGAAATCCACACAGTGGTGGTTGTCTTCAGGGAATGTTAGGAACTGCAGCCAAGTTAGGCATCGGGCATGTCTGGGATCCCAGGACTCAGAAAGCTAAAGAGGAGGGTTGCAAGTTCAAGGCCCATTTGGGCTGCTATCTCCAAAAAAGAAAGAAAAACAATAAAAACTTTTATATGTCTGCTTGCACTACTTGTTAATAGCAATAAATAGGTACTCCAATTCTCTAGGATGTAGTATGTGTATATTCTTTAGTACCAATACTTGAGAGGCTGAGGCAGACATATCTGTGAGTTCAAGGCCAGCCTGATCTACACAGTGACTTCTAGGCCAACCAGAATTACATACCCTGTCTCAACATTAGCAATAGCCTTGTGATCTAGGTCATAGAAAGTATTCACTAACAACTGAGACTTTGAGCCTATCTCACTTCAAATTCCAGGTACTACCTAAAACAAAGATTTGACAACATTCTTGGTTTTCAATGACTGATTTTTATGTCACCTTTAATCTGCTTTAATAAAGCACAGTAATAAACTAAGACAATGTCTACTTTATCATTCAACGTTGTCTCAGTTTATTACTGTGCTTTATTGAACCAGACTAAAAGGTGACATAAAAATCAGTTAACTTTTAAATTTGTATCAAGTTCATGGTTCTCTGAAGAAATAATGTCATGGGATGGAGAGATGGCTCAGTGTTTAAGAGTAATGGCTGCTCTTCTAGAGGACCTAGGTTTGATTCCCAGCAACTACATGATGACTCACTGAACAGTCTGTAACCTCAGTTCCGAAGGCTCCGATGCTCTCTTCTAGCCTCTGAGGGCACCAGGTACCCATGTGGTGTAGATACACAGTATACCATATACATAAAAATAAATAGTTCACATCATTGCCTTTGAAGGAAATGGACTTTAAATAACTTGCATGAAAATGTATGCCAGCAATGTAAAAAATGAAAAGGGGATTCCCTTTGATTCCTACTTGTGACTCCTGCGGGGAATAGGCACAGAACTAACTATGGCTAATTTTTTTTGTTTGTTTGTTTAATTTATCACAGACTTAAGCTTTATTTTCAGCCCCAAGTGTGTGTGTGTGGGGGGGAATGGTTACCTGGCTCCGGGCCTGTGGCTGAGTCCTGTAACAACGCATGATATTCTGGAAGGACTTGTCTTCTTTTGTGACCTACAAACAGTGAGAATACTTAGATCTTCATCAGGCATGACAGTGAGCAGCACAGTGGACCTGCTGCCACTGTAATCAAAGACTGCATAGTAAATGAACAGCCGTCTGTTCATGAAAACCTGCACGTTAGTAAGGGGGCCAGTATGTAAACCACAGCCCGGAGTAGACAAGTACAGTAATTAAGCTGAACCGCTGACTACAAGTAGAAGTTGTTAGATCTGAACCAGCAAAGGAGAAAACAAAAACACACGTATCTAAGGAGGAAGTGTACTGTCTGAAGAACAGAAGACAAGAAAACCGCAGAAAACTGTTGGACACAGTTAGCATATCAGCGTTTATGGAACCGGTGTCGGAGGAGGATAGAGGCAGAGAAGCAAGAAGAGATGTTCAAAGAAATAAAGACCAAGCTGAACAGCATGGTAGGCAGGAACAGGAGGCTCAAGAGTTTTAGGCCACTTGGGCTACATAGCAGGATGCTGGGGTAAAAAATGAGTGATAGCACCCAAGTTCACTTTAAAACATAATGTATGCATCCACAAAAGGACAAGAAACAGTAGGCGGGATCAAGAGATCATATCAGGTTTATGATAGTAAAGATGTATCAAAACAATTTTCCCTCTACAGGGAAAGTCCAATAAGGTAAGAGCTGACTTCTCATCAGAAACTAAACAAGTAGAACAACAGAGTCAGAGTGGGCAGAAAGAAAAACATCCTGTGCAATGCAAAACATTCCTCAGAAGTGAATAAACACTGTTTGCTATGCACTGCAACCCCACAGAAAGGCAATAGAACTGTGAAAACAGCACAAATACACATGAAAAAGGCAAGAATACTTGTAAAGTATTAACATATTGCAAAGATGGTAAATGCATATTCTTAATTAAAAAGAACGATTGTACAAAACTCTGCATGATGTCTTGTTACAGCTGCAAAAGAAATCTACATTTACCAAGTATGTACAAAGGGGGTGGATAGGGTGCAGACAGGTGACTGCAGATGCCACTGAAACCCACAGGAGCCAGTAAGAAGCAGAAGTGTAAGTAAAGTTAACATAGCAGCTCTAAGTGCCTTTTCCTGGCTCCTTTAAAAGTCATACCATTGAGTCAAGGTAATGGTGGACTTGCAGTACTTCCAGTGGAATGAAAAACACACACACGCACAAGCACACGCACACGCACGCATGTGCACACACAATACCAGCACAAAAAGATAAAGGAGGAAAGAGTATGTATAACTAACTCACTGATGTAAATTTGAAGGTAGGTTCTGAGATGTGTGTGTGTGTGTGTGTGTGTGTGTGTGTGTGAGAGAGAGAGAGAGAGAGAGAGAGAGAGAGAGAGAGAGAGAGAGAGAAGAGAAAATATATAGCAGAAACTAAACACATTACTAAAAATCTCCAATAAAAAAATACCTAATTCAAAAGAAAGCAGATCTGAAGGAGTGGAGCTATATAGAAAATGGAATGTGTGTATAAGATACATAGAAAGCTAGGGAGATGGCAGACAAAGGGAGTCAAGTCAGTAACAATAAAAATGGAGTAAACAGTACATTAGAAAGTTGTAAAACTGGGAAACATCAAACTATGTTGTCTTGAGGGACAGATTATTTGACAGTAAACAACAGATATGTTCACTTAGACAGTAGTCAAAAGAAAGCTGTAAGGTAGATTTTAGAAGCCAACACAAATATTACTGAAGAATTAGCTCACATCACAAAGATCAGCCCATCAAAAAGCTACAGGTAACAAACATATGTGTACCTATTAATAGGGTACCAAAACATGAACCCCACTGCAGAAAAGAGTAAAATAGACAACCTAAAAATATTTAGAAATTTCAATACAGAACCTTCAACAATAGCAGCTCTAGGCAGAAGATCAAAGAGAAACCAGAAAACAAGTCTTAAACAACCTGAGCTAACAAACATCTAGAAAGCACTCTATTCTCCTGGCGGCAATAGAATATTTACCTAAACAGATGTCGGAAGGCCAGAGACATTTTTCAGTTGGTGTGGTGTTTGACTGTCATACCCAAAGCCTTTGTTGGGTTCAGTCACTAGCACTGGATAAAACTGGCATGGCTGTATATACCTGTAACTCTAGCACTTAGGAATGGAGGAAGCTCATGGCTGGTTTGGGATACATGAGACCCTGTCGTCAAGCACACAAAAACCCTGCATACATTTAAAAGGACTGGGATTCATAAAAGTGTTTTTCAGACAGTGAAATGAAACTAGAAATCAGCAACAGAGAGAAGTTTGGGAAACTCATAAAACTGGAAGTCACATGGTCCCGAAGAACATGCAAGCTAAATAGAAGTCATACGAAATCAATCAAGTGTATTTTGAGATAAACATACATGATGCCGAGTTCTGAGATGTAGCTAATATAATGTCTGTCTTTGTAGTAAGTGTCATATTTACAAAGGATACTGAGATACTATTAAAGACACTGAGAAAATATACTATAATACTAAATATATATATATATACTATATACCTTATTGTCCAATGCACTAGGAAAAAAAAAATCCAAGATCCTGTAACAAAGTGGGTAAAAAATGTTAGATGCAAGGCTAATGACCTAAAGGAAGACAGAACCAACTCCTGGAAACTATTCTTTGGCCCTGTGCATGCATATACACACACACACACACACCAAATAAATGAAAATTTTTGAAAGGCCAAAGTAAGCTGAAAGAAGAAAATAATAATAGAGTTATATCTTAATAGAGATAATAAATGAAATCGAATAGTCTTAGAAATTATCAAAATTTACCAACCTTTATTTAGCTTGACCAAGAAAAATAACTCAAATGACTACAATCAGAAATGAAAGAGGACTTTTTTATAGACCTTAAAGGACAAAAAAAAAAGAAAAAGGATTACATGTCCTTAAGTCAGGGGAGATAGACAGTGTCTTAAAGATACACACTGCCAAAATGTCCTCTAGAAGTCCAGGTGAACCGAACAGACCTGTGAGAACAATGAGGCTGAGTTCATCAATACATTACCCACAAAGGAAAGATCAGGCTCCAGGGATTTCTTGGCTAATATCAAACTTCAGAGAATAAGTGGAAACATTCATCTTTCTAAGAGGCCAGATTTACCCCAGGAACAAAATCAGATAAAGCCATGCAATAAAATTCCAGTCAACAGCTTGTGAATAAGTACAGAATTCCTCAACAAACTAGGAAACCAAACATGAAATCAAAAATTGTCACCATAAGTAAAAGAGATTTGCAAAGGGAATGCAGATGATCTAATATGAAATCCAACTAATGTATACTACATCATTAGCATATCAGAGCCACAATGAATATGGGAAAAGGCCTTTAGTAGCATCCAACACCTTTTTATGAGACAACACACTCAATAAGTAAAACTCTTCACTGGGTGAAAGCGGTCTAGCTGAGGCTACAGATGAGCTGGGGGAGAGAGATTTAATGCCATATTCCAATAGTGAAAGAATAATTATTTTCTCTGTAAGGGCAGGAAGCATACAAGGATTTCTGCTTTTAGCATTGCATTGGATGTTCTAACTACGGTAATTAAGAAAGAAAGGGAATTTGGACAAGTAATAGTTCAATTATCAAGACTGTATAATCTGCACATAAAAATAGTTGATACAAAATATGCTTAAAACTCAGTAACAGGTTCAGGACTGGAGACTGACCTGAGTGGAGAGTACTTGTCTAGCATTTTAATGGCCCTAGGTTCAATCCCTCCACCACAAAAAACTAACCAACTTAGCAAGTTTCTGGATACTCTGTCAAGGCACAGAACCCAACTGTTTTCTGTACTCTTGCAATGAGAACATCAAAACCAAAATAGCTACAATTACAATACCATCAAAATCTACAGGAATAATGACAAGGGTGAAAGCTACACTCTGAAAGCATGAATCATTGTTAAAAATCAAAGACCTAGGCCGGGCTGTGGTGGTGCGTGCCTTTAATCCCAGCACTTGGGAGGCAGAGGCAGGTGGATTTCTGAGTTTGAGGCCAGCCTGGTCTACAGAGTGAGTTCCAGGACAGCCAGGGCAGGGCTGAGAAACCCTGTCTCGGAAAAACCAAAAAAAAAAAAAAAAAAAAAAAAAATCGAAGACCTAAACAAATGTGAAAACATGCCATGTTCCTGAATGAAGACTGAACTTAAGATGACTAAATTCCCCATATTGATCTATAGATTTTTCATGTGACTCTTAGACGATAGTGACAACTTGATTCTAAAATTTTTATGGAATTCCAAGGGACTCAGAATAGCTAAAAATAAAATTAGAACTCATATTTCCCAATTTCAAAATTTTCAAAAAAGCATGAGTCATTGAAAGTATAAAGTACTACAGATGACAGACACAGATCAACATAATCAAATAGGTGGTCTCGATATAACCCATGTGTCCACAAGAACTGATTCCACAAACATGCCAAACCGTTTATTCAGTGGGGAGATGTGGCTTAAATAATGGTATAGCAGCCAGAAAGCAACACAAAAAGTGTGAAGCTGGACTTGAATCTCATACCACATGTAAAGATGACTCACAATAACCCAGAAACTGAAAGGCAGAAGACATGGTAATGCTTCATGATAATGGATCTCAAATTTGGCAATGAATTCTCAGGGCAAAAACTCCTTCTCCCTCCAAACATATAATAAATCTTTTTTAAGTACTGATGAGAAACTAGAGGAATTAAGAACTTTGTGTATTGCATGTAGGAATATAAAAGTATGGAGCCGCACTTTGGAAAGTAGCTTGGCAGTTCCTTAGTGATTAAACATACAGTTCCCACATGATCCACAGATCCATCTCTAGGCATTTACTCTGAGGGAAATGGAAGCCTGTGTCTACACAAAATATCACCCACAATGCATACCACAGTGTTGTTCATAGTTGTCAGAAACAATCCACTGTCTGTTAACAAATGGATAAAAAAAACTGCCCAATGTCTATAAAGTGGAACATTCTAAGGCTCTGACAGCACGTGCTGACAGCACGTATTTGGGATGTAAGACTCAGAGAGTAGCTATTTAAAGATGTCCAGGTAATGAAGGAGCATCATTGCCTTTCTAGTACTGAAAATAGTACTTACCTTTGCCATCACATAAATGGCACACATTAACAACTGGTCCAGATGTCTGTCCATCATAAGTTCGGTACAGTGGATTATAGAGAATTCAAAGCAGGTCCAAATTTTTTTCCTCAGTTCATCTGAAATATCTAGTTTTGTACAAAGATCTCGAAGGCGGACACCGGCTAAGTAGTAAACCTAACAGAGAGATAAGAATATTTCAAACCTTGTTTAATGCTTACACTTCCCAAGCCTGTGCTCCGGTAAGGGTTCATGAAAAATTACCTTTCTAAAGAAAAGTGATAAGGAGCTAGTCTTCCTCTGCCTGATACTGCTGCTGGTTAATGGCTGGCCATGGTTCTGCTGTTGTCCACCAGGGGAAATCTGTTGAATGGCCACTGGACCAGGGACTTGCAAAGTTGTTCCTGTCACCTGTTGGGAACTCAGACTTCCAGCCAGCGCTTGAGCACTGAGGGGCTGGATAGAGCCAGTCACAGCCTGTGCCTGGCCCCCAACATTGACTTGGACTGGGAAGAATGTAATCCCTCCATTTTCGTTGGCAACCCCTGCCGTTTTTAACAAAGAAGAAAAGAACTGTTGATGTGAACTTTTCCATCATCCCCTCCCTGTCTTCCACCACCATTTCAGATGGACTCTTTCCAAATCTTAGGTGAATTTCTGACAAATGCCAGAGAACTCAATCCCTAACTCTGCCTCCCTTACCTTGTACTGGAATGGTCACTGTTTGTCCATTGTTGGCTGTGACAGTGGCTGTTGCCATGGTGACCAAGGTCTGTCCAGGAACTGGAGTGACAGAGACAGTCTCCGCAGACACATTCTGCACGGGGACAGCGTTGACTAGGGGTTGTGGGGGGATGCGCCCAGATGCGCCTCCTTCAGAGGGACTATCATTCTCAAATAACCGTCTTCTAGTAGAACTGACTGTCGGGGAACTGTACCTGTCATACAGTGTGGTTGGGGACGTTATACCTACAACCAAAAGGAAATCAGACTATTAACAAAGAGACAGTTCTGACTTCTGTCTAAGCCCCTGTTCAAAAGAAAATTCAGTGTGCTTCAAACACTTCATCATTTTAAAAGCAAATAAAGTGTACAGAAGTCATGGTCGACCCATATTCATTCTAGTGGGATAAACTAGTGCTTTCAACTGAAAGCATTTCACAGAGGAAATACTGGTCTTACAGTGCTCTCTTTCTGGTTTTCCTTCCCATAAATGAAGCGAGGCTTTGTCCTCGGCCACCGCGTCCTCTGCTATGACAACTTTGATGAAGAGGCCGTTTAAGGAATAGTTTACTTTTTCCCCATATTCAAGTTTTAACAAAAACGTTACCTGGCCAGGGGACTGGATGATGTGACTACCATCCTGCGGTTTTCTCCTGCTTTCTATGAATATTCATCAGCCTTTTTCCACAAAGGGAAGATTACTAACATCCCATATTCTTCAGTAAAGTTGGACATGTGTGGTTTAGAGTTAATAAGCTTAGCTTTAAGCAGCTTTATTGCAATCTGACTCATGTGCGGTACATCTCGTCCTCTTCAGTTATAATTCAATGGCTTATATAAATTAATTTTTAAATTGTTGCAAAATATAAAATTAACATTTTCAGCATTAGCCATTTTAAAATACATTGTATAACTATTAACATTCTTTCTTAAACGTTTGTTTGTTCTTTGAGACAAGGTCTCTCTATGTAGCTCTGGGTTTCCCAGAACTCACTTTTTAGCAAAAGCTGGCCTCAGACCTGTCCCTCCTCCAAAGGGCTAGGATTAAGGGCATGTACCACCATGCCCAGAATAATTGGTTTTTTTTCTTAGTCACTCTAAACAAAAACTAAGTGTTATGGCTTAGTTTAAGTGTTTCTTCTAATGTGTGCATGTTGGAATCGGAACTATTCCTTTTTCCTGGTTCACCTGTAAGGCCTGTGTAACAGTAGTTCTTTCAACTTTAAAAATAAAAGTAGGGAGATCAGCAAGACTTCAACAAGAGTGAATCCTGAAAGCTATGTCTTAACATTCCCTGGGTTACAAGAAGACAGAAAGCCTGGGGCAGGGTTGTAGAACCAGCATCCTGAAGATTTCCCAAAAGGGAGGAGTAACAAGGATAAAGAAAAGGAAGTTGAATGTCAAACTTTGATTCACAGATTTGGGAAGGAAGACTACAAAAACCAGACTGAAAAAGGCCAGCTTAGCAGAGCTGAGACAGGTCTGTTTGAAAAGTAGTTAAACCATTACTGTTGATCTCTCAGAACTGAGGAAAGGCTGGAGATGGCTGAGCAGGTAAGAGCCCTGCTCTTGCAGAAGACTCAGCACCCACATGGTGGCTCAAAACTATCCATAATTCCACTTACAGAGGATCCAACCCTTCTGACCTCTGCAGGCACCAGGCACATACATGGTACACAGACTTACACGCAGGTGACACACTCATATACATAAATCTAAAAGCAATTTTTAAATGAAAAAGATGTCAAAAAGCATTTAATTGGTGAGTTAGTTTGGTTTTCTGTTGCTTGTTACTGTTTTGAGATAGGGTTTCATTATGTAGCTAAATCAGACTGGCCTTAAAGTTAAGATCCCCTACCTTAGCCTTCAAGTGCTGGGATTACAGAAGTCTGCCACCACAGCCTGTAGCATCCATATTTACTGAGTCAGCACTGACTTAAGAGTAAATTTGATTTTAAAACTGATCCATTTATAGCTAATACCTTTCAAGTACATTATGAGACAGACCTAGTAATAGCAGTGTTCTAATGGATTCGGAGCTCTGGGGATATATATATACACTGTTCTTTGCAAATAGTTGTGGGACTGGTATGTTCTTAGGAGCAGGATGTGTACTTTACATCTCCAACACCAGGGGGTAAACAAAAAGAAACTCAAGGAAGACAGACCCCACACATGAAGATGAACCATGCACCTAGACAGTCATCTAAGGAGCTAGCTAAAACATAAGCCATACTTTCTGGATTTCTTGGACCAGCAGTGATGTCACATTACCCTAAGTAGC
>JADRCH010000063.1:5088947-5104708 GCA_019843965.1 Rhynchomys soricoides | reverse complement strand
GTATCTACCTGGGTCTCATAGCTCCATCCTTATCAACATCCAGCTGTGGTGCTACACATCTGACTCCTAGCTGTTCGAGATTAGTCAGGAGGACCAAGGATGGAAATTAGCCTGGGCAACATAGTGAGACTCCTATCTCTAATAAACATAACAAAATAAAACCATAAAAAGGAAGACACACTTGAAGGAATGAGAGAATCCACTGACAGCAATGTAAGTATTGTTAGCAGTTTGCCTTTCCCATTTCTGCCCTTATGTATGTTTATAGAAACCCACTTACAGATACAGATCAAACTGAAGTGTTCTAAGAAGATAAGCATGGCACTCCCATAATCCTTGTTGGGGGTGAGCTGGGGGAGCAAGACTATGTGGAGTTCCAGGGGAGCCTGGGCTAAAGAGCCAAACCCCTCAAAATAATTTTTAAAATGTTTTTAATATTCCTTAAAAGCATTTTTAAGCCAGGAGTGGTGGTATACACCCAGAATCCAGCATTTGCAAAATGGACAGTCAGAAGTCTAGGGTTATCACTGGTAACGTACCAAGTTCAAGGCCAGCCTGGGCTACACAAGACCCTGTCCCAACCCTCCTGCACAGAGAAAGAAAAGGCATTTTTAGGTGATCACTATGTCACGAGAGGACACAGGGCACTCTTTGCTCTACATAGCCTATTAACTTTCCGTACAGGTTCAGGTGGAATTTAAATGCCTACATTCGAGACTCCACAGTCTTCCTCTTTGTATTTTAAACTTACTTCTTCCAAGTCCTCCAGGATCAGCGCGGACTTCACCCACCCTTCTCGGGGTTAAGGGAGAGCCAGTGATATACATTTCATCTGTTCGCTCTAGGTTTTGAGGTGGCATGACCTATAAAGAATCGTTTGCACAAAATCTTAGCAGTCGAAAAGCATTTCACTAGAAAGACAGTAATAGCCAGGTGGTGGTGCAGAGCACATTTGGAAAGCAGAGGCAGGTGGATCTCTATGAGTTCAGAGGCAAGCCTGGTCTACAGAGAGAGTTTTAGGATAGCCAGGGCTACCCAGAGAAACCCTGCCTTGAAAAGAAAAGAAACAGAAAAAGAAAGGAAAAGAAGAAAAAGAAAACAGTTTTTGTCCAATTAGTTATTTCTTAAACAAATTACTAAAGCTAAAATTCTCAGTCTTAAAAAATTGAAAACCAATCTGGAGGCTGTCTGAGCCAGTGCGCCTTATGATTTGGAGGGTCAGAATAGCAGGCTCAAACATTACTGTCATGGAAACCTTGAAGTAGTTACAGGCTCCTCTTTGATACAGGAATAAACCATTAACCACGCTGCAAAGCCCTACACCCCAAAGGGCAGACCCCAGCTCCAGCCACTCTCTGTAGCGTGGGGCTATAAACAATACTGATGTGCTTCCCTTACAGAAAGATGCTAAGATAGTGTCACAAACCTCTTCACATGTAGGGACTTTGTTTTCATTATCTCTAATTCTGTCCCACAGTGGGGACTTGGTTTTCCATGCCAAATGGTCTAAAATTTGTTCTTCAATCTGATTGAGGTGTTTGACCACTTCTCTGCAAAGACCATCTTCTGCCCTGATAAACACTTCTATTATCTGCAATAAAGAAAATGCCCAGTTATGAGTAGTGATTACTGTGGTTGTGCATGCCAAAGTATAAAAGCAAATGACACAGCTAAATATTTTTTAAATGTTCACATAATTTATCAGAAGTTGAAAGCTTAATAAAGTCATGTGTAGCAAGCTGCTCATCCTTTTATGGCTTTTATAAATAATCTACACATATGGATAATATAAAATATTTTGTACAAAGTATACCTTATACACTGAACCTGAAAACAGTACTCTTAAGTTTTTATGTAAGAGGCTGGATGTATAGTTCAGAAACAGAGCATGTTCTTGAATGCTTAAGGCTATGGGCTCACAGTATCAGTAACACAAAAACAATATTAAAAGTCTCTGACCATAAGCAGAGAGTGGGGGCTCACACCTGTAACCCCACCTCTCAGGGAGTGGGGGCGCACACCTGTAACCCCACCTCTCAGGAGGCAGAGGGAAGAGAATCAAAAGTTTCAAGTTGTCCTTGAGTTTGATGCCAGCCTGACCTAGTTGAAACTCTGTCTCAAAAATAAGTAGGCGATAGAAAACTTATTTTTTTCTGAAAGATATCTGCAATATTAAACTTTCATACATGAGAAAGACATATACAAGCTATACAAACTTAGTGACATGAATGCTGTTTTTTAATGAAGATTTACTTTTATCCGTGTGTGTGTGTGTGTGTGTGTGTGTGTGTGTGTTTGTGCCCTGTGTATGGATGGGAAGGAGGTCAGAAATGAGTTTCAGGTCTCCTGGACCTGGAGTTGATGTGGGAGCTGGGAACTGAACTCAGGTCCTTTGCAAGAGCAGGAAGCGTTCTTAACTGCTGATCCATCCCTGCAGTCCCAGCATCCCCTCTTCTTACCCCTCTATACCTGCTTCTCTGCTTTCTTTCCTTTCTGAGAGCCCTTGCTATGTAGCCCAGTTCAAGTCGGCAATCCTCCTGCCTAAGCTTTCCAAGTGCTGGGTTATAGGTGTAACCCACCACATCTGCCCCCTACCCTGACTTAGCTCTTCAATCATAGTATTCTGGAGTTCTTTGGCAGATGAAGGAAAAAATCAGCTAAATGTTTCAGCCAAAAGAGATCTGCCATACTATAAATTACAAGAATTTACACAAGTCAAAGACTCTCCTTTGTTCTCTATGTAGAGATCATTAAATTTTTAATAGATTTACATGTTTCATATGAGCAAGTAGATAACAAGAGGTTAATCTCATAATCACCAGTATAATTTTTAAATACCTTATAAAAATGATAATGTGGTACATCAAATATTTCAGCAATAAATGGAAAATTCCCAGGAGGCTTATAGGAAAAAGCGACCACCTCAAGGCAGCAGGCCAAGAGTGACCTATGGAATGCATCTTGTTCCAAAACACCCTATAAAACAAAGTCACATTTAGAAACTGTAGCCTGCTCTGAAAACACATTTCATATCCAGCCAGTTTAATTGCACTCATCTTTTTATTAAAGATTAAAGGAGTATACAAGACCTTTCAAAAACATATGCTATGAAATACTTTTTTAAAGGTATTTTAAAATGACAAACCACGGGTGTTTTGAGGACATGAGAGAACTGTAACCCCATGTATTGCTGCTGGGAATGTAAATGATAAAAAGCCGCTGTGAAGAATGTGTGTGGGCTCCTCAGAAAATCAAACAAGATTCCTCCATGGGGCTAGGGATGGAGCTCTGTGGTAGAACACTCGCTTCACCTACGTGAGGTTCTGGGTCCAATCTCCGGAACCACGGTCTGATACACCAGTGCTAATTCTAGGAAGAAACTCATGCCTGGCACACCAGAATCCACAGTGGCATTGTTCACAACAGCCAAAGGCAGAATGATCCCAGATTTCTATCAGCCAACGAGTCACAAATGAAGGGTTTAAACACAAGGAAAACAGCTGTAAACTTTCTAGATCATGGATAAACAGTGAAAAGGAAACCAAGGAAACCAACTCCAGCATAAAAGGACAAATGCAATACGATTCCATCTACCTAAGGAGCCAAGAGTGGGGGACTCAAAAGCCTGGAAGACAGGACCTAGAGGGACGGAGAGAAGGCGAGTGGGAAATCAGCCTTTAATGAGTGTAAGGTGAGGGATAACGGCTACCACCACGCTAATGTAACTTGAAATGTAACTTTCAAGATGATTAAAATGCTTAAGTACATTTTTCCATACAAAAGATTTAAAATAAATTATTTAGATGAATAGACGGGTACCTACTTAATATTAATCCCTAAACTGTAGCTATGGTTTACATGCTATTCAGTGTGTGTTTCACACACACAAAGTCAAGCCATAAAACAGCCCATTAGTGCATACAGCCAAATGCAACCATATATGTACACATGTATGTGTACATACATGTGTGTGTGTAATATATACATATGTATGTGGGTGTGGAGATAGCTCAGTGGTTAAGAGCACTTTTTACTGATGCAGAGGACCTGGGTTCAGTTCCCAGCACCCCGATGGTGGTTCACAACCATCTAAAACTCTGCTCTCAGAGGATCTAACCCCCTTTCTTACCTTTAAAGGTCCAGGCACACTCATGGTGCATACACATACACATACAGGCAAAACACTCACTCATATAAAATAAAATCTAAGAGTAAAAACAAACAAACAAAAAACAACAAAGAAATGTAAGTCAGGCATAGTAGTCTGTCCTTGTGATCACAGCATTTGGGAGACTGAGGCAGGAAGATTAGACAGTCAAGGCCAGTGTGGGTTATACTAAAGTGCAAGGCACATGTGTACTACATTGTAAGCCTTTGCCTCAAATTTTAATAAAAGAAAAAAGACTTAAATATAAACAAGAAATTCAAATTAATTACTGGCCAATTATATAACTTTTAAAATGTCATCTGGAGAGATGGCTCAGTGGTTAAAAGCACTGATTGCTCTTCCAGAGGTCCTGAGTTCAATTCCCAGCAACCACATGCTGGTTCACAACCATCTGTAATAGGATCTGATGCGCTCTTCTGGTGTGTCTGAAGAGAGCGACAGTATACCCACATACATGAAATAAATAAAATAAATCTTTTAAAAAAATTAGTACTGTTTTTTTAAAATTTATTTTGTATGCATGAGTGTTTCACCTATATGGTTTCTGTGCAATGTTCTCTGGTATCCTGGTGCCTACTGAGGCCAAAAGAGGGCGAGAGGTAACCTGGACCTAGAGTTATAGAGAGTTATAAGCTACCATATAGGTATTTGGAATTGAACCCAGGTCCTCTGCAGAAGCAGTCAGTGCTTTTAACTGCTGAGTCATTTCCTCAGCTCCAAAATAAACATTCTTAATTATAAAGAGTCCTCTCTTAGATGAATGTGAACCAGCTGTGGGTAGCAGGAGGCACCCTCTGGTACTTTCACAGATGACCGAGGGTCACGGTTCATTTCCCTAGCCCTAATTTCACAAATCCAACATTTCCAATCTTCTCTCACTTCATCTTTGTAAGAGACTATTTGTAATTGCCACATAAAATTATGTACAATTGCAAGACATTAGCACTTACCAGACCTTTTATTGGTTTCTTATACATCGTTTTGGAAAAACAATTTGTTTTTGTTTTTTATACTTCCTAAGACCTTGGGTTGCTAAGTCGTCAGTGAAATGCAATTCACCCCTGGCCCTTCTCAGGTATTTTGTTGTCTTATTTTAGTTTTAGAGAAGGTCTTGCAACGTTTCACAAGATGGCCTCAAACTTCTTACAGCACCCAGGCAGGTTCTGAAATTGTGATTCTCCTTCTTCAGCCTCCAAAGCAGGTAGGATTAAAGAGGTAGGCCAGTGTGCCTAGGTGTTTATAATTCTTGCTTAGAAAATAAGGAAAATCATCTTTGCTGAGGAACAGCTGAGTACTTATACTGAAGCCCTATCAAGCCAACACTCAGTGTTTTCTTTCCACTAGGCTTGTATAAAATCTCCATGTTATTAAACAATTCAGCTAAGTTAAACCCAAGGGTTTTAATGCTTGACTACTGGGGTGGTTTGTACAAGAATGTATCAATAAGACCTGGTGTTTGAACACTTGGTCCCTACACTGTTTTAGATGCCATGTGGGGAAGATTTGGGAAATGTGGCTTTGTCGAACCGCCTATGTCACTAGGGGTGGGCCTTACAGTTTCAGTGCCTCACAGAGTTCCCAATTTGCTCTCTCTGCCTTGTGCTTGCTGTTGCGGATGTGGGCCTTCAGCTTCCTGCTCCTGTCACTGTGCCTTCATTCAGCCAACATGGATCCTTGTCCTCTGCAACTTTAAGCCCAAGTAAACTCTTTCTACTATAAGTTGCTTTGGTTATTGTATTTTATCACAACAATAAAGGCATAATTAACACATCTACAGAGTCCTCCTATTTAAAATGCGAGTCGTGACTCATGGCTGCTACAACGAGAATCACCCCTTTATCCCATTCCATGTACTGTACGTTGGTAGGGTAAGGTCAGAGGGCTCCACATACGTGTTTCCTTAGGTACTCATCTAATTCCTAAAGGCACACAGCGTTCCTTTGTACCGGCCTTTTGTGGTGGGTGGGGAAGAATGAAGCTGCCCTACTGTGTTGATCAATACACAGTTACTGTACTCACGGATAAATCCATGTCTCCCAGCCTTTTTTGTTCTTGCTCAATAACAGACTCTAATACTTTATAGTAAAGCATTTCTGCAAAACGAAAATGTTTGGTGACAGTTTCTGTTGAAACGAAAACAAAAGCACAAAATTAAATACAAATGCATGATGGGATAGACTCATCTCTCACTTTTCTACCCACAAAATAAAGTCTAAAATCAAATCTATATTTTCTTTTTCTAATTAATTTTATTTTTTAAATGTATATGGTGTTTTGCTTGCATGGATGTCCATGTACTATGCGTATGTGGGTCCCCAAGAGATCAAAAAAGGACATCAGATTCCTGGGACTAGAGTTACAGGTGATTGTGAGCATGTGTGGGTGCCAGGGATTGAACCTGGGTCTTCTGGAAGAAGAGCCATTTCTCTTAACTGCTAGGCCATCCCTCCAGCCCAAACCTACACTTTCTATAGTTGATGTTTCAATTATTCCTAAAATTTCTCACTAGTCCTTTCTTCCCCTTTCCCTGAGCCACAGGCTCACTCTGGCCCAGGCTGGCCTGAATGCTCATCACTAGTCCCGCCACAGCATCCCAGGTACTGGGATTATAATAAATGTGAACTCCACGTCTCTAATGTCTTTCTTGTTAACATCCTTCATACTTCCTAAAATTGACATGAAGGCAGCACAGGAAGAACTCAGTGTCACATTAAGTGCACATACTTTATCATTTTGAATACAACAGTTCTATGCTGCAGTGGCTTAGAATTGGAATTTCTTCAAGAACCTATGTGCTTAACAGTTAAGAGATTGGGCCTCAAGAGAAGTTATTTCTCTTTCTTTCTTTCTTCTTTCCTTCCTTCCTTTCTTTGTCTACAGAGTGAGTTCTAAGACAGCCAGGGATACACAAGAAACCCTGTCTCAGAAATCAAAAAAAGTGCTAAAAGTCCAACATAATAAAGATGTTAGACAAAACTTTCTGTTTCTAAAAAGGGCCCAGAAAAAAACAAAGGAAAAAAAACAAAAGGCCAGTTACACCATAGCCTTCAGCTTACAGTTCTACATCTTTCCTTGTCTTTCTGACTCCATTAGTCAGGTGTCAAAAGTCAGGAGCAGTGGGGACAATAGTCAGCCTTACCTTTAGCACAATTACTAAAATTCTCGTCTGGCTGGAAATGCTGAGAATATATTTCATACATTTCTTTCAATCGGTTAGCAATAGCCTGAGTTGGATCGCGGGAACATGACCTAAAAGAGTAATGTGAAATTATCCAACGTAAGTGTTTCGGCTGGTCTTAGAGACACAATGTCTAAAACTATAAACTTCACTGACATAAAATGCCTTGAACAGACACAATATACTTTACAAATAAATAAAGGCCATCCCATACCTCCCTTTCAAAGATGGCGGTATTACTATTTGGAGTGGCAGAAGTATTTCCTGTGTGGAGCTGTACCCTTTACTGCACTGTGCTGAGCAGACTTGCTCTGGGGCTCATTTGATGCTGTGGCTAACCCCACAACCTTATATATCCTGTCATTAACACCAACCAACTGCCCTCAGGTGACTGTCTAGTGGGCAGCAAAGCCTCCATGAAGAATACCTGGAAAAAGACAGGATGAAGGTGTCTAGAATCTACACCGTAAACACCTACAAGTCAATGCTGGCATGTTTTTATTCTCTCAAATGAGGTTTATTTCATTGACGTTTGAATCTTTTGTGTGCGGAGTATTTGTATGTGTTCAAATATGTACACATGTGTGAGGGGCCCTGTGCAAGTGTGTGCTTGTGTGTGTGGTCGCCAGGGATCAACTTCAGAGGTTATTCCTCAGCAGATGTACATGTTGCTAAAATGGGGTTTCTCACTGAGAACCTGGTGACCACTGATTAAGCCAGGATGGCTGGCCAGCAGGTTCCACCTGTCACTGTCCTAGCACTGAGGGTACAAGCCTATTCTAGAACAGTCTGCTTTTTACATAGGAGCTGAGGGAGGGGGGGAGAATCAGATTCTTATAGAGAGCAAGGACTCCAGCTGAACAATCTCCCTTGCCCTCTTTCTCATTGATTTTTTTTTTTTTAATTAGCAATATATGGGGCTTTTATAACAACTGGTTTTTTGTTTTTTGGTTTTTTTTGGTGTGTGTGTGTGTGTTTTTCAGGACAGGGTTTCTCTGTGTAGCCCTGGCTGTCCTGGAACTCACTCTGTAGACCAGGCTGGCCTCGAACTCAGAAATCCACCTGTCTCAGCCTCCTGAGTGCTGGGATTAAAGGCGTGCGACACCACTGCCCCGCATAACAACTGTTTTAATTTGCTCACACACATGTATGTCAGAACTTGGTCAAAGGAATGACCTGTGGCGAGCAATGCCTCGGGGAACTGTGAGAGAAGCACCAGAAGCACCAGGGCATAAGAGGGTCTTTTACCTTACACTTTGTTCCCTGCATTGGACGTGATTCCATGCCTCCTGTGACAAACGTTTACGCTTTTGTCATGTTCATTCTTGTTGGATGTCAGATCGTTACTAGAGAACCCAATTTGGTCAGTGTGCCCTTAATCTGGATCTGGCCTTCTGCCTTGTTTTCATGGTTTACCAGATATAATCTATAGTACATGGCAGGCAACTGTGTTTAAATTGCTCTGTCCTGAGAAAGTTCTGGGAAAGGGCTGCTCTGTTAATATTTGGTGTGCTTACTGACGTTCATTTACGTGATTTTCTGAACTCCAACAGCCTTCCTTGGATCATTCCTTTCTCTGTTACATCCCTGTATAAAAGTACACTGAAACTGAAGTGAGACTGTCTACAGCATCAGAATGTAGTCTGCCCCATTCTTTCAGGTCCTCAGATCCCAGGTCCAGCAGACAAGATCTACACAGGTCAGCTAAAAAGTCAACACATATATATGACCAAATTTTAACAATTACATATTTAAGCTACTGTGGCTTGATTTGATCATATACATGTATATAATTAAGTATATATGATCAAATATATATGCATTGCAATACTTTACCCAGTTTATAAAATCATAAAGAGCCGGGCAGTGGTGGTGCATGCCTTTAATCCCAGCACTTGGGAGGCAGAGGCAGGTGGATTTCTGAGTTCAAGGCCAGCCTGGTCTACAGAGTGAGTTCCAGGACAGCCAGGGCTACACAGAGAAACCCTATCTCGAAAACCAAAAAAAAAAAAAAAAAAAAAAATCATAAAGAAAATAAGTTTCATACCTGTGAGGCATAACAAAGATAATATAATAATATTAACATAATATAATATGTTAATTGTATTGTTAATGTAAATGTATAATATGTAATATAATAATAATAACATAATATAATACCAGAGTGTTATTTATGAACATACACATATACCTTAAAGATTATCAAATAAAAAAGGTTGGTTTTTACCTAGCATCTACTGGTGACATGCAATTCCACTAACAGTATCTATGGGTAAATCTGTTATAACTAGAGATTATAAAATATCTGAAAGATATAGCTACAATATAGGCTTTCATAACATATCCATAAAATGCTTCACTCAGCTACTGCAGAAGCTGAGGTAGGAGAATGAGTTTAAGGCCAACCCAGACTATATGGTAAGTTCAAGTCCAGCCTCAGCAACACAGACTCCATTTCTGTTTTTATATACTTATTACATGGCCTCACTCCATAACTCAGGCTAGTCTTGAACTTATGATCCTCCTGCCGTGGCTCTTAGGCCATGTGACTGGCCAAGACCCTGTTTCAAAAGAAGTAAATAAATAATTACTCCTTCTAACCAACATCCAGATTAGTGTTTAGCAAAACTAGGTGCTGTAACCTAACCAAACTGATGCAAGAAATTAACTACCATATAATATCTAATTTACAAAGTAGTATCTAGGTACTAGATTCCAGAGAACAATTTTCTTATTTTTTCCACATGAGGAAGCAGATGAAAAAGCGAATGCCCTCAGATTGTGCAGTTTCTCAGGCCTGAGTTCCAGGACAGCCAGGGCTACACAGAGAAACCCTGTCTCAGAAAAAAAAAAAAAAGAATAAAGAAGACTGAAAATACAGGGGAAAGGTGATCGCCCTGGAGCTCCAGGGAGCCTCTCAAACTACGGGTAGAACTATGGAGGCTTATAACAGGTACTGTCTTCATATATACCGCCAGGAAAAGCTGCCATTGGAGGGGATTCATACCATCAAACCATAAAGTCTTCCTTTATCAGTAGTCCCGAATGGAGTCAAAAGTACGTAAGTATATGGTCGGGAGTGGAAGAAGAGGGGCAGAAACAAAGTATTGGCTGGTGGTTTGTTGTTTGGTTTTTTGTTTGTTTTTTTTTAACTTTCGTGTATGTGAGTTTTTTTGTTTGTTTTGTTTCAAGACAAGAGTTTTGTCTTGTTTGCTACAAGACAGGGTTTCTCTGTGTAGCCCTGGCTGTCCTGGAACTCACTCTGTAGATCTCAAATTCAGAGATCCACCTGCCTCTGCCTCCCAAGCGCTGGGATTAAAGGCATCTCCCTAGCTTGTGGATTTTTAATATAAATGTAGAGATGTAAAGTATTCAAACAAGTCAAATGTTATTGGGTTCAAGTTTCAGGAGCTCAACCTCATAAAAATTACAAAAAAATATTTCTAGTTATGAAAAATATTTGGCCTGGCTTGGTGTCATATATTTTCATAATCATCGTTCTCAAGAGACAGAGGCACCCCTGTCTCGGAAAAAAAAAAAAAGAGAGAGAGACAGAGGCAAGAGGCTCCTACGTTTAAAGCCTGTTTCGTCTACATAGTGAATTCCAGACCAGCCAGGGCTGCCTAGCAAGGACCTGTCTCAAACAAAGAAGACAAAGAAACAAACAACCCCTCTCCACAAAGCTTGTAAAACAAACTTTTAAAAACAGATTTATAAAAATTACAATAATTATTATATTTTTTTCTGGATAATGCCAGCATTTCAATTTTTTAAGTATGTAAATTTCCTTACTGATAGTAACTACATAGTGTTTTTGTTATTCAGTAAGTCCTATCCGTTAACTGTATTTGTTTATTTATTTAAAATTATCTTACATGTAAACACATTACTGTTTTGCTTGGTTGTTTGGGCTTGGGGTTTTGTTCTGTGGAGTGCAGGCAAGGGGGCTTTTTAAGAAAAGACCTTATTTAGTCCAGGCTGGCCTCAGACTCATGTAGTAGAGGATAACCTTAAACTGCACATCTTCCAGTGTCCATTTCCCAAGTACGAGGCTGCAGGAAGGTGTGACTCAAGCACAGTTCCTGCCAGTCAACTCTGCTGTTCCTTTATATTCACTGCTAACAAACATAGATGCTTTTTAAGGCAGATAAACTGGGTCTACTGTAGTTACTGTCTCCTACACCACATTAAATACATCTGAGCAAAGCAGATTGTCTTCTACTTACATATCTTCTTAAAATTTGCTTATTTATTTATTTATTTTTGAAGAAGGGTCTCACACTGTGGGCCAGAGTAGCCTCAGATGTGTGATCTTCCTGTCTCAGCCTCCTGAGTCACAGGATTACAAGCAAGCAGCACCATGCACACCTACTACCATGTCATTTACTGACTAATAAGACTAACTGTGCAATTACTGTGAAATTGTTGAAGGGTAACATAAGGTACTAATGCTGAAAAATTAAAGTAAGAAATTGAACAATGGTTGGCAACTCACTCTTGGCAGACAGATGAACCTAAACCAACCTGAGTATCTGCTCCAGCTTCTCACTGGGTGCATTCCTGAGGCCAGTCAACATGCTGTGAAGACGGCTCAGGCTGTGTGCAGCTGTGGAGACAGGAGTCATACAAGGGCTGTTCTCCTGAACATACCTCACGCCAGTCAGTGGTGTGCAGACTCTAAGTGTTTTAGACTGGAGGAGGAAAATGGAGGGAGTTTCTTTAAATTACACCACAAATAGGAATTCAAGACAATTAGACTTTCTATCCGTATTTGTTAGCACTTCAAACATCACCATTCTGGGAATTTAAACATAATTCCACTCAAAGGTTCCATTATCCAAAGATGTGTGAAAAAACGATACATACTTGAGGCAACTAAAAGTCCTCTGTTAAGCAAACCATAGTGATTAGGAGTGTGCCCAGGCAGGGCAGGGCACAGAGGCACAGTGCTCACTCACTCACTCACACACTCACACACTCACACACACAAGCTCTGTCTCTCTACCAGCGCCTCTTCAGGGAGCTCACACTTGAAAACATTAAGAACATCACTCCCTGCACTGACACACTCCACAGCTGCAGCCTGACACTCACGGATGGACACATGAAAGCAATGACCTAGATCTGGCCTAAATAAGAATCAGTGGATCAATTTATTTCAGAAGGCAAACATTTCAAAAGATAAATAAAAAGACAATCTGATGCAGGGCAGGTCCTCATCACTCTCCCCTGGCTTTCTTTTCTTTTTTTAAACGATTTATTTATTTTATTTATATGAGTACACTGTCACTCCCCTCAGTCACATCAGAAGAGGGCATCAGATCCCATCATAGATGGCTGTGAGCCACTGTGTGGTTGCTGGGATTTGAACTCTGGAAGAGCAGTCAGTGCTCTTAACCGCTGAGCCATCTCTCTACCCCATCCTCTGGCTTTCGTTCCTAGAATCCACGACAATTTTTCTCAAGTAGCCAGGCCTTCAGAGAAGCAAGTTAGCCAACATTCTTGAATACACAAATGAAAACGATGTGACCTTGTGTCAAAGAAGTTAAGCATGAGTACACTGGCTGGCAAATCAGCTTATCTAACTATTCAAAGAAACTCTAAAAGGTTAAGCTAGCTTGGAGCATTTTTTTTTTAAAGATTTATTTATTTATTATATGTAAGTACACTGTAGCTGTCTTCAGACACACCAGAAAAAGGCATCAGATCTCATCACAGATGGTTATGAGCCACCATGTGGTTGCTGGGATTTGAACTCAGGACTTCTGGAAGAGCAGTCAGTGCTCTTAACTGCTGAGCCATTTCTCCAGCCCCAAGCATTTTTAATAGTGAAAATCCAGCAACCATCCCTGAGTGCTGAATGCACTCATCCTAGACTTCCAAAAATGTCTAGCAAAGAGTTTACTCAGTAACAGAACAAACTATTCAACCTCAGGACACAGAAAAACACAAGATGTTCACTAAATGGAAGTATGTATGTGCTCTGTGTGTCCTAAACAACAGCAGAGCGGAGACTTTCACTTTGTTTCTGGTAAATCATAGGGTGGATCAGGTACCAGCAGAGCGCTGCTGCTATCTTGGCTTCCTGTGGCACCCACTTCCCCTGCATGTGAAGCACTACCTGCCCGTACTGTGAAACAAAACTGTCCTGGTGTATATGAAGCACTCCTAGCAGCCAGAAACACATAAAACAAGGTTACCCACAAGCAGCGTTGGTTTCACAGAAATGAAGTGTGACAGCCACAGCTTCCAGCTCAAAGTCCTCAAGTCAGCATGGGGCTTCCTGTGTTGGTAAAGTGCTGAGCTTCACAGTCCCCTGCGTACTGTCACTTAGGGGGTACTTTCCTTTAACTCGGGTATAAAATACCAGGCTAGGTGCCGTGGCACACACCTTTAATCCCAGCTCTCAAAGGCAGAGGCAGGTGGATCTCTGTGAGTTCAAGGCCAGTCTGGTCCATTTAGAGATTTAGTTCCAGGACAGACTGGGGTACATAGAGAGATCCTGTCTCAAAAAACTAAAACAGCAACAGCAACAAGAAGTCCAGGATATACCTTCTCCCAGTAGAGACAGGGTTTGGCGTGCTCCAGAACTCGGCCTTCAGATGAGTGCTTCTCAACCTCCCTAACGCTGCATGTGCCTCTTTAAGACAGTTGTGGTGACCTCCGTCATAAATTACTTTGTTGTCACTTTACGACTTAAATTTGCTCCGGTTATGATCAGAATATAAATATTGTTGGAGATAGAGGTCTGTCAAGGGGGTCCCGACCCACAGGTTGAGAACCACTGCTTCAGACAGTCGTTCTCACTGCTGGAATCCTTCATTTCAGGACTTTAGCCATCCAGACCCATGTGAACCCACAACACACAGCCACACTAGAGTTAGCCAACTCTAACCTCTCCCAGAAGCTCCTGTGATACGTTTCCAAACTGCCCACCCAGGCAACTAGGATCCCCAAGAGACATCTCAAATGCCGTGTGCTAACAACCCTTACTTGTAAATCCACACCAGACTCTTGATAAATAGTAACATTTTAGGGATAGCTGCTAAGCGGCAAGCACTGTCCACAGCACAGCTAGCTTCGGCCCTCCGGAAGCTTATGCTCTAATGGAGACAGACAGAACAGTTCAAGTTTACCTATGGCATAGTACTAGGGGAGCAAAAACAGTGGAGTCAGAGAACAGATCTGGAGGATGGGGTTGCTGGGCTATCACTTTAAGGGTGAGTAAGGGCGAAGGCTTTGAGCCGGTGCCAAGGGTGGTGAACCATGCCTATAACCAACCGCAGCACGTTGGCAGCTGAGGTGTGAGTGCTATAAAATTGAGGTTAACCTGGGATGCATTAGGAGCCCCCTGTGTTAGACTAGAACAGAAAAAGGGAGGGAAGGAGGGGGAGGAGAGGGGAGAGGGGAGGAGTTGGGAGGAGGGGGGAGAGAGAAGAAGGGAAAGCAGGGGAGAGGGGAGGAGAGAACAGGCCAGTCTCAAGTCGAAGCTTCTCAGCTACAGGAAGTGAAAAGCAGAGTCACCGGTCTCCATCTGCCTAAAAATTGGTTTTAGTGCAACAGAATCTTCTTAAAGATTGACTGTAGATCCACGGGCTCCAATTAGGATTAATTGATATTTTCTAAATGTCTCTGTGACCACTGTGCAGAGTATACACTACAGCCCATTTTTTCAAAAGCAAAGACTGCCAGCAGGATGCATCTGTCTAGATGAATAGTCAATTTTCTTCTCAGACCAAACTAAAACCTTTGAAAGTTGGTACTAAATGAAAAATAAATCAGTAAGATAACTTGAGTTTTCTTTTAAGCATTTAAAACCTACACCCAAACAGGATTATGAAAAGACAACAGAAGACGGTTTCCTCTTGCCCCAGCCCCATCTCTCCCAGGACTTTGAAACATGGTCAGTCCATGACACGAGGCTCACCTGTCTTCTACTTGGCTTGACTCACCTTGTCAAGATGTTGCTGCAGGATGTCTCGCATCTGCGTTCGTTCAGCACTCTCTGTACCCGAGGCAGCACTTAGACACCGTGAGAGAGTCCCAACTTCCTCCTCAGCATCCTCACCAAGAAATATCCGTTCATCCAGATTCCCAGAGGCTAACACGTATTCCTCATACACCTTATTAAGAGCCTTACTGTGGGGACACAGGACCACATTTCAGTTTGTGTTCCACACCATGCAGTGTTTTACTACAGGATCTGGGAAATTCCTCAAAGTCATTTATTTCTGTAGAATAACTGCTCATTACAGAAACTGAAGAGAAGCTGTAGCTTCGATCTGTGTGTCCAGCACACGCTGAATATGTGTTTTCAATAGTGTGTCAAGGTAGGAACCCTGAAGAAACCTGCCTCCAGTAAGATAATAATAATAATAATAATAATAATAATAATAATAATAATAATAATAATAA
>JADRCH010000063.1:5060893-5088937 GCA_019843965.1 Rhynchomys soricoides | reverse complement strand
AATAATAATAATAATAATAATAATAATAATAATAATAATAATAATAAAAGCATTCAATATGCTAAATTATATTAAACTAAAGTATAAACAGTTGTGATCCTGGGTGACATACAACTGGCATACGACCATGCAGGACCATTCTTCAGCTATTCTTGGCACCTCTAAAGACCTGGTATTGCCACACTGTCACCTCTAAAGAGCCGCATACTAGTCATCTTTTCCTTTTCTTAACTTTTTTTAAATTTTGAGACAAAGTAGCCTCAAACTCACAATCACCTTGACTCGGGTCCCAAGTGCTGCAATGTCAGCCATGTGCCCCGATGGCTAGGTACGAAAGCATTTCTTTCTTCTTCTCTTTTTTAAATATTTACTTATTTATTTTATGTATGGGAGTACATTGGAGCTGTCCTCAGACACACCAGAAGAGGGCATCGGATCCCATTACAGATGGCTGTGAGCCACCATGTGGTTGCTGGGAATTAAACTCTGGACCCTGGAAGAGCAGTCAGTGCTCTTAACCACTGAGCCAGCTCTCTAACCTCCAAAAGCGTTTCTTAATTTCAAAATTTATAATCCAAAATCTTGAGTACTAAAACTTTGAACAACAAAAACAAGTCACTGAGCTTAAAGGTGTGTGCTTATAGTAGAAGTTTCCAGAACTGTGATGGCTTCTATAACTTCTGCCATAAAGCATTAAAAATGTCCAGAGTGCAAATAGTACAGACACCAAGCATGAGGTCTCTTCACAGGTAAGTTAAATGATCAGAGCAAGCTGGACATGGGGAGGTAGAGGCAGGTGGATCTCTGAGTTGGAGGCCAGCCTGGTCTACAGAACAAATTCCAGAACAGCTACAGCTACAGCTACAAATAAAACCCCTGTCTCAAAAACCAAAACCAAAACCCGAGCAACCAAGCAAACTGCCCTAACAGGTCTGCAACGTAAGTACTCACAAACTCTCTCCGAAGTTCCCGGGCTCCAGGAAGCCAGTAAGATTTTCTTCCTTCCCCCTGAGGATCTACGATGAAAAGAAAGGTCCTTAGGTTACGTGCAACCAAGTCTTTATCCAGAAAACATCCGTATGCCGTTACTTACAAACCTTTTTTTCAAAAAGCTTCCTAATATAGGGTTTCCAGAAATGCTCCTTTATTCCCTTTGCCTCCAACACTAGACCGTCATGTAAGGAGCAGAGCTTCTCAATGACACATGGGGGGTCAGAGGAAGGCTTCGAGTCCTTGGGGTGACAGTCCTCTGACAGGCCTGTGATGTATAAAATCACAAAATGGAGACACTGGTCAGCATCAACTAGCTAACATACAATACACTGAACCAGGAATGTTGGTCTGGTCAGGGTACGATCAGCATGTGTAACTAATTTACATACACCTCAAAAGATGGAGACAGCAGGAGAGAGCTGGATTTGCAGCATCCCCCATACAAACAGACAGACAGGGGCACGCTTCCTCACACCTATAACCCAGTGCTCAGGAGGACTGTCGTAAACTAGGACCGCTGAGCTGTAAGATCCTGTCTCGCACAGAGAAAGGGCTGCATAAATTATTAGTTAAATACCTTTTAGAATGGTGGTAGAGGTAAAGCACATCACTACTCAAAAGACTAAAGGCTGCTAGAAAAATAGTAAGTTGGAGGAATATCTGAAAAACATCAGAATTGTGTTCTGCATATGAGCCTTACATTCAAATTTAACAAAACAAAACAAAACAAAAGCCACTTAAAAAATTATACAGTTTTGCCAGGTGAGATGGCTCACACCTCACCTGGATTATCCAGCACTCAGGAACAGGGGCAGGTTGATCTCTGTGAATTCAAGGCCAGCCTGGTCTACATATCGAGTTCCAGGACAACCAGGGCTACAAAGACCCTGTCTCAAATAAACAAGCAAGCATTACCCATTTCAGTCTGCTGAGATGGCTCATCAGATGAAGACACCTGCTTCCAAGCCTGACAACTGGTTTGATCTCTAAGACTGATGTGGTGGAGGGGAGGACAGAGTCCCTCAAGTGTCCTCTCACCTGTACATGTACGCCGTGGAGGGCCCAGGCAGTCCCCCTGCCGCCCACACTAAAATGTGACAGTTTTTAAAACAAAGTTGACAGCTCACACATCATCAACTTTGACTTGATCATATCAGACATATTTATATTAATTTATAGTGTGCTCTTTCATAATAACATAAAAAAAAAATCAAAGAAAATTAAATGGAGTAAAAACAGAACAAATAAAACTATCAGATGCAGCACAGAGCCAGGGCATCCTGTGTTCAGTCCCCAGGAAGGAAGGTAAAAGAATAGAGTGAAGATGAATGGATGCACAGGAAGGGGCAAAGGTCAAGTGCTCCTGTCTAAAATGCTTGGACCAAGATTTAGTGTTTAGTCTTTTGAATTTTGGACCATCTGTACCATTTTTATTAGATGAACATGCATGACCAAAAACTCTTTGGTGATCCAAAACCTATTTTTCGGCTTTGTCTTCCTGCTATCTTGTTTGTTGTACTGTACTGAAGATCAAACTCAGGGCCAGCCAAGCAGCCTGCCACAAACTCCGTCTCAGGTCTCCATCTCACACCTTGGGAGGCACAGGTAACTGTAGTAAGTAACTCCACTAATTCTAAAATCAACCCTGATGGGAACGTTGAAGTTCTCATCGAAACTGTGCCCAAACTGACAGTCAGCGTTCTTCCACGGTGTTCTCCATGTAGAATCAGCAATATCGACTAGTCTATGCATCCTCAGTGTTTACATGTATGGCTTACAGAAATCACATAATTTAAAGCATAGTACACACACTGCCAACATGAGTATGATTCTCCTACCGGTCCCTAAAGATCATAGTTCTTGTTTTAGAACTTTAGTTTTCTGTAGCAAAAGAAGTGAAATACGGTTCTTTTAACCAATTCTTTGTTGCTACTTGGAGTTCATTAGGCACCAAGCATGCAAACAGCAAAACATACTACCATGGCTTTAGAGTTATCTTTACACTCTGAGTTTCTACATTCTTCTCTTTTTCCATATATTTTTCAAAAACCTCTAAAGTTATCATTTAAAACGACATTTGGTGATATTTGCTTTTTTTTTTTTTTTTTTTGAGATGGGGGTAGGGCGGGGACTGGAGAGATGATTCACTAGTTAAGAGCACAGCTTTCTCTTCCAGAGGACCTAGGTTCAATTCCCAGCACACATGGCTCAGGGCCATCTATAAGCCCGGCTCCACAGGATTTGACACTCTCCTTCTGGCCTGTGAGAACACAAGGCACACATGTAGTACACAACCATACATGTAGACAAAACACCCATACACATAAAATAAAACAAAACATTTAAAAATGTCTGGATGCTGACTTCAGTATAAGCACTCCATATGACCTTAGGTAGCAGAAGCTCTCCAATGCTCATGTTCTATGAGGCTAGCAAACCTGCATCTGGGGATACAGTTCCCACGAGTAAAAATCATGCAAAAACATGGGCTGTCAATAAACTTACCTTTAAAATTGGGGTTCACAAGTTCTTTACGGTTAGAACATTGTAGGGCATTTCCATAAACCAAATCTAATGCACACAGCAGAAGATGGTAGGAATTGACCAGATCATCACTAATCATGGGGAAGTTTCCTACAGGGTTATAAAAGTCACAGTTAAATCATCATCCACTGCACAGTATTTTAAAAATAATTGCTTCCTTTAGTTATAATGACACCATACACCATTATACCAAGTTGATTCAAGAGTGATACTGTGGCCGGGCAGTGGTGGCGCATGCCTTTGATCCCAGCACTTGGGAGGCAGAAGCAGGCGGATTTCTGAGTTCGAGGCCAGTCTGGTCTACAGAGTGAGTTCCAGGACAGCCAGGGTTATACAGAGAAACCCTGACTCGAAAAAACTGAAGAAGAAAAAAAAAAAAAGAGTGATACTGTGTTTTGGCAAATTTACATTTTAGGACACTGATCATGTATGTCTAAAAATTTAATGAAATCTAAAATTTTACTTAAATTCACTATACATTCAAGAGGCATCTATTAAGTAGCTAGTAGTGAACTAAAACTTTAATTATTATTGGTCTAGTCCTTGGAATTCTGAACACACACAAAATTTTACCAACTCTCTTCAACTGTAACAAATTATTTTATATAAAAAGGTTTTCCTGCAGTGAAAATAACTATTTAGAGGTAAACCACTAGAAAATGATCCATGTATGATTTTTCTCATATCTGTAATCTAAAGAGAAGAGAGCACTAATGGAAATGACTTAAAATACCTTCCTATATAGCCATAAAGGTCATTCACGTTAATGCAACGGGACACAGACACAGACATTAGACTTCAAAAGCTACTATTGTCCCAAGGATAACTGTCATGCCTGCAGCAAAAAATAGATAAATAAATAAATACATAAGGAAAGAGAGAGAAGACAGACAGACAGACAGACAAAATGAAACAAGCACCCGCCTGCAGATGAGTCCTTCCTACAGTGCTGCTTATGAAGGGTGCTGAACTGCTCCATTTAACTGCCAATGAGCATCTCTCTGAAGAGCCGCTGTCACACCTCTGCATTTTCACACAGTGCAGACCCAAAGCACGCATCACACTTTCACACACAGTGCCTACCCAAATGCATCCAGCACGCATGCTTCCCTTCATCTCAGCTGGCTCTGTATCAAACTTTTCCCATTTGCTTCCTTCCAAGGGAAGTTACCACCTACCCCAGCTTTTTCTTTGGGAGACAAGTTGAACCAAAACAAATAAATAAAATCCTGCTACTGCCAGAAAGGCAAATAATTATTAAGAGATTAAATTCTGCATTGGTACAACCAAGTTAACTTGCTTGTCTTTGCTATAAAAGGTCAAATATTAAAAGTCTCTCCTACTGTACATAAAACAGGAAGCCACACTTCCTGTTTTTAAGCTACTAAGCCATCACTGGCAAGCCTGGACTTGTTCCTGTGTGTACAGCAGCACTGTAACTCCTAACCACAGGCTGAAATGCCCCTAAAGGTCAAATTCTAAATGAAATCTCAGGACAGTCCCAACAGGACACATTTGCCATCTCAAACCCTGACCTTACAAATGGACGGTAATTTACAAGCCACCTTACCATTTAATAGAGAGAGAACAGCAAGCCTTAACCTCTAGATTTGGCTTGTCCAGGCAAAACATTTTCTATTTTATGGAAACAGAAAATGGTCTTCTGCTCAAAAAACCCTTCATGTGACAGCTCAGACTTGTCATTTGCCATGCCAAATCAACAAAGATACAGAGGATGAGTTTACTACCAGGATTGAGATTACCTAAAATGACCATAGGCTACCAGCAAAGTGTATTTTCCCACAAAAGAAAACAAGTACTGAACGAAGGCAGCTAAGCTACCGATCCGATCCAAGCACACCACATAAGCCACACCAAGCTGTGCTACACCCCTGAACTCAATCCTGGAAGCATCAATCCAGCCCAGGGAACAAAGACAGACTTCCATCTCAAAACAATAACAACAACAACAACCAAAAAACCAAAACCAAAACAAAAAAGCCTAAAAAACAAAGCTAAGTACAGTGGATTCCGCCTGAGACTCTGCCATTGTTTTAACAGTTCATACATTAGCAAATGCATTCACTCTTAAACACGCACAAACTAGATTAAAATCCTAGTAGCTGGGCAGTGGTGGCGCACGCCTGTAATCCCAGCACTTGGGAGGCAGAGACAGGCGGATTTCTGAGTTTGAGGCCAACCTGGTCTACAGAGTGAGTTCCGGGACAGCCAGAGCTACACAGAGAAACCTTGTCTCGAAAAACAAAACAAACAAACAAAAAAATCCTAGTAGCCACACAGCCAAGACGTAAGATTACTATCACATGTAATGCCAGTCACATAAGCTAATATGGTAGCCTTCACAGAAAAGCCCAAGCTTTTCTTTTGTCATTGATTTATATCACATTTATTTTATTTTATGTTTGTGGTGTTCAGGATTGAATACAGGGCCTTGTGCATGTTGGACAAGCACTTCACCACTAGGCCATGTCTGTGACTTCTGACTGCACTGATGCATTGTTATGGAAAGCCAACTAAGAAGCTATCGAAGACTCTCCCTTCCACTGGGGTACACAGCTCAGATAACGATGGAGGACTCCTCTGCTGCCTTAGAGAGGACCAGTTGTGATTACAACACTCCAGGAGACCACACCTTCTTATTCAGCCTCAAACCGGGAGACAGGAGACCTGAATTCAAATCCTTACACTACTCTTTTATTTTTTTTCCATTAATTAATGTATTTATTCACTTTGCATCCTGATCACAGTCCCCTCTTTCCTCCCAGCCCCCCTTAAACAGCCCCTCCCCATCTCCTCTGAGAAGAGGGAGGCCCCCCTGGGTACCAACTCACATCAAGTCACTGCAGGACTGGGCACATACTCTCCCAGTAAGGTCAGGCAAGGCAGCCCAGTTAGGGGAACAGGATCCACAGGCAGGCAATGGAGTTAGAGACAGTCCCATCTCCAGTTGTTGGGGGACCCACAAGACCAAGCTGTACATCAGCTACATATGGGGGGAGGGCAGCCCATATATGCTCTTTGGTTGGTGGTTCAGTCTCTGGGAGTCCCAAGGTCCTGGTTAGTTGATTCTGTTGGCCTTTCTGTGGAGTTCCTATCCCCTCAGGGTCTCTCAATCCTCCCCCCAACTCTTCCATAAGACTCCTTGAGCTCAGTCTAATGTCTGGCTGTGGGTCTCTGTATCTGATTTGGTCAGCTGCTGGGTGGAGCCTCTCAGAGGACAGTTGTGCTAGGTTACTGTCTGCAAGAATAACAGTTTCTGGCTTTAGTTGCCTAATCTTGAATGAGTCCATTATGATCATTGATCTGATGAAGGGAATCTCTTATACAGTAATTTTCCTTTATCCGTGGCTTTCTTTTTATAATCTCAGTTACCTATGATCAACAGACCAAAAATCTCAAATAGAAAATTTAAGAAATAATTCTCAGATAGGCAAGGATGCCTATAATCTAAATACTAGGGAGACTGAGGCAGGAGGATCACAAATTCTAGGTCAGACTGGCCTAAAGAGTTAGCCTCAAGAGTTATAAACAACAACTATAAAATGGCATGTTTCACAGTTCTGCCCAGCTGTGTGGACAGCTCTGTCCTTCCTGTGTCCTGCATGTCCAGGCTGAATATGCTTTGTATCCATAGGCCAGGTAGCTGTTTTTGTGGTTATTTGATCTACTAACTCCATGCAGCAGAGATTTTATTCAAGCAATCTGTATTTCACTTAGCAATGATCCTGAGGTAGTACATCAACTTGCCAAAAAAGAGCCATAAGATGAAAGTGTTTCCTTTAAGTGAAAAGTTGAGTGTCCTTAATTTAAATTTTAAAAAAGGGTTTTTAAAAGTGCTGGATAGATGGCTCAGTGGTTAAGAGCACTGGCTGCCCTTCCAGAGAGCCCAGAGTTGAGTTCCCAGCAACCTCTTGGAGAATAACAAGCATCTGAACTCTAGTCCAGAATATATAATGCCCCCTTCTGACCTCCTCTGGTACTGCATGCACATGGTGACAGACGTGCAGGTAAACAAGCATGCATAGAAAACAGAATCCTTAAAAGAATCAATCATATGATGCTGCTGCTGAGACTTAGCGTACAATAAGGTAATTGATAGAGACATAATTTATATAACATCTACTATACTATCATAACTGCTCTGTTCTTATTATTTCTTACTGTGTTTGGTATATAAATTAAACTATACGTAGGTATGTATAGCAAGAATCATAACATTCAGGGGTTGGAACTATCTTGGTTTCAGGTCTTAGGAGGTATTCTGCATACATAAAGGGGGGCCTCCAGTATGCATGCAGCTCTTTCCAATTTTGATACTTTGTATCTCATTGAGTTATATTAGTGGGAGCAGTATGCACAGTCTATAGAGAAAAACCTAACGTATGTAATTATACCTCCTCCTTTAGACTGTTAAGCATTATCCCTGTACAGAATATACCAAAGTCATAGAGGCGTACTTCAGTGCATGCATACCTTGCACAGGGTAATGGAATGAAAAGAGGGAAGAGAGCCTAAGTATCTGATTAAGTTTAGTCACACTCGTTACCTGTAGACATGCAGAAAGTCATCAGGCCTATTCTGAGGACTTCAGTCCCACTCAGTGAATCAGGCACAGCTTATGAAGAGCAGAGCCCCATGTACAAGCTAATGCAGCGTTTGGTGGTTCTGTTCTCAACTCAAAAGACTAGCTTCACATCAAAGAGGTGTGGGCAAGGATTAAGTGAAGGTACGCCATTTAACACGAGGGGACATGGATATTGTAAAGACAGTAACGAAGAGCCTCGTACAAAAGTGAGGCTTTCTTCCTGATTCATAACACAGCAGATAAAATCAGCACCTAAACACAGTTAGCTAATTCCTGTCGGAATATACATTACTCTTACCTTTTGCATATATAAAAAGCACCCAACAAAAATGGAAAATTTCAGATGTGGTGCAAGGCTGTCGCCTGGAGGAGAAACACAAAGCTGTGAGACAAATGTAAGAATTACAGAAGGGCGACCCAAATGATTCAAATCAGATATGCACAAGCCCACCGGCGTCGGAGGGGTAACAGACGTGGCTTTTCAGGGAAATGTACGAGACATTCTGCCCCAACCAAACACTGAAAGCAAACAGCCGGGAGGCAGAGAAAAACAGCTCAGATGCAAAACAAACAAACAAACAAACAAACAAAATCCTTTTTAAGTTTTGGGGGTAAAGACTCATAAGGCACCAAGCAACAAGATAAACTACAGCTCTGTGCTGACATCAGTCCAGCTGCTCTGTGCTGACATCAGTCCAGCTAATGCTGCTTCCGGGCCGCAGGCAATCTTGGGTTACTGCTTCTCCCCATGCGGACGGACTGCAGCCCCCTGGCTACCTAAAGTACTCCACGCTCTAAAATCACGAAAGGTCATTCTGAAGTAAACTCTGGCCCTATCCTTCCACCTGTACTCCGTCCACTCAGAGACCAAGCTGTCTGCTAACAGGGGGCTCAGATCTGCTGTGGCACGGCTTTTCTGCCAAAATCTCTTGCCAGTGCTTAAACCAGACTTCTATGGGGCCCAAATCACAAGAGCCTCATCTTTCATTTTATTTTTGTTTTCTGAGACCGGAGGATCTCGTGTCACCCAGGCTGGCCTCGAACTTACTATATAGCAGAGGCTGACCTTGAACACTTGCATTTGCCAAATGCTAGGATTACAGGTGTATGTCACCATGCCCAGCTTTACAGCAGGATCAAGAAGAGCAGCCAACCCTGGAGAAGAGCAAGGAGCTGGTTCAGTTCTGGTCCTAGCAGGAGCAGGCACTTGTTCTCCTGGATCTTTCCCCTTCACCTGTCCACTACAGTTAGGAGCAGTACTGGATTTAATCCAGTAGGTCACAGTTATAGCAAGAGTCAGCCAGAGCTGTGCTTCTAACATAGCTTATTGCAGCACTCAGGAGGCAGTAGAATCTGTAGTTCAAGGCCATGCTTGACAACTTAACGTGTTCAAGAATACCTAGGCTACAAGAGACTCTGTCTCAAAAATAAAAAAAAAAAAAAGTTATGGCCTTTCTGCCATAGTATGTGATAACCTATTAATAATTTTGATCAGCCTCCAATATAAAATGTGGGCCTTTTTGCTTGTAATATGTAAGCTTCTCTAAATTTTAGCTCTTAACATTAGGAAGTACCTAACCGATCTGCTCCCCAAGTCCCCCTTGCTGCCTCTGCACATATCACTATTTCTTCTGTACTAAAGGTCCCATCACTATTTCTAAAGTCCTCTGCCAAATCCTACCCAGTTCTTCTTACTCTATGCAATGCTAGCAAACTGGGTCATCTAGGTTTATCCTGGCCTCAGAAATCTTACTTTTGTGTGCCTGCTGCAGCACTCTCATGGCCTGCCTGATATTTCTTCTCTCTTGCTTTACTGTCAACTCTCAGAAGAGAGACCACAGTTCTGTTTGAATGCCTATCCGTTACACAATACCAAAACGATAATGTCTTGTTGTGTTTAACACACAGTGACATAGCCACAGCTGTACATGACAGTCATACTCACAAGGCTGGGCCATCATGGTAAAGCATCACCCACTGTCAGGTGCATGGACCACCTGCTATGCAGGAGTTTATTTTCCCCATGTTACAAGGCTCAGACTGCTAAGGTTGTCTATTACATGCTCACACCTGAGAAGAGTGCTTGCCTCATGACACACAGTTACGTGCTATACATCGTAGTATGACTGTTAGCAGAAAGTGCTAGAAAGTGCCAAGACCTATAGAGTAAACTGGATGTGGTAGAACATTCCTGTAATCCCAGTGCCTGGAAGGCTGATACAGAAGGATAGCAAGTTTGAGGCCAGCCTGGACTACACAATGATATTCCTTCGCCCGTTTTAGGGGGTTTTGATTTTGTTTTATTTTCTCTTTTGGCTGAAACAGAAGCTCTTTTATACAGTCCAGGGGATCCTCCTGCCTCAGTCTCCTTAATGCTGGGATTACAGTTCTGTGTGACTACACCCAGTCTCTTGTACATTCCTCATGAATACTGTTGTAGCTCCATTTAAGAGGAGATTTCCTCACATACTTTAAAAGCAAAGTTTCCCTTTCTGTCTTAAACATCCTTGGCTATTAAAGGAGGGCAGTTTGTGTCTTCTAGAGAAAACTAGCCAGAATAAGCTGGTTTTGTAGACCTGAAAACAAATTCACAGTAGTTGAATTCCCCTATTCTCACCTAACCTAGTTTCTTTGGTGATGACTAGTTATGAACATCAAACTCATTTCAGGGACTATTATTCAGTTTGACATAAAGGTCAAATGATAGCAAATATCAGTATCTGTTCAATACCAAGAAAGTCAACTGGAAAAAAGTGCTTGGGGACTGACTTATGCAACCTGTACTTTTTTGGTTGCTTAAATAAAAAGAAAACAATTATATCAATGTAAAACCCAAACATTCTGAATTGTGAAAGAAGCCCGGCAACTTCTAACACCCGGCAAAGAGCAACAACAAATTATTATTTTTTAAAATAATACCTTTAAAGCCAGGCATGGAAGTACATGTCTTTAACCCCAAGACTCAGAGGCAGAGGCAGGCAGATCTTTGAGTTGGAGGCTAGCCTGGTCTACATAGTGAATTCCATGCCTCCAAGGCTACATAGGGAGACCCTGTCTCAAAACAAACAAGCAAAGACTCCCAGCCTCTCAGAAGGACTGATTTATGAAGCATTTTCCCAGAGATGCATACCTCTGCTTTCTTCCTCTTTGCTGGCGAGGTTGTTCTTCTTGGGGATATTTAAAAATGTCTTGAAAAATGGGTTCATATTTCTTAAAAATCACAGCAGAAACAGTGAAGTTTCTTTCTAATCTTTCAGTACGTTCTCGGAAGTGTGGGGGTAGATTTGCCATGTCTTCCCACTTCTTCATCTTGTTAAAAAATTCAATCAGGCTGATATTTAAAAATAAAAGAGAGGTACTTTAATAACGTAAAGGTGATGTCATGCCAATACAAGTAAATGCCGATACAGTAAACTAAAATAATTTCATCGAATTCTATTTGGACAACGCCATAACATCCAGTGGATGCCCTTGGTCAGGTTAGTCTCCTACCCTTTGCCTTGTTACTCCAGCCCCCCTGGCCTACTCTGCTCAGGTTTGGTTCTTTGTGTGTATGTGTGTGTATGATAATGTAGCTGACACATGGAAATGCACGTGGAAGACAGAAATTGATGCTCGGTGCCATCCTCAATGACTTTATCACTTGGGTTTTTCGGCTGAGTGTGGCAGGAGCTTTTACCCATGGAATCTTCTCATTGGCCCGATTCAGATCTTTTAAATACTAGAGCTACTGGGCTGGAGAGATGGCTCATCATACTTAAAGAGTATTTGCTATTCTCGCAGAGGACCTGGGTTCAATGCCTAGCAACCACAAGGTCACACATGACCATCTTTTATTACAGTCCCAGGGGATCTGATGCCCTCTTGGACGCCAAACATACACATGGTACTACATACATTCAGGCAAAATGCTTATACACATAAAATAATAAAATAAACCTAAAAAAATTTTAAAAGATACTAAAGTTAGCATAGAAACAGCCAAAATCTCAATTTATACATCTTCCTAATCTAGTTCTCCACTCCTTCCAAATGTTACCCCAATTCTGAAGTTAGTTTGGTTATTTTTCCATACATATATTCATAAAAAAACAGTATCTTTCGTTCACTTTTACATTTTATGTAAAATGTATCACACTATATGTAACATTCTGCAACTTAATTTTCATTTATTGTTTCTGAGATTCACTAATGTCAATACATGGAAATATCTAACTCATTTATTTAATTACTAAACCCATTCCTTCCTATGAACATAGAATAACTTCCTGCATTCACTTGACAAACAGAGACAAGTTACTTCTAATTTCTCTTTAGTAAAATGGTATAGGTGAGTGGCTCCGAGGCTAAGAGCATTTGTTGCTCTTGGCAGAGGACTCAGGTTCCGTTCGAGCAGCCAATGGCAGCTCATGACCATCTGTTACTCTAGCTCCAGGAAACCCAATGCCTTCTTCTGGTCTCCAGACACCAGGAACACATGTGGTCCACACACACACATGCAAACACTCATACACATATAAAAGCCATGAATTTTCAAATGCTGCAATAAACATCTTGGCATGTGCATATGAGTTTCTTTAGGATCGGAGACTATGCAGCTTCGATTTTACTACACATCCCATGAACATTAAAACAAATTCTATGCATAATACCTAATAATTCATATTTACTTACCTTTTCAATCCATGGGATTGTCAAAGGCTTCTCAATGTCTTTACTTAAACTTATTAACAACATTACACGGTAATCTATAACCTTTAATGCATTACAATGCAAATACACTCAAGTTCGTACAATATGATCCTGCCTCTGAAATGGTAATAGAAAACCACGACTCAATTTCTAAACTCAGCTGTGTACATGTTAGATGCTCAGAAAGTAGTAAACAAAGAGAATTTTCATTATCCGTGTGATTTCTAAGCTTTCTTTACTGTAGCTACATTCTACTTTTTAAGTTCTAATACACTTACCTCTGCTCGGAACATCGAAGGATTCTAGTTAAGGACACATAGTTTCCTTCAACAGTCCCTTTGCTCACAGTTGGAACCGATTTTCTGCAAGCCACATATAAGGCACATGCTAACCAATGAAGATCATTTCCCTGAAAAAGAAAACAGGGTTTTAGCTAATGACTTCTGTGTGCTTCTGTGTAAAACTTTATGCACTCGTATCGAAAGTAAGATTTCTGTGACAGCCCTTGCCCACGGCCTCTTCCTGTATGACACTGACATTTGTCCATGTACAGCTCTGTGTAAAAGTAATGTTATGAAACTTCAAAGGACACAGAAGGGAACACCAATACCACCTGCCTCCGTCTCTGAGGAAGTCACCAACCAGCATAGAAAAAGTGTGACTCCCTTCGACTGTCAGGCTGACAGAGAAAATATGGCAGTGGCCAGTTAGAGAAAGAGAGATGCCCAAGGAGCCCTGCCATCCCGAACTGCACCCACCCTGTGACTCAATGCTTCCAGGTGAGACAACAGTCATTTTGATGCAGAAAAGTGGCATCTCCTGTGTACTGCCCGAATTCCCAAACTACAGCGCAGTATCCCAGCTTTCAGCAAGGATGTCAGGATCCAGGCCCAGGATCACATGCTCTCACAGTACATTACCAAGGATGTCAGGATCCAGGCTCAGGATCACATGCTCTCACAGTACATTACCAAGGATGTCAGGATCCAGGCCCAGGATCACATGCTCTCACAGTACATTACCAAGGATGTCAGGATCCAGGCTCAGGATCACATGCTCTCACAGTATGTTTCCCATCACGTCCTCTCTCCCCCCTTAAACACAGCCCTGAGCAATGGATTCGTACAGTGCTTGGTCTGGAGGATGGCTTTGTTTGGGGGTTTGGGTTCTTGGTTTTGGCCCTGCGGAGTATCAGAACTCAAGGACTCACCACCATACCCACGTCGCTGCAACACAACCTCATGGTGTCATAATTTCCCTGATTCTATGACCTCGAGGTAAACCAAGCTTTTCAACTACTGAATTTTTCTGCCATCAAGATCTTTTAGGAAGAATGCAGGCAAGCAGTCATAATGTCATCTTTGTTCTAAAAAGAGGTTTAAGGGAGATGAGAGAATCTATAACTACATCATTCCCTAAAAGGGAAAAAAACCAGTCTTACCCATGAGACTATTACGACACTTGAAGGGTAAAGGAACCGAAGAAGAGCTTTGTAAAGTAATCCATGCCTAGGGCCACCAACAGCAGAAGAGAGGATTCCTCTGAACTGGCGCATCATTAGCCCTAACAAACATCTGTTGAAACATCCTTCACACCCACTGTGGGGCTGAGGAGACAGCTTGGTGGGTAGTGCTTCCCTGGCGTGCTTGAGGTCTTGGGCATGAATATGATGGCCCACTCTTATAACCCCAAATGGCTTGAGGATCTCAAGTTCAAAGTCATCCTCAGCTACACCCTCAGCAAGTTCAAGGCCAGGGTGCACTATATGGATCTAGTCTCAAAAACAAACAAACAAACAAACAAAAAAACCAAAAACCTGGTGGCAGTGGGGAGGAGTCATTTCAAATTCACATTCCATGGCCATGTAACTCAAGTAGATCTGCCTTGGCTGCATATTAGAGATCTCACCATGGGCAAACTACTTAAGCCCAGAGGTTTCATTTTTTTCGCTGACAACTGTGAGAATTATTTAAGCTACAAGAATTTAGAAAATGGGGCTGGAGAGATGGCTCAGTGGTTAAGAGCAGTAGCTGCTCTTCCAGAGGTCTCTGGTTTCATTCCCAGCACCCATGTGGTGGCATATAACTGTGTAATTCCAGATCTAGGGGCTCTGACACCCTCTTCTGGCCTCTTTAGGTTCTAAGCCTGCATTTGGTACACAGACATACATGTGGGCAAAACATTTATTTGCATAAAATTTTAAAAAAGATTTCAGGAAAACAGCTGAGATACTTCTAAAGCAGATGGTAAGTATTAAGTATCAGGTGAGCTTTATGTCCTCTGTATGCTTTCAGACAACCACTGGCCCACATTACTCTACAGTATTCCTGACTGGAAACTCATGCAAGCATCAGGGAGTTTTAGGTTTCATCCACTACTTTATTCCCAGTACCTAAAAAATGATGGCAAGAGATAGGGGCTCAGGAAATACTCCAAAACGAACAAATGTTCGTGCCACTCTAGGGTTGTCCTAGATGTGGTGGGGTAGACACCACAGCTAAAAGCAGCGTGGGGAGGAAGGGGTTTGTGTGCTTCATAGGTTGCAGTCAGGATCTCCAGGCAGGAACCTGGAGGTAAGAGCTGAAACAGTAAAGCTGCCTTCCTTCTATAGCCCAGGACCAGCAGGGGCAGCATAACCCACAGTGGGTTACATCAATTAGCAATCAAGGACATGCTCCACAGGCATGCCCACGATCCATCTGATGGAGGTGATTCCTCAAATGAAGTCTCCCCCTTCCCAGGTGTGTCAAGTTGACAACTGAAGCTATGACAGGCATAAACTGGGCTAAGAATTGAGATTAAGACCTCACTAGCCAATCCAAATTTTAAAAATAAATAATAAACAAACAAATAAATAGAAAGCCTCAGCCAAACAAGAAATAGTATGTTTTCAAAAATAATTTACTAAAGGAGCTGGCAAGGTTAGGCAGGTAAAGGCGCTAGCTGACAAACACGTCTAATGGACCCGAAGTGATCCACTGGTAGAAACATCAATTCTCCAAAGTCATCCTGTGACCTACACACCTACACACACACACACACACACACACACACACACTAATTTACTAAGCATCTGTTAAATGTCACTTGCATATGTGACACCAGGCTTCATATGACTTAGTCTGTGAATTGAAGCCTCTGCTGTGTTTTAATGCTTATTCTAGCTAATTTACAGTGCCATCTCTAAGGTGAAGTAAGAGTTTGTTTGGGAGTATTTATGTCCTCCAAATCAGAAGTTCCCCTCTTTGTCTGGCTACAGGAGACACTGAGTCAGAAAGAAGGCTACAGTCTCTTCAGCCAGACTGCTTCAGTATATGAAAATTTCTGCACACATACACACATTGCTTTAGTTAAGCTTTATGTCAGCACTTTGAAGTGGGCCCAAATAACAAAACTGCTTACACAACAAAACGGAGTTTTGCTGTGGTTAAAAACTTGTCCGGTCACTCAGATCTAGGTCTAAAGCTGCCGTGTTTCTTCTTTCTTTCTTTTTTTATCTTTTGGTGGGTGTAACAAATGGAGAAAAGGGAATTTGATGTGTGACGATTTTTTTAAAAAATAGAAATAAACCGACTCAGAAGAATGGCACGAGTACAGCCATATTATAAGTTACAATAACACCTTGCTTAGCCTTCGGATCAGGGGCCTCTTTGCTCTGCTCTTTCCATAGCTATATATAAAATCAAAGGGCCACAAGCACAGGCAGCTATAAACAATCCGGACTTCCGTGTCACTTCCCATTGGCCCATACAGGGGAGGTGCCTGCAGAGTTGACAGGCACTAGCCCGAACAGCCATTTTCGTCCACTGCAAACCCTGTCCCAAGAACGGAACATAACAAGCCTACACCTGGATGACAGCCAAAAAGAGTGCCCGAACTCAGCAACAAATGTTGTGTGTCTACACCCGCTTTTCATCTGCCGGGTGGTGGGGGACAATAAATCCTAAGCCGTCCTCACACGAAAGCAATCGCGAAACTTAATGCGTCTCCTCTGACGGCTGCAAAGCCAGGGGGAGGCAATAGTGCGGTGCAAACGACCAAGTGACCCCAGAGCCACCCCGAGTCCCCGATCTCCGCGGAGGATCTGAGCACGCACCTCCAGCGTGTAGCTCTCGCTCATGCTGCGGTAGCTGCTCCAGGCCTCGACGCGCGCCGCCTCATCCATGTTGAGGCGGCTGCACAGCTCCTCGAACCGCTGGTGAATCTGATGGCTCGGGGACCCCGCGGGCTGCGCGCGATCCGCGGCGTCGCCATCCTCCTCCTCTTCCTCTGAGCTGGCTGCAGCAGGAGGAGGAGGCGGTGACGACTGATTGCCTCCAGATGCCATGGCGCACCCCGAGGCCGCGGCTCTTCAGATGCGCCCAGGGCCCGGGCCCGCAGCCATTCAAACCGCGAAGCGCCGGCCCGTCAGCAGCCCGTACTGCTCTGTGCCGCCCCCAGAGCTTCTAGGTCCCATGCGGGCACCCGTAGGTCTGAGCATAGCCTGCTGGGAAATGGAGTCTCGGCTGGGATCTCAGGGGGTACAAAAGTCATGGAAGAAGAAAGCAAACAACAACAACAAAAACAAAACAAAAAACGACCTGTGCTTCATTTAGGGGCGAATGAATGCGCCATCTCCCGTCTAGAAAAGAACCAAGAAATATCGACAAGACAAGCTTTAGTATACAAGCTCTTTACAACACATCCTCCCCACCTAGAGGTCCTCAGATAATAATAAAGCTAAAAGGTCCAAAGTAAAGATAATAGTTCAGCTGCCTTTTCTAGTTCACGTCCCTGATACTGAGATAAACACTGACTGTAACCAACTTGAAGAGGAAAGGGCTTATTTCATCTTAGTCGTTACAGTCCATCATTGAGGGAGGCTAACGCAGGACGCTGTTTACTGGCTAGCTCCCCAGTGCTTTATCAGCTACTCTGCTAATACAACCTCCAAGCCCCACTCACGCGGCCACCCACCTGCCTAGGAAAGACCCGCAGGCCAATCCAACAGAGAGGATTCCTCAAGTGAGACTCCTGTGTCAATGCTATCAATGACAAAGGTATATTGGGCTAAGAATTGATCTCACTAATCAAACAAAAACAAAATAAAAAACCCAAAACCCTCAACCAAACAAATAATCATGAATATGTTTTCAAGTATAACTTAAAATGTATATTAGCCATCACATAACTGCTCCTAGATAAGGCAGAGGCTAAAGTTTGTTTTAGATAAAACAAAGAGTGTAGATCAGGGACATCTGGGTGAGTCCAGAGTGGACATGACCCTGAGCCACCTGATGGGGGGTGGGAGGCGAAGGGACAGGGGAGAGAGGGGAACCAAGTGCAGCAGCCAGAAGGCCTAAAGGTACAAAGAGCTAGAAACTAAAATGTCTGGATTATATAGGGAAGAGCAGCCCAGCCCCCTGAGCTGGAGGGTTCAGGGTAGGAGGCTGTCGAGGGTAACAGGTAGAGGTTGAGGGTTACAGGGAGAACTGAGCAGCCAGGTCCTCTTTGATATGTTAAATAGGCACCTCAGCCATTTGTCCCAGGTTTGAAACTTAACAGCACCCAAGTCGCTCAGCAGCTATATTTGTGATTTGATGTGTTAAAGCTACTGAATCTTTACTAAGCTTAGATATGAGGGGAATTTCAAAGAATTTGCTCTTGGAAAGGAAACTTTTAAGATACATTGCCTGGGCTTGGTGGTGAAGAGAATCTAGTAGAGATAAACACATTGACAAGGACTGGGGAGATTCTCATCGGCAAAAAAATCGCTCACCTGAGATCCACCCTTGTGTGTGTGTGTGTGTGTGTGTGTGTGTGTGTGTGTGTGTGTTTTAAAAGCCAGAAATGGTGGGTTAGCTTATAATCTCAGCAGCGGAGAAAACATAAACTGGTGGAGTCCTGGGGCAAGTCTCACTTGCTGGCCAGCGGGAGACAGGATCTGAAAAAGAGAAGGGCCCGGGAAATAACACTTGAGGCTGTTCTATAGCCTCCACGTCTGTGTGCACAGACTTGAATATGCACGCCAGTGTATTCAAACACATGCACACGTGCACAAACAATACTGAACAAAAAGATACTTACTTCTAGGTCCCAAGGACATTGAATTGAAGTCATCATCCATTAACTATCACATCCATTCTGTAGGCTGGAGAGACAGCTCAGTGGTTAAGAGCACTGGCTACTCTTCCAAACGACCTGAGTTCAAATCCAGCCAACCATGTCACACTCACAACCACCTGGAATCCCAGTGCCAAGGGCATTTACACCACTCTTCTAGCCTCTGTGGCACCTGCACTAATGTTCCCTCTCTGTCATAATTAAGCTATCTTGCTTCAAGACTTTAAAATGTGGGATTTTACAGTTTTGTGTATTAATACATATTAATTACACTTAATGGGCTTGATTTCTCCATACATGTATATATTTTGATCATATTTACTCCCCCGTTTACTCTTTTGTCTCCTGGCACTCCTGTTGATCTTTTTCCATGTCCCGACTAGCCTCTTTTCTCTTTCATGCACTTATTTCATGACCCAGTGTGTTTAATTAGGGCTTTTCACAGGAGCAGGGGGAGGGGCTATTCACAGGAACAGGAGAAACCTATCAGTGGCTTTGCCAGAGAAGAAAATGACCTCGGGGAGAGTAGAATCTTGTGACCCCATCACTCCTAGCAACCTTTACCTGAAAGACCACAACTCTCCCGAATGCTGCCTCTGGTGAGCAGACCTATGGCGTATGCCTGCCTCTAGGCAGATTTTTCCAGGTGTTTGGGCTGCCTTAGCTCCCACAGCCCTGCTCTTGCTGTCTCTGGCTTTCTGTCTTTGGCCTCTTCTTACACCCAACCCACTGGCATGCTTGATGTATTCTAGACTACAGGCTATTAACCTCTAGGTGATTTTTTTTTTTTTCCAGAAATAACCATCTCTGCTGATACCTGTCTCCTGCACCAAGGCCCTCTTAGTTTGTGAGCAATGTCACAGTCTGACCTTTAACCTCCTGTGATCACCTCCCTCCTCCAAATACAGCCTACAGTAACTCTGTGGACAGACCAGCAATGAGGAGCAGCCTCTTCCCTCTTCTGCTCAGGAGTAGTTTCAAAAGAGGGCTTAATACCTTTGCCAAAGTTTTCTTCTGGGGCTGAAGAGATGGTTCAGTGGTTAAGAGCACTGACTGTTCTTCCAGAGGTCCTGAGTTCAATTCCTAGCAACCCCATGGTGGCTTACAACTATCTATAATGGGATTTGATGCCCTCACATACATAAAATAAATAAATTAATCTTTAAAAAAGAAAAAAGATTTTTTACCTGGATAGCCTGTTGTGGGGGGAAGTGTAGAGACAAAAAAGACCCTAAAAATAACAGGACCAAAAAGAAAAACAAAAATTCTCTACTCTTTATTAGTTGTGCCATAACAGCTTGGAGCTTGACCCAGTGACTTGTGAGGCCTCACACAAGCAATGAGAACCTGAGGTGCTGCACCCTAGATGGCCTGTCTCAGGGAGAGAATGAGTGACTGCATAAAATTTACCTGCCTTCTTTTAAAAAAAAAAAAATCAATTAATTTAGTTTATGTGTATTGGGTGTTTTGCCTGCATGTATGTTTGTACACTGTATGCTATTTTTATTTGAAATGTGTGTGTCTGTATCTCTGTCTCTGTGTATGTCTATATGTAGGTATGTGCAGGTGATTGTGTGTGCCTACAGAGGACAGAAAAAGGTATTGAATCCCCAAGAGCTTGTTACAGGGTTTGTGAGCTGCCTGGTGTGGGCGTTAGGAACCAAGCTCAGATCCTCTGCAAACAAAACACGTAAATTAAAAAACATGCTTCTATACTTTTACAGCCTTTTAGATCTCTTTCATACACTTAATGGTTCCTTTTTGTCTTCTTAATGTCATATTTCATTAAGCAATAATGATCCCCTACTATATTATATCTAGAATTATAACACACAGTGAAAACAGACAAGTTTTTCAGTGTTCTTAAATTCCTGACATGTTACTCTTTGAGATTCAGGGTTGATGAATCAGCATTCCTCAGAATATGCAAATTTCAGAATTATAATGATTTTAAACATATTTCTAATAATCTTGACACTCTATTATTTGGATACCTAAAAATCATGTTTAAAGAATACAATTCTGGCAGGGCAGTGGTGGCGCACGCCTTTAATCCCAGCACTTGGGAGGCAGAGGCAGGCAGATTTCTGAGTTTGAGGCTAGCCTGGTCTACAGAGTGAGTTCCAGGACAGCCAGGGCTACACAGAGAAACCCTGTCTCGAACAAAAAAGAAAAAAAAGAAGAAGAATAAAAAAAAAGAATACAATTCTGCCTAGCTTTTCAAAATAAAATCCCTGATGTAATATTAGACTTTTATTTTAAAGCCGTAAAAGCTTGGACATAGGCCACACTTAATTACTTTTTGTGTTTTGTAAAGTAGATAGAGCTAGAGAATAGTGCCAAAATGTAAGTTATTTTTAACATCTACTTTAAATTGCCTGATGACATTATCATATAATGCAACTTTAACCCCCCCCATACATTTAAAATAACTAATTGCTCACATTTGTTTAAATTTTTGAATCAGAATTAATTTGGACAAAGATTACGTGTACACTTGTTTACTTATAGGCCACCTTGAATTAAACCCCCTTTTAAGTCTTTATCATAAGAACATATGACAGAACATTTGTCTTAAGGTGTTATTCTAGTTTGCTTTCTGTTACTGTCATAAACACGACAACCAAAAGCAACTCGGTGTCGCAGTTCATTGAGGGAATCCAAGGCAGGAGTTCAAGACTGATCCAGACCCACAGCAATAAGGGTGCTTAACAGTGAGGTATTGAGTTGAGAGGACAGGGAATGAGAAATAAAGAAGACAAAAGCATTAGCTGGGACCAGGAGGGCTTGCCTAAGCTCATGCCAAGCCAGTTTATTAAGAAGTACAGCATCCTGTAAACTATTAGCTGGGGAAATGGCCAGAGGTCAGGAGAGAGTCAAACAAAGCTGGCAAAAAGAACACATGGTACTTCAGACACTGCTGTCTTAGGACTCATAAACACAGTCCAGGGGGAAGAGTTGGGTCTCCAGAAACCACAACCATTGAGGCTCTGGCTCTGACCTCACAATGGCCTTGCCAACTCCACCCCTGGACAAAGACACAAAACTAACATTCCCTTTATTATTCCATCAGCGCCTCTGAGAAAGTCTGTCTGGATCCCCACACAAGACAGGAACCAGGAGACAGGGACTGAAAAAGAAGTCACAGAGGACAGGGGAATGCTACTTACTAGCTTTCTCAGTTTGTTTTCTTACACACCCAGGGCTACCTTTCTAGGGTTGGTATCACCTCTAGGGCTAAGCCCTGCCACATCATTCTAATCAAAGAAACACCTTCTCAGATTTGCCTCCAGGGCAATGTTCTGGAGACAATTCCTAGAATTATTGAGGTTTGTGTCAAGTTGACATAACCCGACCAGCACACGTATATAACAAAAATACATCAAGCCACAGACGCAGATTGGTTACTGGACACTGGACAAGATGAAACACACACAATTCGATGAAAACAGTCACAAAACCCATCTAACAAGAGACTTGGAGGGCTGAAGAGATGGCTCAGTGGTCAAGAGCACTGAGCTCTTAAGTCCCAGAAACACACGGTAGCTCACAGCCATCTGTAATGGGATCCGATGCCCTTTTCTGGTGTGTCTGAGGACAGCTACAGTGTATTCATATACACAAAATAAATAAATCTTTTAAAAAAGAGGGACTTGAAGAATACATAACATGATAACATTTACTCAATATTTCTGCCAAGCAAGTTTCCTAGCAAGAAGTACAGCATCCTATAAACTATTAGCAGAGGAACGGCCAAGGTCAGCAGAGAGTTAAGTCTCTATTTCCCTCAAAAATACTCTGTTTCCATTTCCTTGGAAACAATGTAGACAATGTAATTCTCAAAAATGTAGAGGCTAACCTACACATCAGGAGGACTGGGCTCTTTTCTTTTCTTCATGGCCTTTTCTTCCTTTATTTCATATTCCCACCACAGTAACAATCCCTTTAATTTAAACTAAACATCATAGACTTCCTGAAAGGGTGGCAGTGGAGGAATGGTGGTATCGCAGACAGAAGGAGAGGTGGGTGGGCAATCAGCGAATCGTCTTGACTGGGCTCTTGAAGTTGCTGGAGGCTTGGAGCTGCAGCTGGTAAGCCATTGGATGGATCTTGAAACTGTAGACCCTGGGTACAAACTGGTTGGCAGGTGACTTGGGCCGGTACTCTGGATGCACCATGAAGCGCATGTGAGGGAAACCAGTGCCGAAGTATGTGCCATCCGTGTGGTGGTGCCTAAAGGACTTGGGTGTGTACATGCCCATGCACTTGGGGCAATAGAGCTCCACCCTGGCCTCGCCTGGGATGTCCGAAATACCGATGGGAAGCATTGGCTGGTTCTCACAGTATACACGAGGACAGTAGCCAAAGTCTCCCTGCTGGTACTTTTCCAACATTTGTGCGATGCCTCCGTTGGTGAGGATGTAGTGGGCGTGGATCAACCCATAAAGCATCTCGGCTGCCTGTTCAACCGAGTCACTCTGGTTGGGGTTGTCTTCCAGCTCTTCCTCAGGATCATGTCAAGAGCTTGTCGATAGTGAGGCACCTGCTCATTGAGTCCAGTAAAATTAAATTTGTCCTGGACGTAGTCTTCATCCACCTCACAGAATTCATTACCACGGAGCCCACAGAACCAGAAAATCCAGGACACCTCCTCAGAGCTACTCATCTTTACGTCCGCGGCCGCAGACCCGGCTAGCCGCGGCACGAAGTGGGGGTGGTGGGAAACTGGAAACTGGTGAGGGTTTGGAGGGAGATGGAGACTCAGCTCTTAGTGGCTTCTTGGCTTCTCTAAGCAAAGTTCCCTAGTAAGCGCATAAGGGAGAGGAGGCATTTGGTCAAAGGGGGATATCTAGAGAGTGCTCCACAGGTTGGAGGAATGCTCTCTTTGTGAGCAGTAAAGATGGGTAGACAAGGGTGCCCCCTGAAGTGGACTTTAGGGGAACAAGCCCCCTGAAGTGGACTTTAGGGGGGACTAGAGTCAAGTGAGGCACAGGCAACTTGTGATAGCCATGAGGGAATCTCTGAGCTCTTTGAATTATTATGCAAACAGAATGAGTCTAGGGATACAATGAAGGCCTAATGTGTGCTTGAGAGTCCAACTTGCTTAATCCAGAAGCACGTATGAAGGCTAATTTACTTTTAAAAATATTTACTTCATTATTTTTACCTAATTTACTTAAAGAAATCTTTGTTTTATGTGTTTAGATGTTTTGCCTGCATACATATCTATTGCATGTCTAGTGCCCATGGAAGCCAGAAGAGCTTGGTGGATTCCCTGGGACTAGAGTTTCAGATGTCTGTGAGCCACCATGTGGGTGCTGGGAATTGAATCCCAGATCCTCTGGAAGAGTAGGCAGTGCTCTTAACCGTGGAACCTCCTAAGTGGCTGTCTATTGCTGTAACAAAGACACCATGGCCAAAAGCAACCTGGAGAGTATGGGGTTGATTTGGCTTATATATTCCAGTCACAATTGATTATCAAGAAAAACCAAGGCAGGAGCCAAAACAAAGGCCATGGAGGAGTGCTGCTTACTGGATTGCTCTTCGTGGTTTGCTGTATTTACTTTTTAACACAACCCAGGATCATCTATCCAGGGATGGCACTGCCCATAGTAGGCTGCTCCTACCCCCCACCCCCATATTAATCACTAATCAAGAAAATACTTTCACAGACTCACCTACAGGCTAGTGTAATGGAAGTATTTTTTTCAATTGAGGTTTCCTCTTTCCACATGACCCTAGCTTGTGTCAACTTGATCCAGTGTAAGGTATGATGTCTTAGGATCTGGCCCACAAGTGATGAGCCAATATCTTTGTTATTGAGCCATGTGAAACTTAATCACAATTTTTGGAAGAAAAAAAAGTTGGTTAGCCATTGAAAAGGGGAGACTGAAAATATGGAGCAGAATAAGAAGTCCCACGAGGGTGTTAAGAAGGATCACCCATGGTTATGGTCACCTAAATAATGACAGGAACATAGTAGTGTAAAGGAAGAGCAAGTGGCAGCAGACCTGGCATGAAGGAAAAGTTCTCATCAGGGAATAGACTAGAAAGGCAAGAAAGTATTAAGTACGGTCGTCAGGAGATAAAGGTTTTAGCTTTTCTGAAAGCTCCCATGAGGCATGAAAGAATCAAGACAGGATATAGGTTTAGGTATGATCAATTAGTATGTCTCAGCTGTCAAGTGATGTCCTTGGGTCCTCTGGAGCCCAAGACTTGTAGGACAATGTCAATGATGTACTTTTAAGACTGTGGTGAGGTTTAGACCTTGTAGACTGAGCTTGAGGATGACTATGGCGCACACACTTATCATGATCTATTTTCCAAGCATGAATAGAGGAGACATAAGACACAGAATTGTATCTTCACTTACATGGAGCCAGACAAATCAGATTTAATGAAAGAACAGATCAATGAAAAATATTTAATGTGCATGTGTGCCTAAGTGTATGTATGTGCACCATGTGCATTCAGCATCCAAGGAAGTTAGAAGAGGGTGCTGCAGCCTCTGCAGTCGGAGTTCAAAGCAGTTGTGAGCCACAATGTGGGTGCTGGGAACCAAACTTGGATCATCTGAAAGGGTAGCAAGCACTCTTAACTGTTGAGATATCTCTATGGCCCAAGACTGGAGCATCTTGAAGATTTTTTTTTTTCATGGCTTTCAAAGAAAGGATTTGCATGATGGTACACAGGCGAGGGTAAGCATAAGCTATCAAGATCACTTCTATTTGGGTACTTTAAAGTGTGGGTCTGTGACTGTGGGTCCCCAGATCCATCAAGCTCCACTGTGTTACTGCTCCATAAGGCTTTCTCGTGTCTCACCTTGAGTGCTTTCTGGAAAAAAACTGTTTCTCTTTGACAGGTGAACCCACTTTAGTAATTTCTGGAGTCTTGCAGCTGTTGAAATACTTTTAATAAGACCTGGGGAAGTTCCCTTTGAATAGACTCAGCTGCTCATCTGAAAGAATGTCTTCACAGAGCCAGCACGGGTTAGCTGCTTCATGTAGAACTTGGTTTTGTAAACACTAGTTATTTCATTTTTAGTACTTTTCTGTTGGGTATTTAAGACCATGTAGGTGTGTGGTGGTTTGAATATGCTTGGTCCATGGAAAGTGACACTATTAGATGGTGTGGCCTTGTTGGAAGAAGTGTCTTACTGTTTAGGTGGACTTTGAGGGCTCCTAGTGCTCAAGCTCCTCCCAGTGAGGAAGAGAGTCCCCCTCCTGGCTGGCTGTCTTTGGATCAAGATGTAGAACTCTCCGCTCCTTCTCCAGCACCATGTCTGCCTGCACTCGACCATGCTTCCTGCCATGATTATGGACTGAATCTCTGAAACTGTAAGCCAGACCCAATTAAATGCTGTCCTTTATAAGAGTTGCCTTGGTCATGGTATCTGTTCACAGCAGTAAATCCCTAACTAAGACAAGGTGACCAGAAGTTAACCTTCCACCACTGATCAGTCATTTGAACTTCGTTTGATCTCCACAGGGGGTTAGTGGCAGGAACTTTTAAAGAGCCCTAGGGTTTTTTTTTAAAAAAAATTTTATAAATATATTCTAAAAATTATATTTCTCATAAAGAATATACTTCCTGGAGCTTTATATTATGTATAATTGTTGGAATTGGCAATATATTTATAATCTGTTTCAGAAGATATTGCAATTCTCTCTCCAGTTTCTTTTGGGAGGCACTCAGAGCTATGAGTTTTCCTCTTAGCACTGCTTTCATTGTGTCCCATAAGTTTGGGTATGTTGTGCCTTCATTTTCATTAAATTCTAAAAAGTCTTTCATTTATTTCTTTATTTCTTCCTTTACCAAGTTATCATTGAGTAGAGCATTGTTCGTCTTCCATGTGTATGTGGGCTTTCTGTTGTTTTTGTTGCTATTAAAGACCAGTCCTAGTCTGCGGTGATCTGATAGGATGCATGGGATTATTTCAATCTTCTTGTATATGTGGAAGCCTGTTCTGTGACTGATTTTGTCAATTTTGAAGAAGATACCATGAGATGCTGAGAAGAACATATTCTTTTGTTTTAGGTGAAATATTCTATAGAGATCTGTTAAATTCCATTTTGTTCATAACTTCTGTTAGTTTCACTGTGTCTCTGTTCAGTTTGTTTCCATGATCTGTCCATTGATGAGAGTGGGGTGTTGAAGTCTCCCACTATTACAGTGTGAGGTGCAATGTGTACAGAGCTTTAATTAAGTTTCTTTTATGAATGTGGGTGCCCTTGCGTTTGGAGCATAGATGTTCAGAATTGAGAGTTCTTGATGGTAGATTTTTCCTTTGAAGAGTATGAAGTGTCCTTCCTTATCTTTTTTGATAACTTTTGGTTGAAAGTTGGTTTTATTCTATATTAGAATGGCTACTCCAGCCTGTTTCTTGGGACTATTTGCTTGGAAAATTGTTTTCCAGCCCTTTACTTTGAGGTAGTGTCTGTCTTTGACATGGAGGTGCATTTCCTGGATGCAACAAAATGCTGGGTCCTGTTTACATATCCAGTCTGTTAGTCTATGTCTTTTTATTGGGGAATTGAGTCCATTGATGTTAAGAGATATTAAAGAATAGTGATTGTTGCTTCCTGTTATTTTTGATGTTATTTTTATGTTTGTGTGGCTATCTTTTTTTGGGTTTGTTGAAAGAAGATTACTTTCTTGCTTTTTCTAGGGTGTAGTTTCCCTCTTTGTGTTGACATTTTCCATCTATTATCCTTTGTAGGGCTGAATTTGGGGAAAGATATTGTGTAAATTTGGTTTTGTCATGGAATATCTTTGTTTCTCCATCTATGGTAATTGAGAGTTTTGCTGGGTATAGTAGCCTGGGCTGGCATTTCTGTTCTCTTAGGGTCTGTATAATATCTGCCCAGGATCTTCTAGCTTTCACAGTCTCTGGTGAGAAGTGTGGTGTAATTCTGATAGTTCTGCCTTTATATGTTACTTTACCTTTTTCCCTTACTGCTTTTAATATTCTTTCTTTGTTTAGTGCATTTGGTATTTTGATTATTATCTGATGGTAGGAATTTCTTTTCTGGTCCAGTCTATTTGGAGTTCTGTAGGCTTCTTGTATGTTCATGGGCATCTCTTTCTTTAGGTTAGGGAAGTTTTCT